>JAEMWC010001108.1:140000-162500 GCA_016490735.1 Pachyseris speciosa | reverse complement strand
CGTCAAGCCTAGACCTGGATTTAGATTGAACTATTATAATAGTGCATCCACAAATGCCTCAAAGCATCCTTCGTATATTGTTTCTCGAGGGAGACCGAGAGATCTGTGACATTGATGAGCTTTTTTTTAACAATGACAAGGTTACGCCTTGGTTTGTTAGAGAGAGACCTCGCAGACAGATTCAATATCAAACAGCAAGTGGTTTCACAGATTTTTGCCTCTTGGATTGACCGTTTGTTTTACTGTTTGGGACTTTTAAGTTTTTTGAGTGACCGAGAAACCTTGAAGAACAACCTACCAAAGTGTTTTAAATCAGGCTATGAGGATGTTTAATTAATTACTGACTGCACAGAGATTTTTATTGAGAAGCCTTCCCAAGTCATTCAACAGAGCTGCACATGGTCTGAGTATAAAGGCCATAACACTGAAAAGGTCTCATTGCTCTCTCACCTCTACTTCTGCCAGGCCCTGTCTTTGTATCTGACATTTTTCCTGGAAGTAAATCGGATGAGGATATCCTGAAAGACAGTGGTACTCTTGCTTTAGCTCACCAGGGGGACAGATGGTTGGCAGACAAGGGATTCATGGTCCAGCACATTCTTGATGCTTTTGGAGTCATCATAGAAACCCCAACAAAACTGGCCAAAAATAAGCAGTTCACAGCAGAACAAGACATTCACAATCGCAAAAATTCTCAAGTTCGTGTACATTTAGAGAGAGCCATTCAGAGGGTTAAAGCGTTCAGAATTCTTAAAGGGAATGTGCCTATTCGCTACCTACATTTGGTCTCAAAGCTATGGAAAGTGTGTTGCTGGATGACTGCCTTTTTGCCACCCCTTGTAAGAGCCACTGGGTAGTTGCCAGAGGATGATAAGGAGAAGTGATCAATCTTGTCCCACTCAGTATTTAGGACCCAGAGTTGGTCACTGGCCTTCTACAATATATTAACCTATGATTCCATAAAAAGTCCCATCTTCCACCACATAGGGTATTTAACAGATTACCGCCCAACCCCCCTAGGCCTCTTGCTTACAGGGATTTTAGATAATTGGATAGCATTTGTTCTCCAGAAAACAACAACAAGAAGACAAAAAGAGGAATTCCTTCCCCTGCATGGTAGAAAAATTTTTATGAAATCATGCAATGCAAGTGATACAATAAGTTGGAGATATTTCTGAAGTTTCAAGTGGACAAACCGTGAAGATACAACTTTGACACATTCTGTGAAGCATTTAATTTCAAATAAATATTTAATTTCAATCATTTAATTGACAATGGATATTTACATACAAATTTTGGTGAAATTTATTAAAATGCATTAATATAAAATTTTTATATGTTTATTCACAGGAGATTTGAGGAAAATTGTAAATACAAAATTCTAATTTGTTCATTGAAGAATTATAAATGTACAGAAAACAGTGCAATTTAATTGCATGTCATACTTACAGTACTGGGAAATATTGATCAAAATACATATATCCAAATATTATTATCAGCTGCTGTTACAGACCTGACATCGTTGGGTATCTGGGCATTTAACTCACTGATCATAGAATAAGTCTATTGCAAGGGTGCTCTTTTTAAGTATGCCCTTTAACTAAACACATAAATTTAATATACCTTACATTCTCCTGTACTGTAGAAAACAAATATGAAGAGATTGTATTTTGTAACCCATACTTTTTAAACTTTGGTTCTTAAAAAATTTGTTCTTAGAAATAAAATAAAAAAGGCATCCTCATAATCTCTTGACTGTAACATTAACAAGGAAGTCTAGACATAAAATGGATGGTGAGTGAGTGAGATTCCAGTACTGACTTTGAATAAGATTAACAGCAAACAAACTGTCACTTGCTCATACGTGGCCTGAATTTGCTCTAAAGCCAATTTCAGGGCATGTGCGAGCAAGTGAATTTGCTGTTTGTCTCATTCCAAGGAGAGCATTGAAATCTAGACTAGCAGGGTCAGACAAAACAGAGGTACACATGGGCAGGAAAGATTTTATAAAGCTGTTGTCTCTAGTTATAAGAAAGTACTTTGACTGGCTAGACTCAGGAACATATGACTGAAGGATGCAATGACTGCCATCAGCACACAAAAGTTGAAGTTAAACCTGACAAACATGAGCCCCAGTGACCGATGAGAGTGGCTCAGCCTGCTCTTCCGCCCTTGTCTTAACTTCTAACAGACAATTTCCCCTTAGTTCAATATGCTCATTTGTTCTTAAGTTGACTAATGTTGAACTAGTCTCCCCTTGAAAAATTCTGTCAGGCAATGCTGCCAACCTGTCATCAGATGTGAAATCAAACTGCCTGCATTCAGATATGGCTGCTCCACTGTCACTAAAAAGTCTGTGCAGCTGCTTCCTCATATGTGATGCCCCTTTCCTTTTTCTCCCCCCTGCCTTGTCACGGGTCAGTAAGTGTTTCTCAAATTTGATCTCATGAAGTGGCTGTTTTGTCATTGCTTCCTTTTCAGGATCTTGCTGAGCCCTTAAGGAGGGTATCCCCCACTGTTGTCTGACGTCTGTGCAGCTCAGAGAAGCAGGAAGTTCTGCAGCTCCAGACATTTTAGCCTCTACTAGTTTAAAACAAAGAGCTGCAACATGCTTGCAATAGCCACGCTTTCCAGCTGCACAAGTTCTGTCTCGCACAGCTAATATCCCACCAGTAGAGAGCCTGAATACAACAATACAAGAATATATGCCACTTCCAGATGATATCCCCTTGGCTTGTTTCATGGCTGGCCGAGTGGATCCCTCTAACAGGAACACGTCATACTCTTTAACAACATTTACTCGTTGAGGTTTTCCGATGTCTCAAACTTTTTAGTTTTGGAGAAAGCATAGCCTTCAGATGTAGTGGTTGTCGTTGACATTTTGAAAAAAATTCTCCACCACAGAATGCGTAGTGTTCGGGATATCTTTAATTGACGCCGTCCAGTTGTTCGGGGGAATGGCGTTTCCTGCAAGAAAGATTCCAATCAATCGCTCTTCACTGCTCAAGCTCTCTTTCCGGGTTTCCTTGTCAACTTCTCCTTCTGGATCCCTGAGCATCAGCTTGTCCCAGCCCCATTTGATGTAGGTGGAGACTCTTTAGAAATAACGTGACCAATAAACACGTTAAATCACTATTTTTACGTCGACAATCAATCGGAGCTATCGCAACATTTGCCGCACCAAAAAGTTACGCAATTTAAACTTACTTGTCTTTTAGATCTTTCGAATACAATTGGCTCAGGTGCATGGCACCTCGACATTTCAGCCACCTTTCCGCTTCTGCTCTACTCAAATTATCGATATTTTTCACTAGTTTTGCACCAGGAATCTTGCCTTCTTCGAGCGATACGCCGTAGTCGTGTTGACTTTCCGCCATGTTTGTTTACATGACTTTAGGCCAGACATGTCGATCTACCCAGAATTCTGTGCGTGACGCCATCTTTTTTTGTATCGCGAATTGTGTCTGGAATGTTTATTTTGTTTGCTACCAAATAACAATGCTGCTCTAATATTCAGAACTGAAGAAAACCTTGAAACAATCTTGCGTTGTATTTGACCACGCTATGGAGCTGAATCTATGTCTTGTAACTGTTATGAGGCAAAGGAAGTTGAAATTTAACCTTTTCAAACTCTTTTTCTTGAATCTTATATTGTGTGTGAAATATTTTTGATGTAATGTTTAATAAATGAGCAGGAGTGTTTTATCAAGTATAAAACACGAGGCGCAGCCGACTGTTTTAGGACTTGATAAAACACGAATTGCGAATTTATTAAACAGCTTAAAAAGCTTTACTGTACATCTATCCATTCTTACACTAAAATTTAGATTTTGTGTTATTTTGGCCAGAAAATCGGATGTAAAATTTAGCCGTGTCTTTATCAGATATAAAGACACTCATTGAAAATTAATTTCTTTCGTATTTCCTTCATGAATTATTAATGAATTTTTTAAAGGCCAATTGAAGGGGTGTGTGAAAACATGCCCCAAGTGACATCTGATCAGCTGTTAGATTCTCATTCAAATTGCCCTTTACTTGCTTGTAACACAAACAGAGAATTTGACTGAACATCAAGAGTCACTTAGGGCTTTATTCCAAGCACCCCTTCAATTTTTCACCAGCTAAAAAATAAAAGGATTAAATGAACGTTCTAAGAAATGATAAGTTTAAATACTAATAAACAAACTGTTGAGTTACTGGGAACATTATGCAGGTTATGTCTATAAATATTTTTTTGACAGACTAGTTTTCTACCAGCTGATAAGTTAAGCATTGAGAAAGTGTCAAGGGTGCTAGATAAACTTAATAATTTTTATGAAACAGTTAATAATTGATTATGAAGTTTTGACATTAACTCTTTTCTCCCCGGCTTACCAAATATCGTTCCTGTGGGAACGATGGATTTGAAAACCTGCAACTTTCCCAAATCCCGGACCATGGTAGAAATGAACCACTACCGTTGCCAAAAGGTCACTTTTGTAGACTTTATCACCTTGGAAACTGACCGAAACTCCCAATTTTTATTTAATATGACTGTTTATTCTCTTGAAAAACCAAAATCACCCTCGGACAACAGCTAAATTCACGCAGCTTGTCTTGAAGTTTTGAAAACAAAAATTCCTATTGAGGTTAAAAGTTTACAATGGCCGCAAACTTCGACTCCAGTTCTTGCAATCTGTTCCACATTTTCCTGCTCACTTCTTTAGCGCGACCCCGATAACGCTATTTGATTTCACTTGCTCTCACTGGTCTGCCATGTTTGCGTTTGTGACCCAACCGAACTCTGGGACTTTCTTGGATAACGGGCACATGACAGTCCGCCAATTTCCATTTTAGATATATTTTAGAACCGTGTCGAGCCATCCGGTCCTGCTGACAAAATATTGCACCGATTGCATTATTTACAAGTTAAAAGGGGTGGGTACAAAACGAAGACCGAAGACCACTTCAAAATCGTCTTGAAATCGCTTGAAAATAGCCAGAACGTGATTCTCGACTGAAGCAGAAACAAAAACAACAAGATTTGCGGCTATCAACCAATTTGACCAGGGTCTTCGTTTTGTACAAAACCCCACCAAAAGTACAAAAAGAAGACCCCCTCAAAATCACCTTGAAATCAGGCGAACCCGCTCGCAAATAGCTCGAACATGACTCTCGACCGAAGCAGAAACGGGGAAACAACAAGATTTGCAGCTATCAACGAACTTTACCAGGGTCTTCGTTTTGTACAAAACACCACCAAAAGTACAAAACGAAGAACCCCCTCAAAATCACCTTGAAATTGTTATAAATCGCTTGAAAATAGCTTAAACATGATTCTCGACTGAAGAAGAAACCTGATAGGTTTGCGGTTAAAAACTTATTTTGAGACCCCTTCAAAATCGCCTTGTAATTGTTTGAAAATAGCTCATATCGTTCTCTACTACGTCGTCCAAAGTTAGTTCGGCTGGCCACTTCAGCTTCCGGTAACACTGAGTCCTTAGGCGGCTATCAACAAAGAAGAAAATTTGAGGGGGACTCAGTCCTGCCGCTAAGGTTTGGTATGGAAAATATATCATAGGGCGGAATAAACTTGATTTGCCAAAATATAGACCTTATCACGGTTTTGGAAGCCATCTTGGCGCGTAGGCAAACATAACAGAAACTACAGTGTTCGTATGCAAATCCGTTGTCCAAAAAAATGCGTGAAGCGTTTGTTTCTCAGCAAAAGGTATCTTGCTAATTAATGGTACTAGGCAAAGGGTTCCTCTGACAAAATTTGAGGGAATTAGCTCTGCCAGAAAACGTTCTCTGGGTTGTTGAATTTTTCCATACATTTGTCTGTATTAAATTCTTTGCCGCGGGCTGAAAAATTCCCGGGAAAAAATAACAGTGATAATCAGTTCGGTTTTAGGAAAAATCACTCTACCGTTCTTGCTTTGATTGATTTGCACGATAAAATTTCGTCTGCTTTGGCTAATGGTGAATTAGCGGTTGGCGTCTTTTTAGATCTCTCTAAAGCTTTTGACACAGTTATCTTATTCGATAAACTTGAACATTACGGCATACGTGGCTTGGCCCTGAAATAGATAAAGAGCTATTTTTCAAACAGACTTCAATTTGTTGAATACAACGGTCATGTTTCTTCACGTACCAATATTTCGTGTGGTGTTCCACAAGGTTCTATTTTAGGACCTTTATGTTTTCTGCTTTACATCAACGATATAAACAATGCATCTACATTATTACAATTGATCTTATTTGCTGATGATACCAACGTTTTTTTTGTCTCATAAGGATGCAAATTGCTTAGCTAACATTCTGAATACTGAGCTAAATAAGTTGTCAATTTGGTTCAGAGTTAACAAGCTCTCATTAAACCTAAAAAAAAAAATTTATGGTATTTAAATCAATTCAAAAACGTACGAGTCATGATATTCAGCTTTTAATAAATGACCATAAACTTGATCAGGTAAAAGAAATAGTTTTCTTGGGAGTAATCCTAGATGAAAATTTAATTGGAAGGCCGAAATCTCACATGTGGCCAACAAAGTCTCTAAGTCTATTCATTGGAATAATTCGCAAATCTAGTTTCTACCTGTCGAAAAAATCTTTACGAACATTATATTTTTCATTAGTCTATCCATACCTTTTTTACTGCAGCTTATTTTGGGCCTCTACTTACAGAACTAACCTTGTTCGTCTTGTAATTCTACAGAAACGAGTGGTGAGAACTATAGCTAAAACCAATTTCTATGCACATACTGATCCAAACTTTTTAGAAATCTTGGTATTCTAAAATTTCATGACATACACCCATTACAACTAGGTTTATTCATGTAATCCTTTCAAAACCGTACTCTTCCTTTAAAATTCGATTGTAAATTTACCTTACAGAGCCAAATTCATTCGTATCATACAAGAAACTCTCATTCATATCGTTTGCCTTTCTGTCGGACGTCAACTCGTCCTCTTCTGTCTCCTTTAAGAAAGCACTTAAGGCGTTTATTTGTAATAACTATTAGTAGTTTTAGATATAATGTGATTAAGTATTAACTTTATTCGCAGCTTGTAACCTATTGTAATTGTATCCGTCGTCATGTTCTTCTTTCAAAATTTCATCTTGTAAAACAATAACTGAGGAGGCCTAATTAACATAAGCTTCATAGTTTCCTTTAGGTCTCCTCGCCATTGTAACTTCTATCCATTCTATCTTTTTTGTTTTCTTTATAATAATGCTATTTGTGGTTTGGCGAATAAATAAATAACAAATAACAAAGTATCGCGCCAAGATGGCTTCCAAAACCTATTCAGTCGTGATCAATTCACGAATCGTTTCGTCAGGATCTAGTTTGTTGATTATGATTAGATTATGATTATGACTGTGATTATTATTCTAAGAGGAGGATACGGACCATTTCACAAAGTCAAACAAAAAAGAAAAGAAACAGCAACGTCTATGCTCTTCAGGAATTCTAAAAGCAACCCATTTAAGACAAATATAAGATAACAGCGTGAATGTATGAATGGGCGGTGTTTCCCAGCGTGTTGAGGATATCCTCACTCTAATAGCACATCGCGATATCATCACAACTTTGGATTATGAGATTCATATCTTCACTGAGTAGTAAAACATTACGTAATATCGTCTGCTTTATGACGTCAGTTAGTGGCAACAGTATTACACGTGTTTATATGCGAACAGTATTTGAGTCATTGTTTACTGTCCTACCTTAATATTGTTTTCGTCCACGGCACTGTGAACAAATCATTACACATTCATGCGAATTACCAGGGACCGCGGAGCGTACTTTGTATTGGGGCGGGTAGCTCGCGCGAAGCGAGAGCCAACGAGCACCGAAGGCGCTAGCTCCTTTAGGGGTCTCCGGGGGCATGCTCCCTCGGAAAATTTTGAAATTTAGTCTCTGAAATTGCTGGAAATGCCTCTAATTTTAATAATCACCAAAAAAAATATCATCTCATTTGTGTCTCCATTTTGTCAGTTTAACCAACCTCGTTCCCAGGGCTTTTCTCCGCCCGCCCTCCTCTCGACGGAGAAAAGCCTTGGGAACGAGGTTGTTTTTTAACACAACAATGAATAGATGAAACAGTACAAGTAACAAAACCATACCAAGTTAGCGCATTTTAGTCCAGTGAAGGCTGTGCCGCCTGGAGCTCAGTAGAAGTTATACTGATTCATTTTACATAACAATGATCTTGCTCGGTAAATGTTCCGAAATTCCGTTTCCTGTTCTCATTTCTAGAAGCAAAGTCACTGGCCACGTCCACCAGCCGCACTCTGTCAGTCTGTGTCTTGTGGGTGTTCATTATTGCCACATGCTTGCCATGCTTGACATGTTCGCTCGAAGCCAGGTCTTTATCCCGGGGGGAGGGCACTCTCTATAATGGCCTATACGGGGAGGCTCCGCCCGAAAGGGGTACCTTTTTCACGCTTCAGGTATATGAAAGGGTAGGGATTTCCCGAGTCGAAGTATATGAAAGGGTAGGGAGTTCTGCCATTTAGGTATTTAAAAGGCCCTTTCATTAAAATATTTTGAACACACATACCTTATGACTGTACTGTTTTAAATTATTGAACGCTACAGGAAAAAGACAAGAAGACTTCTTGTGAAAGGGGTACAATTTTCCAATGGAAGGTATACTAAAGAGGTACCAATTGTCAATGGAAGGTATAAGAAAGGGGTACCTTTTCTGTCAAAAATGGAATATAAAAGGGTAAGGGGTCGGACCTCGGGGCGGAGCATCCCCGTATTAATTTTTTTTAGTAGCCCCCGGGGTCTTTATGCGCCTTGCAGTGGAAAACGATCTTTCGCCAGTTGCGCTTGTTGCAGGGTTGACCAATAGAAGCTTGCAGATGTTGATCACTTCGCTTATCATTTGCTTTTCAATTGCTTTTTAAACGTTCAAAGTAGCGGCAACTGAAATAAGTTTCCACAGATTCCCCTTTCTAGAAACATTTTCTCGTTTTTTTTTTTCCAAAAAAGACAATATTTTAAAAAAA
Source organism: Pachyseris speciosa (assembly GCA_016490735.1). Taxonomy (NCBI): domain Eukaryota; kingdom Metazoa; phylum Cnidaria; class Anthozoa; order Scleractinia; family Pachyseridae; genus Pachyseris; species Pachyseris speciosa. The sequence continues at coordinate 153,499 of JAEMWC010001108.1, read as the reverse complement.
TATTGGGGCGGTTAGAGCCCTCCAGCTACCCCTGCTCCACGGTCCCTGTTAGCAACTGAATTATTGTCCACTGCCCTCATCTGAATAAGGTTTCCATCAACTGCAACTTTTACCCATTTTTATATGAAAAATAGGGAGAACTGTAACGGAACCATGGCTTACTGTCTCTTACTGCAACTGCAAATGATCATTCTTACTTGGAAAATTTCGAGCTGTAACTGAACCACGGCATTGTCCACTGTCTCCACCTTAAACGTTTGATGAACCGAAACAATACTACTCAATTATATTGACATAAAAATGCAAGCTGTAAAGAATAATTCTTCCCTGGCCTCCACGCGTCAAGGTAGAGAAAGTCCTTGTCACGACAATCATTCATTTACATGGGCACTCCTTTAGCTAAGTATGCAGCTAATTCAAAAATGCTATAGGCGACGGGCGATTATAATGGAGCTCTCTTCTTTATATTACGGCATCTTGAAACTCGCTCTTGACTAAGATAGTTTTTGTGTGATTCAGTAAGTGAATCAGCGGCATTGGACGAAATTTCGACGTCCTCCCAACAGTTTTGCCTACGCTTAAAGTGGAAGCTAAGCAGAGGAAAAGACAATTCTCTTGATGTACAATCACATCGTGATAAACTTCCACATGATTATCCAAATCAATGGGCAAATTTCTCGCGGGGAAATTGTCGTGAAAATTAATTAGATGCGGAAGCAAAATAAAAAAAAAATGTTTTGTAGTTTTCAGGGTTTTATTTTGTAGTGGTAAAAATTCGCGACGCTATGAATAACGAAGTGTCATTAAACGTTATCCTTCTAATAAGTCATTAATAATTAAGGGGGCTAACAGTTGTAAGCTATTTTCAAGCAATTTTAAGATGATTTTGAGAGGGTCTTCGTTTTGTACTTTTGGTGGGGTTTTGTGGGGGGGGGGGGGAAGGAAGGGGGGGAAGGAAGGGGGAGCAGGGTTGGCGCAGTGGTGAGAGCGCTCGCCTTCCACCAATGTGTCCCGGGTTCGATTCCCGGACTCGGCGTCATAAATGGGCTGCGTTTGTTGCTTCTCTACTCTGCTCCGAGAGGTTTTTCTCCTGGTACTCCGGTTTTCCCCTCTCCCCAAAAACCAACATTTGATTTAATTTGATTTATTTAGAGTTGGTTTGATTTAGTCTCCCCAATTAGTAGAGCGTCTGTGCTCGGCTAAATGGATAAATAGATGCAGACAGATGCAGATAGATGCAGATAGATGGCGGGGTAAAAGGATGAAGATAGGCCATAATGCTAATCACAAAAATAACATGTAACATATCTTCTCGATTTCCAATACTAACACTTGGGCCTACCTGCAGCATTAACAACGCCCCCGATCCACTTGCCAGCAGCATCCAAAAAGCCTTTACAGTTCCTCTCTGCTTGTCTACATTTCAGGTTTTTACATCGATCACATTTGAGAGACATTTTTCGCTTGCATTCAGCCTTTTTCTCGATGACGGCATTTCTTGCATCCTGAAGTTTCTTCTGCGCAGCATCGAAGGCTGCTTTAACAGCTTTGGCGGCATCGTCCAGGGCCTGAGGTAAAAACATAGAATAACAATGTTTGAATGCTTTAATAATTATCCGAAATCGCACGTAATATATCCACATACTTCATTAGCCATTGAATTCCTTGGAAGTTTCTACTCAGTCCCCTGCGAACACTTTAAAGAGCCCGTCAAGAGACGACCCCTGTCGACACAGCTGTTTCTCCTATACCGTGCAGTGTAAAATCTTGTTGGTTAGCACGAAAAATAATTTGAGATCATATGACCATATGACCAGATTAGCGAGCCTGTGATAGTACTATGCATAATTATTCGTGGATACGGTCGAATGCCATTTGAGAAGACACATTTCGGCCATCTCAACAGCACTTCAAAAGATGTGACCCCTAACACCCCCGTTTTTTGTTCCTTTTATGAAACTTTAAAACTTGAGAATAAGGCTATTAACATGGTGAGTTTCTTCTTAGCTGAGATTTCTGCTCAGGATACGAGAGGTTTCTACCAGGGGACAAAGGCTTTTCAGCATCATTCACTACCATGGGTTTAAGTTATGGTCTTGTTCAATGTTTGTTGACATGTTGTTTGTTTGCTTTTTGTTTTTATGTCTTCTCTCGATCGATCTTTTGAAGCCTCTTTTCGTAAATTCACCTCCTTTTCTCGAAATATCAATACTTTAACGGCGTTTTCGTGCTTACTTTGTTAATCCCGCTTAAGTCCACAGTCACCCTGACGTAAAACTGGCCGCCGAATCCAGTCAAGCTATAACTAGCTGTCAGAAACAATTCAGCTTTGATGAGATTCAGGAAATTTCCCTTAATCAGCAATTCGATCTGGGTCATGGTCAGGTTCAACCGGCAGTACGTCGAGATACCCAGAAGATTCGTGTAGCCCTCGATATAAGCCTGCAAAAAAGAAATACAACGTTACGGACATAATAATTAGGCTCAGGAACTTAAGCTAACCTTGAAAAGAACCATTTGTCATGAGCTTCATCGTTCGTTTTGCGGTTAGATTCCTTCTTTTATTTTCAAAACGTTTAAGGGATTTACTGGGTGTACGTCAGCTGTTAAATAATCAAAGTCTTAGTGACCTGATACAGTTCGATGCCTTTCTCGCGAGTAAGTCACAGTCGGGAGTGAGTGATTGACAGTAGTTCTATTAATGATTTTTATTTAATAACTAGGACAAATCCAAAGTAATTCTTTCAAGCCAAAACATCCAAATTTCGGTAAGTCTGGATAACATAAAAACGGTTTTAAGGAGCAAATCAAAATGAGGATTGAATACGAATGAAAGCCATCAAGGATAAAAGCAAGCAGTAAAGAAATCAAAATTGAACTTTTGTCGTCATCTTACCTTTTATCGGTTATATCGCCTTTAACGTTCATGTCTTTGATTTTAACGCATTGGGTGATTATTCCTCCCTATTTAAAGGCGAAGCCCAAGTTTAACGAAAATTCTCAGCTACGGCAATGCCACGGTCTTCTTGGTCCCCACAAATGGTCCCAAAAATTATCAAATACTAATTATTTTTGCATACGGTATGTTATGGAAACATGAGTCTCATTGTAATGTTCTCTTTACGCAGGCCATCAGAGACCTTATAACTGGAATACTGTCTATTGACAGGCTGATGGACGTACAACCAAGAAAGGGAGGGGTGGGAGGCACTTCATATGTAGGACTAAGGTCAGAATTGCACGGGATCTGTACTTTACCTCATAGTAAATGACCGGAGACTTTCTAGCATCCATGTAGAACCACGGCCCTTTATCCTGCTCACTCGGACTACGAGTGATCGTGGCGATGTTCAAAATCCTAATAGGATCTGGCTTCAAGTCTACAAAGATTGCCTGCAGAGAAAGGAAAATTGTAAAGCAAGTATAGTCGAACCTTGATTATCCGGACCTCGATTATCCGGATTTTTCGATTATTCGGACTTGCTTAGCTGTTTGTATGTAGCTCAATACTGTAAAGATAGGCTAGAATTGGTGCAGCAAGCCGACCAAACGTCTGTCCTTTAACCAAGGTTTATGCAGAGAGATGCCTCTCGGAACAGCAGCCAACTAAAAAAATCACGGAGTGGAAGCCGAGAGAAGACAGAAGATGGCAAAATTGATCATAAGCAAGATTGAAAGTTATCGGGGAGAAAAGCAAACGATGTGGTCGTGCAGATACTTTTGGAAGAAGATGACACGTACCTGAGTTATTATCGTTACGGGTCATATGCAAATGCTGACTATTTCATGAAAGGGCACAAACAACCCAACACTTTAGAAAAGAAATCTTTTTTCAGTGAGAGTAAAGGCTATTCTTACCGAATCCGACAGCTTGACATGAGCGAAAATCGACCACCCGAAAATATTGAGTCGTCCTTTGAGCATAAAGCCCTTGTAGATGTACGGGCCGCCAGCAATTCGCAAGTCAATGTCATCTGTAGAGTACGAACCCTACAAAAAAACGCAAAACAAAATTAAAATCGTGTGAATGATATATGAAATGAATCATATATGAACTGCGGAAATGAAATCAAATGAAGAATGATCCTCGCAGTTGTGAACGCAATTTATGCAATTGCGAAAAGAAGCCTGAAAACAATTTAGGACTTCAACGGGGTTTGGGAACCCACAATTGACCTGCTCCCAACGTCAGTGGCTTCATAGCTCAGTTGGTTAGAGCATCGCACCGGTAATCGCGAGGTCACGGGTTCAAACCCCGTTGAAGTCCTGAATTGTTTTCAGGCTTCTTTTCGCAATTGCATAAATTGCGTTCACAACTGCGAGGATCATTCTTCATTTGAAAATTAAAATCGCCGTCAAACTCAAATTCACACTATTTTTCTGCCTGGAGGATATTCCAGGAGTTTCAGTCCTGGCCTACGTGCTTGCAGCTATTTCTTGTGCAACAAATTGCAACACATTTAATTTCTAGGAAAACAGCTTAATTTCTCAAGTTTCGATCCTTTCACCGGTATCAAGGTTTGTCCACAATACTTACCGAAGCGCCTTCTGGGAAGCCTGTTTTTGCTACTGGAGGTGGAAGCTGGAATTTAAATCCCAGAAGCCGAAAAATCTTCCCAAGAGTCAGTGCGGTCATGTCGGCGTAAAAGAACTGAGGCTTTCCAACACCAAAGTAGCCGCTGCCTCCAAAACAATGGCCCTGCCAAGAGAAAGAAGGTTAAATTCGTCATGTCACCGCAAAAAGAGCTCTAACTGTGATAATCCACTATAAAGATGATTTTAATAATATGGATAGGGAAACCAATTCTAACAATTCTTGACTCAAATGAATGTGTCATTTTCATGATGGTGTCATTTTGCTACATTTCCCGGAGTCCTTCACGTTACGGTGTCCTCATGCAAAATTAAAATATTGTTATTTACATTCCAAAGGGATTACAACATTCACATAGCAAAAAAACAAACAGGAAATCCCTCAAGTGGATTTAGTAATAATAAGCATATTTTTAACAGAGAGTCCACGTCACAGACAGTGGCTTTTAGTGGAACCCTCCGATGAATAAACAAATAAAACTAAGTGAATAAACAGAATAATCTAGGTCATACATAAAAGGCTTAAAATATCTAAAAATCCCTATTCAGAAACAAATAACTTATGCGACGTTTAAAAATCAGTAAAAGATTGGAAATGTAGTATGATGAAGTCAAATTGCTCATCGGTTACTCACAAACGTTAGTGCCATGAAGTTGATTTCCCAAGCATATGGTGCTATAGGAAAGTGCTATAGGCAGTAAAGTGACGAATACTACCTCTGCAAATAAGTGTAACTGTGTTGTAAGTTCCGTAAATTGTTTTAACAGGGAAAAGATAATAAGGCTTAGCCGTTGCCGTTCACTACACAACTCTTCGTTGAACAAATCCTCTATCTCCTTTATGCAACTCACGTCGTTGTTAAAGTCTGCAGGTATAAGGCAATCGTATCCAAATTCCACGCGCATTCCAAACTGCACACCAATGATGGGTATGGGAGCTCCAACTTTGTACGTTAGCCTGTTAATCGAATCAAGTGATATTAAACCCTGGTTAGGTCTCTTTTCTTTGCGTTCAGGAAAGGCTGAAAAATGGATTCCAACCCAACAACTCTTTGGAATTTTGGGTGCCATTTTTTCTTTCCAGATTTTAACCTTAATGACAAGTCAAATCGAGATATTTAACAATTTGATGCCATAGTATTTTACGCAAGCCCTCATATCTATCCTCTCGTGGAGATCTAAAAATGAGATAGATATGAACTGGGGAGGAGTTAAGTTGCCATAATCTTCGCCTTCATGGTAATGGACGAGAAAGTAAGGCCAGCTAGGAAATAGCATTGGTGATGATGACGATGATTGTGAAAAGTTGGGAGGAAGAGTATGATCATAAGGATGAGGCCGAGGCAAAAGAAGAGGATGACGGTGAGGTGAGGATAAGCTAAGTTTTATGATAAAGATGAGGCTGACGATAAAAATGAGGATGAGGCAGAGGATTTGGATGAGAAAGATAATGAGAATGAGGATGAAGATGAAGATGAAGATGAGGCTCAGGATGAGAATGAAAATGAGGATGAAAAATGACTTCTTATATAAATTCTTTTTTAGTCCTGTCATCAAAAACAGCTCAGTTCGCAGCTCAAGTGAAAGATCTTCGCATAGTTTTGGAGCTCCTAACCAAAATTATCTCTTTCCAAGTGAATTTTGGGTCGAATGTACTATCTGTCTATTCTGTGTCAAAATGGCAACTATCGAAACAACACAGGTAAATATCCCCACCCTTTAGGGCCGTAAATATATATGTATCGTAGACAGAGAATTACTGTCAACCTCAACGAAATAAAGTAGGAAGGAAGGACGTGACGTAGCACGGCAGGTATCTATCGTACCCTAGAAAAATGTTTCCTATGCCAAGAAACGGAATGAAAAACGCCTTGCGCCATATTCCACGCATGCCCAGTTTGCCAGCAACCTGTTGTTCAAGAAAGTCGTATTCCAGTACACCAAACAGAAACAGTTCACTGTTAGGAGCTTTGATTCCATCGCGGTAGATGTCACCATTCACTGGTATCTTAATATCAGCACGGAAACCCATTTTGACGTGCTTAGTTGTCGAGTTCCAGTCAGCCTAAAGAAGAAAGAAAGTATTTTTAAAAAAGGGTACGCCAAGAGGACATGTGTTCACAAGAAGTCCACCAAGGGATTAATTTGATTTCAGGGGATGATTCCGCGGATTGATTTGTGCATTTTTTGACCAACTGAAAAAATAACGCTTTGTTGACAACCACCACTGAGTCTACAAATGTTTGTGGCTAAAGGGTTACTATGTGGACAAGTTTGTAGCCTGTTTATTTCTATCTACTGGATTTTTAGCGACCCTTGTTAGCACATAATATGGAGGAGATTTTTCATCAAGTTTTCTGCTATTACTTTATGACCCGGACAAAGATGATGCAAAACTGTCAGTTTCCGTCAGTGTCTGAGGGGTTAAAAATTCTGATGAGGTATTGTTTATTGTTTTTCTCCTTTTGTTTTCTGTCACCTTTGTCCGGTACACGAAATAAAAGCCAATCTCCCTTTTTCCCACTGGCTGACCTTCTTTGTTCATTTACTGGTCAGCCACTTAAGACAACTGATACGAATATTTGGTATACTCGTATATCTACAATAGAGCTTGGTTTAAGTTATTTTTCAGAGTATCGCTGTCTGTATAAGAGGGGTATGATAAATTAGTTCCGTACCACTGACTGCGAGGAATGTGGATTTCTTCGGAACAAGGGAAATGATGGCAAGGTTTCTGGAAGGAGACGTGGTACAGGGAACAAGGGAAATGATGGCAAGGTTTCTGGAAGGAGACGTGGTACAGGGATGCATCTAAGTCCTGTTAACCACATCTTAAAGTTGCCCGGAACTTAACGGCGTATTCAAAGCATTGGGGTAGAGGTCGCTGGCCAACTCACTGTTAAAGAGTGTTGGGTTAAGAACGCCACCGTATTCTTGAAATCTTGCTCTCCCCTCAAACGAATTATTGGAAACATTGTAAAGCGGCTATCTGCATACCTTACTTTTTGCTTAGGTTTTAAAAAGGATCAATTGAAGGGACTATGTCACGTAGAATTATTATTACTTTCAAAAGCTAACATCACAAATTGAAAGAAAAGTAAATCCAAATAGAGTTAACTCTTTCCTTTGGTGTTCTACTAACATTTTGGTTATCAGGAAAGGTCTTTGACAGTATCTGGTTTTAATTTGAACCCAAAACACAAAAACCAATATGTCGCACTGCCCCTTTAAACAGTCTCATATCGAAAAGGATAATAATAATAATAATAATAATAATAATAACAACAACAACAACAACAACAACAATAATAATAATAATACCCTTTCTTTACCCTCGGTAGTATTTATAGCACAAGGCTATAATGGGGCCGCGCAAATACAGAAACAAATAATCCAAATAAACATAATATGATAAGAATCCCAACTGACCGGAGGCAAACCAGTTGGCTATTTACAAGGATGACCGAGGAGTTGAACCAGGGACTACCCAGAACAACACCAGCTAGTGGCTAGAGCGCGATTTGAACCCGGGATGACCACAATAACTCGGCCATCCTGCCGCCTCATACAATTCCGATGGAAGTAAACCTTTTTTTTTTTTTCAAGCAAAACCAACCGAGTTTGTGCCCGTGCTTACCTCAACATACAACTCCAGCTTGTGGAAATATAACCCAGCAAAAAGGCGAATGTTCCTGAAACCAGAGGCAACACTAATTTTCTTCCATTCAAACACTCCAGCGACGTACCATTGCACTGTTGGCCCGACAATCATCTTTGTAATCTCACAGAATTTGTTTCCTTTGCAATCCTTAGGTAAAACGATCTGAGCTACGGCCACTATACCTGTTGCAAAAGAAAGTTGAATATAGCTATTAGTCAAAAGGAGGAAAAACAACACCATTTTTACCACACGACTCACGAGGCGCAGCCTAGTGAGTCCACAACAAACTAGATTTTGACCATTGTGATGACGAATATCGTTGTCGATAAGAGCGGTGAGTACAGACAACGGTGAACCACACTGCATTTGTTTTTTACCACAATATCAACGTCAAAGGAAATGAAAAAGGCATTGCGTGACACGTTGACCCGAGCAGCGTTGTCTAAACACCTATCGACAACGGCAAATTAGCCAATGAATGAGTTGCCAGTAATCGGATACCTATGTTATGCGCAACGGATTATGGGATCGCCAGGGGGGCAAACATTGTAAGTCGCTAGAAAGAAATGTATGGCGTAAAGTTGTTTCTTCGTCAAAAGCAGTGATTTTGAACAAAGAATAACGTATTTTCGCCGTAATTTTGTGAGAAGCGGAGGTGACTAATGTCGTTGCGTGGAAATTGTAAGTTTCTGTGCGATTAATGCGGTAAAATCTATTGATAAACACTGTTGCATAAGGCAGATTATGAAATCCACTGAATCTACATCAAGTACTGGTCTCGAAATAGTACGAACAGCTGTTAATTTGAGGAGATTCACTCAATAAAGCTTTTTCAGCTGTAATTACGTGTGGTGATATTATTTTGTTTTTAATTACATGTGTTATGACATTATCTTATCATTGCTGCTGGAATTTTACCCCCAAAGGATATATTGTTCTGCGAGGGGATGGGAATTGTTTCTACCGAGCAGTTTCGCTATGGATGGATGAAACCAGTGATAGAAAACACGGAGAAAACCGAAGGTTGTCTAGCTGTTTTAATGAGCAACATCCCTATGTTATTAAGCCACTACTCTTCTCTTAGAGCTCAGTGGAGGAACATATGTGTGAAACAGAAACAGAAAACCCATTGTCACGCAATTCCACCCAGCATAAAAATGGTTTCTACGTACTTATATGGACAAGTGGTATTTATTCAACATCAGCCAACCCTCAGAAGGATATTCAAGCAACCTCCCTTGATCTCTAACATTAAAGGAAAATCGCTATAAACGCTTTCAGAAACGCAATGTACACACAGCGATTAGCAGGAGTCGCGTTGGTCAGTCAACCCTGGCCTCCTGCCTTGTACAAAATGATTAGAGCAGACCTTAGTACTTATTGACTTTATTTTATTTATTTATTTATTTATTTACCCAGGGTCATCCAATTTAGCAGAGCTAGTTTAAATGGAGCCCTGACAAAACACAAAAACAAAGACATTAAAACATTAAAGTTAGACAATTAATTAAGTTAAAACAACATGTAACACAAGTGTTACTGTTTAAAGTGGCGCTTTAGCTTGATTTTAAATTCACTAATGGCATCTACACTTCTAATGATTCTCGGTAGGGTGTTATAGGTCCGAGCACCATTTATTCTAAAGCTACCTTGGTATTTGGTAGTTTTTGCAAAGGGAGGGCGCAGTAAATCACGACTTCTGGTGTTATAGCCATGAAAAAGGTGCGCGTGCCTAAACTCTGAAAGTAAGTACGAAGGCGCTATTCCGTGAAGGCACTTATGGACTAGGACGCATTTAAGATAATTTCTGCGTACTTGTAGGCTAGGCCAGCCAAGTGTTGATTTTAACTCCTCAGCCCCTCACGATTTATAGCTCTGGACCATGACAAAGCATCCTGCAGCTGCTTGGGTTTTGGTGAGTAGAATCTCAATAAACCAACGTGAGGAAGATCCCTTTGTTTATCTGGGTACCATCGATCGTTGTAACAAACCCACATCGCCCCCGGGTATAGTCCCAATTACACTCGTAAATATCAGCACACATGTAATTACAACTGGAAAGGCTTTATTGAGTGAATCCCCTCAAATTTATAGCTGTTCGTACTATTGCGAGACCATTACTTGATGCAGATTCAGTGGATGGATTTCATAATCTGCTCTTACAGCCTGCTTACGCGACAAAGTGTTTATCAATATATTTTACCGCAATAATCACACGGAAACTTACAATTTCCACTCATCGACATTAGTCGCCTCCACTTCTCATAAAATCACGGCGAAAATGCGTTATTCTTTGTTCAAAATCACTGCTTTTGACGAAGAAACAACTTTACGCCATACATTTCTTTCTAGCGATTTGCAATGTTTGCCCCCTGGCGATCCCATAATCCGTTGCGCATAACATGGGTATCCTATTACTGGCAACTCATTCATTACATTGCGAGATTACTAACAATTGTGGTAAAAAATGGTGTCCATTTGCCTTAGATCGAGAATATTGTCTCCAGTTTATTGATCCTGAGTTTTCTTTTTCCGTACTACGTTTTACTGCCACATAAGTTTAGCAAAGATAAGGGCATTAGTTGATCAGCGAATAGGGAGTTGAAATCAGATGAAACACTACAAGGAAGGTTTTCACAATTTTCAGTGTTTTATCCAAAGTACCTCCGAAAAGAGATAAGATTCCTGGCTTTGGACAGTCTATTCCAGATGGCTGCGTCACGTAAAAACATGGCATGAGAAGTGTGACGGCAGCTTAGCGGGAAAACGAATTTCTTTCTTAGGAACTTTGAATCACACTTTGCCGGCTAATCATCATGTTTTATTGAGCACTTCCTCGCATAAAATTTAAATTAAACCTGGAGATTGTAAAACATAGCAGTAAACAAGCCCCTTCTGTTGTCGGCAGCTATGAATATTAAAATTCAGCAACCTCACTAGACTACGATGATGACCAAGGAGCCTTTTTCAAACTTAGTTTTTTGCTGTATCCAGTTGAAAACAGAAGTTAAAAGTTTTAGATATTTTGTCCCAAATATCTAAAAGAATTGAGTAGGAAAGAACGATAACACATTCCAAGCTGGCTTATCAATATCAATACAGAAAAACCCAAGTCAAAAAAATAGTAAATACTACTCAAGGGATTGTTGTATAGTGGATCATGCGTTCGGTTACCTTAACTTGGACCTCGGAGCTCAAGGCATGCTAAATACTTCTCTTAATAACACAGGAAATGTATTTCAATGAAAATAGCTTAACGTTAAAAGTAATCGATAGTCTTAGATTAAAATGTACCACAAAAACCATCTACTTAAATGTTAGTGACATTGCTAAACTGTAAGTGAACTCACCTTGAGTTATACTCACGGTGAACCAACTATGAAGTGGTTCCTTAGAAAATTTAGTCTCTGCATCGGTGTATACCCCCTGGAATCCTAAGGTTGCTGGAGGACTGAAGGAAACTCCAATCTATGACAGGATTATAAAGAGACAATCATCTCTCTAATGGGGATGTCATGGAGACCTCGTTTGAAATATCGATGATTATCTTACGCAAACTCTGTGCTTGGTGACAAATTCAGAGAACGGCTGATGAGGGGACTGATGGGGATGCCAACTGTAATAATAAACCTTTTGAAATGTTGTTCATAGTCAGTTGCACTGAAAGCGTGTTAATCTATTTTTAATATATGATCCAAGAGCTTGATTGGCAAATGTTCAGTGCGACCCTTCGCGACTAAGCTATGTTGGTCGGTTCTGATGTTTGAATGAATTATGCCAAACCGTTACCAAATTAAATTCTTCTCGATGGTCAAATTTGAGACTCTGCAAAATTTAAAAAAAGTCTTGAAAACGAATTGTTTCTGGTAAACAATTACGATCGCGATGTTCCAACTTTAGTTGGCCAATCACGCCACATTTCACTGTCACTCAGAGCTACGGCAAGTGCTTATAACTTGCTTTTTCTGTCTCCGGTTAAACAGATCAGAACAGCTTGCCACTGGAGAACGTACTTCCTAATATGGAACAGAGATTGTTTGATTGTCCAATGGTATTGCTTAAAATAGAGTGACGTCAAAGCAAAACATCGATTGATTTCTAGAGCTTGATTGGCAAATGTTCAGAGCGATCCTTCGCGACTAAGCTATGTTGGTCGGTTCTGATGTTTGAATGAATTATGCCAAACCGTTACCAAATTAAATTCTTCTCGATGGTCAAATTTGAGACTCTGCAAAACCAAAAAAGTCTTGAAAACGAATTGTTTCTGGTCAACAATTACGACCGCGATGTTCCAACTTTAGTTGGCCAATCACGCCACATTTCACTGTCACTCAGAGCTACGGCAAGTGCTTATAACTTGTTTTTCTGTTTCCGGTTAAACAGATCAGAACAGCTTGCCACTAGAGAACGTACTTCCTAATATGGAACAGAGAATGTTCGATTGTCCAATGGTATTGCTTAAAATAGAGTGACGTCAAAGCGAAACATCGATTGATTTCTAGAAATTTCTCGCGTAACAGATCGAACGAATAGCGATTTCGTATCTGTTCGCTAAACCAATCATATGGCTATTTGCCGCCATGTTTGTTGCTGTTGTTCTGATCGCGTATAATCATTTCAAAGTCACTGAAACGAAAATTGGTCTGACTCCCGACATGCAGTAATGATTTGTTTGGTTCCACAAGGGGGCAAAACTAAATTCAAGAAATATCAACCAAACGAGATTCTGGTACGCTCAATTGATTCGGGTGAAAAGTTCTGACAAGCCCCCTCTGTGAAGCCAGTCTTGGTGCATGACTGTATGATATTTATGCAGGATACAAACAAGGACTTCGTGATTTGCTTAAAAGCAACGTAGTTGGTATGAGCAATGGTGCTTCTATGAGACAGTGGAGTTTTTCACCCTTTCTTAGCGTCACTGCTCCTCGAAACTGTACAGAAAAAAAACTCCGGTGAACAGATGAGAAGTATCAGTGGCAAATATTGCCTTTGGACCTTTAACGTTTAGGTAGAAATTCATCTGTGATTATCTTAATGTGATTGTTCGAAGAGTTGAGATTAATTAAGTGGTTATGCTAATTGAAGGGATTTGGGTCCCGTTTCTGAAAGTTCCGATGAATTAATCCAAGCGAAAACTTTTTTATTTGAACACAGCGATGCTCAACCGAAATCAACTTTCTATCATTTTGAAAGAAGTTTACACTGAGAATTTCTTCCAATTGTATCAAAAGGACTTGGGAATAAT
>JAEMWC010001108.1:75000-127500 GCA_016490735.1 Pachyseris speciosa | reverse complement strand
CTGTGATTGGTTAAACAAAATGACGTGTGAATCGCGAGGTGTGGAGAATCTACGATTCGATGACAAACATAGCGGGCAATGTATTCGTTCGTAATTTAACCAAAGAAAAAAATTGCAAATTTTTGGTTTATCGTGAAGGCGTGTTTTCAGAGCATCTCTCTCTCTCTCTCTCTCTCTCTCTCTCTCTCTCTCTCTCTCTCTCTCTCTCTCTCTCTCTCTCTCTCTCTCTCTCTCTCTCTCTCTCTCTCTCTCTCTCTCTCTCTCTCTCTCGCAACTAACACTTGTGATTTCTGGTATGAATGAATTATGCAAAAATTTAAAAAGGTAAAAATAATAAAGAAAATTTGTCAACTATTTTCCCAAAGAAGTACAAATACACTTGCCTCGATCCAAGCCCACTCATAATAAATATCCACAAAAATATGAATACAATCTTCCGTCTGTACAACATTTAACCCCCAAATTTCGATACAACCAATTTTTTTTTACATTTATTAGTAAGCTCTGGCTTGCTGGCTCAGCAACAAATAACTTTCAAAACCATGAGAAGTTAAGTGAGAGGAACAATGTCTACAAGGTCTAAATAATAAGTCAGTAGTGCATGAATGGGTGGGGCAGGGGTTCTGAACCTTCAACTGATTGTACTTTTTTCTTCTGGTTCTACCCCTTACGTAGCAGTATCTAATTATGTCTTAACTTTGTTGCAGAGTCTAACAAAATTGCAAATTCATCACAACTTATCATTGTTCTTACCACCTTGGGAATGCCACCTTGGGAATGCCACTTTTTTGGTAGCCGCTTCAGTACACGTCTATTATTTCTATTTCTGTATTGTAACCGTTTTCTCCATTTTTACTTTGCTTCAGTGTTGCCCCTGAAGAAGGTTAGTCATGTCTCGCCGTAATATATGGCGTTAAAAGTTACCCTTTTCAACCATCATTTTGTTTCTTTGTCTTATATCTACCTTTTTATGGGATATATAATTATATATTGTTATTTCCGGTTTCACTTGTAATAATAATAATAATAATAATAATAATAATAATAACAACAACAACAACAACATAGCTGTGGCAGCGGACCAGAACATCACTAGGACTGAGAAGGAGAAGGTTGAAAAGCACCGGGAACTAGCATTTGAAATCAAAAGGATTCATGGAGCCTCGAAAGTCACAATAATATCTATCGTGACTGGTGCTCTTGGAAGCATATCCCAACGTGCAAAGACCTGGTTTGGCACGCTAGATGTACCTGACGTCCTTAGAAGTGTACAATTATCAGCAATTCTTGTAACTGCTCACCTGTTGCGGAAAGTGTTGTGTCTCTAAGCTACGGGGAGTCGCTGAGACACAATCAACATAACCCATGCGAAAAGAGCCTTTGTCGACAACACTAGAATTATCAAAATCAATGCGATGGTCGAATGACCATGCATGTTTCGCTGTCCTATCAGTTTTGCTGTCCTTCCCTTCATCAATGATGTTACGCAACCACTAACAAGAATTCTTCGAAGGCAAGATATTCAAGTTATAAATAAGCCCATCAAGACCTTGCAAGGGTACGGGGAGTTGCTGAGACACAATCAACATTACCCATGCGAAAAGAGCCTTTGTCGATAACACTAGAATTATCAAAATCAATGCGATGGTCGAATGACCATGCATGTTTCGCTGTCCTATCAGTTTTGCTGTCCTTCCCTTCATCATTGATGCTACGCTACCACTAACAAGAATTCTTCGAAGGCAAGACATTCAAGTTATAAATAAGCCCATCAAGACCTTGCAACAAGAATTTCCTTCTCCCAAATTCAGACAATCTATTGAACATCAACCGAACGTGATTTATAAAATACCCTGTGCCGACTGTGATTGGTGTTATGTAGGTGAAACCGGCCGGTGTTTTGAAACCCGAAAGAAAGAACAAATCAGGAATGTCAAAACATGTGCTAATAGATCAAACATTGAGGCTTGGCACACCTCAGCTACCAAGCATGCTGACGATAATTCTAAGCACATTTTTTCCACAGTTTTTTACACATTTTTTCTTTGCTTTTATTCTTCTTATTACTTTTATCTCGCCTTACTACCAACTCACTTCAGAGCGTTGACGAAGAAATCCGGTAAACTTGCGGGGTCCAGACCAAAGGAGCCCATCACGTCTTTGAAAGAAACCGAGGGTGTCGTGCCCTTGGCGTACACACTTCCACTGATCACGTCTTTCTTCACTTCCGTTTTAAACACAGTTCCTGATTTTATGTAATGGTCTCCCTTAGCTTTGAAAGTCTGAGCATTGCCTTCGGTATAGTAAGAGAATCTAAAATGAACAAACAGATATTATTCAAGTTGAAGCTCATGGGGAATTATCCGCGATAAAAGTCTTGGGACGAGCCTTTTGGAAGAAACTGGTTTCAGGTAAAAACAAGGACTAATTCGGCCCATGAGACTTGTGTCCGCGATCTAAGCTTGCTTTATTTGGTGGGGGGTGGAGGGAGGTGCCTTCGAGTTTACAGGATAATTCCTACTTCCAAGTGGAAAACATTGGCCATTCAAAGGTCGGATTAAGGAAGTTTTAGAGCAAAAAGGTTATGGAAGAGGTCCCTACAACCACTCTCTCCAGGATAAACTGAAACAGAAAATAAGTGGTTTAGGTTAGTAGATGTTTAGTTGTTTCATGATTGGAAACTCAAATGGTGAATGGATGGATTCACTGGCTTTTCTTTTAAAGATAACTTGTGTGTGCCTTCCAACAGGGAATTGGGTTACAACCTATATAGAATAATACAACGTGGAGCAACTGAAAAACCTCTTTCCCAGCTTACCTGACGTCACGCACTACATATCCAGTATATGGTACATACTTCTCCGATTTTGCGCACTGGAACTCGTATTTTCTCAAAGCGTGTGCTTCGTCGATCCATATTGTAAAGGCGGGAACATTCTCAGTCAGCTCGGGCTTAGTCCACTCCGGCAGAGCATCGATGTTGGAGTAATAAGTGGCTTTGTTGGACACAACTTTGCCGATGGTCAAAGGATCGATGATTTCAAAGCATACCTGAAAAAAACAACAACAACAACAAAAGAGGCAACATGAGTCCAAAGCAAGGTATCAGGTGATGTGGGTTGGATGAAAAAAGAGATGATGAGTAGGAGAAAATGACTTACGTGAAATACTGAATAAAGTCAATGGCATCCAACCAAAAACTTCAAATGTTGTTTTCTAATTTACTTTTTTTAGAGGTACATTTTTATGAGCCATCACAGAAAGATCTGTTCGGTGTCTTTCACTGAAAATTTAAATCGCAGAAATTTTTAAACAAGGGATTCTTAATCCTGGTATTTCCGTGTTTGCTACTGGTTTTATTCCCCGTAGTAAAGGATGCCACTACCCCTTTGAAAATAAAACAATTAAATGGAAGATGTAATTTTTCTGTAGTGCAATGACACACGCATGCTCGGAAATAAATTACGCATTCTCCAAAAAGGAGTTGAACTTACGATCTTCAGGATACGCGTAGGAGGAATCAGTAAAGTAGGTTCATAAGACAAACGGCCAGTGTTCTTCTAGGATCTGAATGTTTAAAGATGGCATATTCGCAACGAGAGCAAAGTAAGATGGTACTGACATTTTGTGAAAAAAAACCTCTCAGTTTTCATACTTTTCACCCAGATGTCTTAGATGACAGAGTGCTTCCAAACATGTACTTAAGTATCGAAACGAACCGTTCCTTTATAAGTGGGTCTTACGCACGGGGGAGGGGGAGAGATAGTGTCAAGTATTTTTGGTAGGGGCGTGTCGCCTAGTTCGTCAATCCTGCTATTTTAATTCGATTTCAGACCTACAATTATGGACAAAAGTTTTGACACATTTGAGCAAAATAATTGCTTTCTATCAGCGTCCTTCCGAAATTGAAAAGCTAAGTCCCCCTCTCCCCCTTTTCAATGTTGAAATACGCTCCGTGGATACTGGCACGAGGTTACAACATTGAAAAGGGGGAGGGGTCGAAATGTGAGAATTGGAGATTAGAAAACTCACGCGTTTAAGGAACAAGGTTTTTTAAGGGGAGTGTCTCAACTACTTTTGTCCATGATTGTCTGAATTATATTTTCCACAGTGAGGATCTTTCTCAGCATCATCAGTGTCCCATCTACTCAGTAGGACTTAGCATCTTTGTTTAGCAAACTATAAATCCTGTCGCGCGACAGTGGAGTTCAATTATTGCGTCACTTAGGTTAATTATTGGCGAGAGTTATTTCACAAAATGGTTTTTGAGGAACCATTGATGAAGGAAGGCGAAAAAATGTTTTGTTTTTACGGAAATTCAGAGCACAAAGAAGCAATACATAGTGCTAAAATGCAAAATTTCCTATGAATCTCTTTGCCGTATCCTTAACAACAAAAGATCAAGTTCAAAAAGGACTAAACTTCACATATACCCTGAATTTTTCATACTCGTTCCCAGTCTTTTCTCAGCTTACTGGTTAACACCTTCATTGCCTCTGTGAACGTCACCACGACAAGCCAAAGGCAATGGAACAAAATATAAACGCACCGGATTGTGAACGCAAGGAGAAAACCACTTTTGCTGAAGAAACAAAGAAATAAAAAGAAAAGAAACTGTCTTTTTATACTTGCGAGTGAAGGTGCGTGACCGTATGCCTGTTCCAGTTTCAGTAGCGGAACTTTTTGTCCGAACAAAAAATCTGCGCTTTGATTGCGTTTCAAAGGTACTCACACGATTTACATTGTTTCGTAGCTTAATTCTGGACGGTTCACATGAGCAAGACATTACGTTTCAATGGTTCACAACGGTTCACATCCTCAGTTAAAGAACATAAAAGATATACTTTATTTGAGTTATGTGAACCGAAGTGAACCATTGTGAACCGTTGGGAATCGTTGCAAAGCCACTTCAGGGCAAATATTCCGCTAACAACATCAAGGACAGAAGTGGACAATCTGGTTTTTATGCCTGAGAACTGTTCATGAGAAGTGTGGCAACGTCAGCAATAGCTTGTGTCATGCGAGATTTCTGCTGCTGAGTTCAATCACTGGGATTGTTATCAGCAAAATCACACAGACAAATTTCGCGAATCAAAATCTTTTCGGACGTGAATGTGAGTCTTTACTTTGCTTTATTTTCTAACGTACACGATTCGTTGTTTTCCAATGTGTGTGGACTCAATTTCTGCCCGGCGAGACCACTAAGTATTGCTGTGCACTGAAGCGGCTGCTAATGCGCGGAGACTGGAAACGAGTTTGTGGACAACTATCCTGCGCTGCTCTTAAGCCTCCAAACCTGTCTTAAACTACAACTAGACGGTTTCTATTTCAGTGTTAAAGATATTTCAGTACTTTCAATACATATATAGCACAAGTTCCATTTGTTTTCGCTGAAAGGCAATTTCAGACAATTATGGACAAAAGTTTTGACACATTTGAGCAAAATAATTGCTTTCTATCAGCGTCCTTCCGAAATTGAAAAAACCTCTTGTTTTGTCGACAGCCAAGTCCCCCTTCTCCCCTTTTCAATGTTGAAATACGCTCCGTGGATACTGGCACGAGGTTACAACATTGAAAAGGGGGGAGGGGTCGAAATGTGAGAATTGGAGATTAGAAAACTCACGCGTTTAAGGAACAAGGTTTTTTAAGGAGAGTGTCTCAACTACTTTTGTCCATGATTGTCTGAATTATATTTTCCACAGTGAGGATCTTTCTCAGCATCATCAGTGTCCCATCTACTCAGTAGGACTTAGCATCTTTGTTTAGCAAACTATAAATCCTGTCGCGCGACAGTGGAGTTCAATTATTGCGTCACTTAGGTTAATTATTGGCGAGAGTTATTTCACAAAATGGTTTTTGAGGAACCATTGATGAAGGAAGGCGAAAAAATGTTTTGTTTTTACGGAAATTCAGAGCACAAAGAAGCAATACATTGTGCCAAAATGCAAAATTTCCTATGAATCTCTTTGCCGTATCCTTAACAACAAAAGATCAAGTTCAAAAAGGACTAAACTCCACATATACCCTGAATTTTTCTCACTTTTCCTTGTTCCTTAAACTCACGAGTTTAAGGAACAAGGTTTTTTTTAGGGGAGTGTCTCAACTTCTTTTGTCCATGATTGTAGCTTCCAAACCCATCTTCATTTTCAAACGTGTAGCAATTGTTCTACTGGGGTCAATTTAATAAAGAAATTACACTTGTAGTTTTTACACGTGTAATTTACACATGTAAAGTCCGATTTGTAAATACAAGGATTTAATAAAAGAATTTTCCACACTGGAATTTACACGTGTATCCCGAGTCAGGATACAAGTGTAAATTACGATTGTAGCCTTACAACTGTAAACTCCACTTGAATGCACGTGTATTTTTTAAATATTGAAAATCTCTGCTGTTCTTTCAATATATGCGGCTTTGCTTCCTTTGTTCTCAGTTATATTCTTGAGAAAATCGTTGAGCATGTTATCCAAACAACAAAAGTTGCTTTTAGCCCCAGCTCGTGAGGGACCACAAAATGATAGTTTTGGCGCCATTTTCGCTGACAGTGACAAAGAAGGCAAAACAGGAGGTGTAGGAAACGATTCGCACTCAATTAAATGGCGTTCGCCCGAACATAGATAGCTGGCTGCACCAAAACCCTCAGAGACGTTCTGTGGGCCATTAGTATAAATGTACTACCGTTCTATCACAAATGCCGTTCTCTGACTGGCTACGTTACTCCAGTGCTATCTATTCTGCGAGTGTACTTGCCCGGGGTGGGAGAGAAATGAGAATGCTATTATCATTATAATTTTTGTGTTTCATGCTCAAACCAAAAATGCATTTTCAAAAGGGAAAGAACTCTCGTATGATGTAAAACTAGAATAAAAATCTTTCTGTACAAACTCAGATCTTAAAGCTGTATCGAAAGAGGTAACTCATCTTAGACCCAGAAACCCTTAAATCCAACCCCGCGGCACTAGCCCTATCCCAACACCGGCGAACCGGAGCGACTGCTTACCCTGTAGATAATAAAGTTATCGTTGTGTACAATTTCCTTGAACCACAATGCGGGCTGAAAGAGTTGGGACAGTCAACGCGATAAGAGCCAAATTTACTCCAATCCCCCCTCCCCCCTTACCCCAAACAATGTTGAACTGTGAGCGTTAGACAGACATTAGCCAAGCAAAAGAAGTGTCAATGGTCGCTGAGAGCTTTTCAACATTGCCTGGGGGAGGGGAGGGGGATAGGGTGGGACCTGGGTCATGATAACGATGGCGAGAGTAAAAGGCACAAATTTGAAAGGATTCCTGGAAATGTCCCAAGGACATCTGTCCTCCATTGTCTGATTTTGAGTTAGAAAAGAAAATACCACTTCCCAGTGGTTTTCTACAATGTGAATCGGATTTTTGGGCTGTCTTGTAACTAAATGGGAATACAGAGCCTATTTTCTGAGCTTCCTGTGGTTTATTACGTTTTTTTCTGAAGACTGAGAAACAACGATCGGAAACGCGTCCTTTTTAGAAGTCGAACTCAATGTTTACAAGTGACATGCGACTTGTATTTTGCATTTGTGATTTACAAGTTGAACCCTTGTAAAAATACAAATCGGACTCTTGTAAAAGTTTTATTAAATTGGATACTTACCATCTTTTACACGTGTAGCGCTACACCTGTAATTACAAGTCGGACACTTGTAACCTGGACTTGTAACGATGTTTATTAAACTCGTTTTTGTCTGCGCTTGTAAATACAATGGTCCGACTTGTAGATTACAAGTGTAAAAGTTTTATTAAATTAACCCCTGGTTTTGTTGTAGCGTTCTTAAGTTTGGCATCAATGCCGAAGTCAAAGGAACTGAACGCCGTCAAGATGGGGAACTGGTAAAATTCGTGATAAGAAGGCAAAGACACTTTTAAGTTCTCGTGGTTTCTTTGGAAACATAAACCACACCCAAAAGTGATGATGATGATGATGATGATGATGATGGTGGTGGTGGTGGTGGTGGTGGTGGTCGTTATGGTTTCGAACAGGAGCTCGAAAGATAAACATACATATATTATGTTAAATGATGCAAAAGTGGGTACTAATTATAACTATAAAGCTAAGTCGTATTTAAACATTAAACGATTAATATTAGAGTTTTTAAACGCATGATGTTAATTTTTGGCCTCTAACTGGTATTTTTCCTACGATTGTGACTGGACGGTTTAATACGTGGCATAATTGACAAGAGTGGATGGCTAAAAAAATTCGATACTTTTTCAAAATAAATGAAAATGTAAGCAGCGAAAAGCTTTATCTTTATTAGTTTGCATCTTTTAATATGCAAATTATTTTTATCACATGAAGAATGATCCTCGCAGTTATGAACGCAATTTATGCAATTGCGAAAAGAAACCTGAAAAAAATTCAGGACTTCAACGGGGTTTGAACCCGTGACCTCGCGATTACCGGTGCGATGCTCTAACCAACTGAGCTATGAAGCCACTGACGTTGGGAGCAGGTCAATTGTGGGTTCATATGATCCCGTGAAAGAAATGAGTATGAATGATATATGAGAAATGAATCATATATGAACTGCGGAAATGAAATCACATGAAGAATGATCCTCGCAGTTATGAACGCAATTTATGCAATTGCGAAAAGAAGCCTGAAAAAAAATTCAGGACTTCAACGGGGTTTGAACCCGTGACCTCGCGATTACCGGTGCGATGCTCTAACCAACTGAGCTATGAAGCCACTGACGTTGGGAGCAGGTCAATTGTGGGTTCATATGATCCCGTGAAAGAAATGAGTATGAATGATATATGAGAAATGAAATCACATGAAGAATGATCCTGAAGTCCGGAATTTTTTTTAGGCTTCTTTTTCGCAATTGCATAAATTGCGTTCATAACTGCGAGGATCATTCTTCATGTGATTTCATTTCCGCAGTTCATATATGATTCATTTCTCATATATCATTCATACTCATTTCTTTCACGGGATCATATGAACCCACAATTGACCTGCTCCCAACGTCAGTGGCTTCATAGCTCAGTTGGTTAGAGCATCGCACCGGTAATCGCGAGGTCACGGGTTCAAACCCCGTTGAAGTCCTGAATTTTTTTCAGGCTTCTTTTCGCAATTGCATAAATTGCGTTCATAACTGCGAGGATCATTCTTCATGTGATTTCATTTCCGCAGTTCATATATGATTCATTTCTCATATATCATTCAAATTATTTTTAGCTTCTGTCAAGGTTATTGTTAATTAGTTACTTATCTTAAATTTAAAATTTAGTTGTTACTTTAATTCCTAACGGTCACTTCTGAAGATGTATGTCGAAACATACCAAACGTCAAGTTAAACGATACAGTTTTATTTTTGTTTTCCAACAATGCGTTTTATTGTCATGTTTATCACCGCAGTTTGTGTGTTATTTCTTGTTAAGATACGATGGCCAAAGACAAAGAGTATTTACGATATTATGATCTTGTCTGTCTAAACAGTTTCAGATCGTAATGTTCAAAATATTGACCTGTTTTTAGACCAAAACGGCTCAAAAACATACTCTTCGGGGTGACACATTCCTCAATATCTAGCTTATGAACAAGAGTACCCTCCCCTCCCACGGGGACTGATAAATTTAATGTTTACTGAAACGTAATTTGCTATATTTTGAATAAATAAAGAACACACCTTTGTTAGCTGCTTCTTTCCATAATCATCTTTATCGTCAGGCTCCATTTTGATCGCAAACCATCCGCTCTCCAGTTCAGTTTGCATAAAAGCGAAGTTGAAATACACAACAAAAGGGACGTCTTGTGCATAAGCACCGGTAGCTGAGAACTTCTCCGTTGCTCCACACTCGAGAGCAATCCACGATTTAGGGTCAGCGGGTGTCTTGTCGGGTTTGTTTGGCTGGTAAGCTAGAATATCGATTAAAAAAGTTCAAAACATCAGAAAATCATGAGGTAGCCTTGCAAGACAGGTGACCTGTAAGCCCCAGTTGTTAGCTCGCTCAATGTGTCCTGTTTTGGTCACTGAAGCTCGCCGTAATTGGTGGAAGCTGATAGTTTCTCGAAGATTTGATTTTGGTCATGGTTCCTGTCAAAACATTTTTGCCGAGTGCGTAGTTATCGAGAAACAAAAGTGGGACCAAGGGGGGTGAGTTTGGAAATGGCGAGAGAGTCACATAGTGATTTTGCTATCACAGTTTCGCTTGTGGGAAAACATTTTGATAAGATAATAAAGAAATGAGCTGCTAAACGTTACACGAATAAGCAACTACACATTTTTATTCCACCAGCCGCACTCTTGGTAAGAGTTTCAAGAAAGAGTTCTTACAGGAGTTTGAGACCTCTTTCACAGAATGTTCAAAATTGTTTTGTTAGATCGAATGTTATTGTAAAAAAATTACGTAACTATATTAAGAAGATTCTATTTCAAATTCCTATTTAATAAAAAGCACAAATACTGATCTCCCAAACCAAAAAAAAGACTATTCTAAATCCAAGCCTAGAAGAACTTAAGGTTATCAACGATTCGCTATGTCATTCAACTCTTGCTATCTAATTTGGGAAATAACTGGACAATTGTTTGAATGATCTTTAAGGCTAGTAATATGGAAATTTTGTGGTTTACTTGTGCATCCTTCCTCTTGCGTGGGACAGATCTTCTCCTCCTCTGCCAACCCAGCACACTCGTCCCCACCGTTGGACGGGGGAGGATTGGTGCAGGTTCGGGTTCGTTTCTTAATACCTTGTAAACAGTAAGTGGGCTCTGAGCACGCGCTCCAAGGAGAGTACGCTGACCAACCTCCATTAACGGCACCTGAAAATAAACTTCGTTATCAGCAAACTATTGTTTTACTTGCAAATTAAAGGTTACGAGTAACAATAAAAAGCAACAACATTCTGCTGCAAATGGTATTTGATTAACTATGCAATCATCCATGTATGAATGACTTTCCACTCCTTGAGAAGGTAAGCACACAAGTGTCACATCTATGCTGTTATATTGAAACATAGTAAATAGGGTGTAGCCTTAACACATGGGCTCCTTGCATTTGAAAAACAAGGTTTATGGATTGCCATGTCGCGTGAGAAAGGGAAAAGTTTTAAGGATGGGCCGGTTAAATACAAAAATCATGTTCCATGGTGTGGCACAGTACAGGTTTTCTAAAACTCCCCAGGAAATCCTTTAAAATCACTGTCACTCACCTGGACAAGAAGCCAGTTTACAACTCTTCGCCTGACTGTAGTCCCCAGTGCAATTTTGTCCTCCATTGACAGGGGTTGGGTTAGTGCAGTTTCTGCTCCTTGACTGGATACCAGTCCCACACGATTTACTGCACTCTGTCCATGCTGACCAAAGACCAAACCCGCCGTCAACTGTTCATACAAAGTAAAACAAACTTATTTACAGGGTCTAGGGTAATTAGCTAGCTAACGCTGAGGTTACCCCTCTTCAATTTAGCACCAAATTCACTGCAGTTAAAATAATTAACGCAATTGAGTAGACACTTAAATTAAGGTGGGACCAGTTCTTATTTATCGAACATTAACAGTTAACAATACGAAGAAAAACGTAATTGTTGTCAATCTATTTGTCGTCAATAACGGGTTTTTTTTTCCGCACTGAAGAAGGGTTGTATACCCGAAACCCTGTGTGTTTTAAAGAAACATTTCTGTCACTTTTGATATATTTATCACTATATCAATCGAACCACTCTGCAATACATTTCATTCCATGTTGAGTAACGCCAGCATATACCTGGACAAGGCGCAAAACATGCCCTCGCCGTCTCGGTGTCATTACCGACGCAATTTTTTCCCGCCGTTCATTGGCGGAGGGCGGTTACACAGTCGAGTTCTTCTTAAGACTTCTCCTCCTGATATCCCACATGTTTGAGAACACTGCGTCCATGGAGTCCAAGGTCCCCATTCACCGTCAAGAGGACCCGCTAAATGGAAAAATAAAGTGGACTTGTACTGTTAAAAGCTGGCTTAGAGAATGTCTGGTGCAACAGACAGCGGGTTTACCCTGATTGCGTTATGATTCCCTTAACATTAACAGAGTAGGATGAAGCATCCTTGTTCAATTTAGATCGCGAGCGCAGCTCAAACGTAAAAAGTCAAGGATTGGACTGACGGTATTTCTGAACAAGAATACACGGAATAGCTTTCGAGTAGATTTGGACGAATTAACAAATTTTCGCTGGCAAAAAATATTCAAAATTCATTTTGCCTTCTAACATCTCCAAGATCCTCTCGAGCTCCTGGTCGCTAAAATCTAAATCCAAAAAGTAGCCAATCGAACACACCCTATATGCAGCAAGGGAGTCGTACACTTCGCTTTTCGGCCGTAACATATTTTCATTCGATTTCCTACTTCTTTCAGTTTTAATGTTGAAAATAAGGTCCTCGACAATGTGACCCAAAGAAAGGCGGCTATTTGCTCCAAGTATTCTATTTTCAAGAATGAAATTTCGTTTTGGATCCGCGTATTAGACATCATTTAGCCTCAAAATTATACTTACCTCAAAAGTGAAGAAGACAACATAAATTCTATCACCACTGCCCATAGCGTGGCACCAAACCATATTTTTTCCGAGAAATATCTGTTCGGAAGGCCTTTCAATCGCCTTACAAATTTGGATTGAATTGTGGTAAGAATCTCAAGATTTTTTTTGATGTAATGTCACCTCAATCTTTCATAAAAGAGGAAACGAAGGGGAAAAGTATGTTTAAAAGATGTAAGGAGAGATCACATTTCCGGAAGGCTAACCTCAGCTCCGACATTCGACGAATAAGATTCTGTCGCCCAAAAACGTTTTGCGCCTTGAATCTTCAGCTGAATACTCCGGACACATCGGCTCGTGTTAGCTTAATAATACATTCCCTTGGAAGAGAGTGTAACAATTTAAACTGAGGAACCTGCCGAGTATTACACTATTCTTATTGGCTCCCTCAGATACTTGAAGTTCACAGCATTCCCAGCTGTCGCAACTTAAGCTGGCATCTGAGGAAATAACTTCCAAGATAAAATAATTTTAGATTAGAGGCCACATTGGCCTTCACTTGGCCTTCCAAGAGGCAATCGGAAATTGCAATTTGCTACTTCACTGATTCACCTACATGGTTGTAATATTATGAAACCTTTCTCGCTATTGAACTTACAAATATTCGTATAGACACTTCTCTTGACATATTACTTATTCAGACCGTCTCAAAAACATGAGGTGAATCGACGTTTTCGTATACGTGATATGTTCCATGGCTTCTCATGGCGGCATTCTTGTTATTGTGTTATTTTTCGTTAGCGCTTGCGCAGAAATACCGGAAGTGAGCTTTTTGGATGAAACACGACGACGAACGACACGGACGATATTTTTAGACTCGGTCTTCCACGGGAAGCCTGAATAAAGAGCTCTCTGGATGGGGTGCTAGTTCATTGCAGAGTACGGTAACTCCAGTCATTTTGCCGCTTCGAAACCCATTTGCTCTCCAGGGACCAGCTGTTTAAAGCACGATCAAGGTAATCCTGGGATCGCATCAACTTTGATCCCTACTCTAGTTACTCTTCAGTGGTATTAAAAAAGATCCAAGTTTTTGTGTCGCCCTTTAGTTGTGATTTGAACGTTTATTTACCTTGAGCTTAGAAATTTGCTTTTAAAGACATTCGAATAACAGTTGAATAGGGGCGGCGTACGTAGGTTAACTTAAGTTTAATCGTGGATTAATGTGCTTTCGAACAACCGGCCCCGGGCAATATAATCTGATGAAGCAACAGTATATATCATGAAGAGATAAAGTAAAGGATGACATCACCTACCCGGTCAATTCAAAAATCCCAGTCCCTGGCCAGGTTTGACTAAAAACTACTTCACTTCCTGTCAATACGGATTACAATATTTTCAACTTACTTGGGCACGGCGAGATGCATTCCAGCTTGGTTTCATGTGCACTTCCATGACATGCTGCTCCGTCAGGGGAAGGGGTAGGGTTAGTACAAGTTCTGCTCCTGTTTACTACCGATCCCCCGCACGGGTTTTCACAGAGTGACCACTGACTCCACTCTGTGTAGCCTCCATCGACTGCAATGACATTGTATAAGTACATCAGGCATTGTTTGTCTGTTGGCTGTCCGATGCCTCAGTTCCTACGCTTCCCTCAATCAACGTTCAATTCTAACACGCTTGATCCGATGGGAGGGTGTCTTAATTTTACAATTCGAGGGCATATAAGGTTTTAGCGCTTTGTTTGATAGGGTATATATTTGTTCACTGAAAAACAACTTGTTAGAAATATATGTAGCTAGCCGTTTATCGAAATAGTCCCCAAAAAACTATTTGGACATCATTAGCAAGTGTCATTTACGAGTGCCTCCGAAAAAGCTGATCATGACTTTAAAAAGTCATTAACCTTCTTCATTATATGACTGGCTCTTTCAGCGGTCAAGGTGAATCAATTCTCCCGCTGTGATTGGCTTCCCGCGAGGTCAAGATGGAGCCATCTTGACTGCTCGGGATAGCCCGTTCGTCCCGCGTTTTACTGTCTTTTAGATGGCGGGATATTGGCCTCGTTCTTTTTTTGCATAGTCGCGCAAAAAAAGAACTTGGCCGATATCTTGCCATCTTGACCTCACGCTTGGCCAATAACCCATATATATGTTATAATAAGCAAATTGGTCGCAAACATCGGTACTCACTCATGCAGTCCTTTTGTTGCGCGCTGTCTCCTTCACAGTAAGCTCCATCCTCACTCGGTACTGGATTGGTGCACGTTCTTGTACGAATCCGCTGATTTCCCGCGCAAATACCGGCTGCACAACCACTCCACCCGGACCAACCTGACCAGCCGCCATTCACTTTCGCGCCAAAAAGTAGAAATGCAGTATTCTTTGATTGCACTCACGTGATAAGACGGCCATGTTGGTGCCAAACAATAGAAACATGAAGCTCAAGGTTTGCATATGGCAGAGTCAAATTCCCAAAATACTTTTTCGTTGTTCTTTCCACCAACATGGCCGCCTTGACATCAGGTGTAATCAATAATCAGGTCCAATAAATAATGGCTACATTAAAAAAAGGAACTTTTGTTCACGGAAAGTATAATAAAATAGACTTTTTAATGAGATGTTTTCAGCTAATTGTATCTATGATGTAAAATGTTCTTAACTTTAACAGAGGTCAGCAAGACATTTTCAAATTCTTCCTCCAAAAAATGAAATAAGCGATTGTCGATCATTCTGTCTCTTCCCTCTTTTCCCAACTTGAAAGAACAAACTTTCAAAGAAATTGATGATCACTGTAAAATTGTAATAATGGTTTGAACTGTTCGATTATCTGCGTACTTGCTTAGATAAACTCATTTGAGTGTTTCCACAGAGGAAATTATCATACTTGCAGCAGACCATAATACAAACTTTTAAATAACATTATACTTGTAATCGAAATGCAAAATTTGATGACCCTCTTTGATGTCTCGCTATAAAAGCCTGCCCAATTTTTACGGAAACTCGAAAATAATATTAATGAACTATTATCTGCCATGTTCCAGCACCCTCCAGTCTCAACCGTTAAAAACATCTAGACAAATTCTCAAGTCTTTGCCTTTTAACTTGTTAAAATACAAATTCAACTCCTAAAATATTTCTGATTTACGTGTGAAAACGATCAAGTTTTGTTTAAATATTTCAAGAGTAAGAACGCTAGAGTAATGACCCAAGATAGAAACCAGCCTTCCATAGTTTTACTCCTTTTGGCAACCGAATTACGAACTTTCAAGAATGAGAGGGCATTAAAAATTGACGTTGTTGATTAAGTAGATCTATAAGTAGCTTTCCACATTTGATTTTCAGGCCTTCCTCCTTCTCCAACCGAAAACTCAACTATCAAAATTGACGTTGTTTATTAGGTAGCTCTAATCCGTTTTTTATGTTAGAATAAAATCCAGTTTTCTACATTTGAATTTCAGCTTTTCCTTCTTTTGCCAACCAAATCATCAACTTTCAAGAGTGAGCATCGAAAAATAAGGCAGTCCATTAGATGGCTTTATGCAATATGCTATGTAAACTTTCAAAGACGCGACTGTATCTACGGCATTAAGTTATCTCAACATTTTCGCTGTTTTGGAACTAGGACTGCTCTTGCCACAAAGAACGGTCTCAGTAAATTGTAAGTCTTGACTCTGATCGTGTAGTCATTCAAACTGCAGCGCTTTATTTCACTATGTCGCGGTTCAATTTTAGTTTTCGTCCAACAAACGGGCAACTAAAAATGGTCCGTTAACGTGTTTAAGTTCATTATAAAGATAACAATAAAACTCCTACTTACCTAGCCCTCCTACAGAATTCCAAAAAGAGACCACAGATAATAGAAACAGCCAAGAGCCAACTCTCTCCATATTAACTGAATATACAACGCTATTCTAAAGGCTGACGCATAGACTTTTTAGACACAGTTCCACTAGAGCTTTTACTCTCCTTTGGTGTAGAGGGATTAATTCGGGCAGCTTAAAATTAAAACTGTTTCAAAGTCCAGAAAAGTTTAATTTACGACAGCTGAAACTATAAATTACTTCTGTTTTCTAAGGTGAGTTGATATAGTCCGTTGACTATGCAAACTGGATCGTGTAATCGTCTTTTTGTTCTCGCTAATTGGAATATAATCTTCTGCATTTAGAATTTTAGTTCATTCAAATCTCAGTTGAAGGTTTCAAAGTGTCAACCTACTCCGAGAACCTTCAAAGTTTCCAATAAAAATAGCATTCGTTACTTGATACATTCACATTTTGTGTTTATCAAGAACAAATCAAGTCAGACTCTTAATCAACACAATGCATGTAAGATTGACTGTGGAAATGAGAAATAATTTCTCATATGTGTTCAAACGATCTTCTTCTACTTTTTATTCTAATTTTAATTTTTTTTCCATACTCTGTGAAAAACAGTCCCAATGGCGACAGTCCTGAAGCAATATTCGCTGTTCATCCGTATATTCAATTTTGGCAGAATTGCACGCGTTTGTTTATTTCCTGATACTTATTGGTATAGACTTTTACTTTGCAAAACATGACTCCGGCACATATAAGCTGTACGTTTCCTAAAATTGCAAAAAGGTAATCGGAGTATTCCCCTTCCGTGTGGCTCCTGTATGAAGTCACGACTTGCTATTCTAACACACAAAAATTATTACTCCACAAGAGTCGCACGCAACTCCGTCCGCTCTTGTGTGGACTAATAAAGTGTGGAACGTTTCAGATCAGCAAACTGCGATTTGCAATTTTCGAGAATCGTTTGTGAGGTGACTATCCCAGCTAGAGCTTAAGCTGTTGCCAACTCGTTTTGCTGTCACCCTGCTACTGAACTCAGTTTCTACTTCCGGCTGGAAAAATACCCAAAATTATTTTTCTTAATTTTACCAGGTGGAAGTCAGCTATAAACATAGGTCGCGTTGTACAGAACTTACAGAAAAATACTGGTTATTTTACATCGCATTTTTAATAAACCCAATTTCGTGTACTATGCGGAGAGAAAGGCATTTTGTCTACGAAAACCACAGGAGTAATAACCACAAACAGTAGCAAGTCATATTACGTATTTGCTACCTTGCATAGCCAAGATAGTTCTTTTGCCACAAGCATAACAAAAACTATCAAGAATGGTCTTTGCAGCAGCATTCTAACACACGGCTATTTTTCCTGGGAAGACTAACTTCTTGTTTTCCTTTGTGACAATATCAACTTACGTCAATAAGGCGTTGATTGCGCCAACAGTTTTACGGATGTGTAAAAAGCTAAACACGCCTGAATTGACAGGCATCCCAGTTGATCAAACGAAAATGATAATGAGTTTAAACTAATTGAGTTAAATCAATTAGTTTTTATCGCAAAATTCCGAGGTGAAGCTCCTGGGAAAGCTAAACCTTAGCTCGCCTTTTGTTTTGAATAATTTGTATCTGAACACTTTGGTCTCAAAATCGAATTTTTTTCTAAAAGTGCATCGCCACTTTCCCTTTGACGACAAACTTGGACGTAGTAATAGTAACAGGGTCATAATGAAACTCATTTTTTAATATTTGCTTTTCTAAGTTGGGCACAATTACTGTTTGTTTCGCTAAAATCTCGGGACACTTGCACTAATTTGAAGGGGGAAAAGTTTTGCAAAAAACTCGGTTGTAAGAAGAGAAATATCACCGATTTTCCGGTAGTCAAATCACTACAAATAAAATGATTCATTCCCATATAATTGTCATTCCCAGTAAATCATTTTCTGTGTACTCAGTTTATTCGAGTCTTAGGAGCTGAAACACAGGAAATGTTCAACGCTTTTGCTGCATTCTTTTTTCCAAACGCTTCCATCTCTCTCGCGGTTGCAAATTTGAAAGTTCAAGGAAATCTGGTTCCCAGTTTCCCTAGACTGCTAATGATAATGATAATGGTAATGGATTTATATACCGCGCATATCACATAGTTTCATGGCGGTTTACAATTCTTCTCTAGGGTGAGATCGGATGGAAGGCGCCTCTCGCAGCCGCTATCAGTCCCCTTCTGGAGAGTGGGGAGCTCACGTCAATAGCGCGGCAAGACTGACGAAACCTGAAGTAAATGCGCTGAGGGGAGCGCACTATTGCTCACCGCACTGCTTATGGACTGCACTTTTCGACTATCCAAAAAGGAACTGCCAGCAGCCTACAGTTTCCCTCGCATGTCACTTTTCCAAGAATTCCCATGTAACCAGAATACCTTGTAAACAAGGCCAAAGAAAAATACAGTTTTACATACTGCACACCGATCTAGAGATGAAGATAACTTTGAACTTAGCCAATTTCCATTTTTCAGCCAAAACAAATAAAAATGTCAAACCTTTGCTGAGACGCTGGACTGGGCACAACTAGTGTAGGAGACAGCATACCAGAAATAACTTTTTATTAATTACTATAGCAACTAAATTTTTACTTTGTCTTAATGCGCAACAAACTTCCTCGTTTCGGTAGACTACAGAGAAGATCCCTATGCGGTGATTTCTGTCGAGTCTGCTGTTTAAGTGTTCTGATTGGTTAAAAATATAATTAACCCTTTCACTCCCAAAACCAGAATCAAAATACACGGAAATAATCCAAATTGATTTTGAACTAATCCGTATCAATGGAGGTACCGTTCGAGAGATTTCTAACTGCAATTAACTTTGCTGTAGGAAGGGTTTCGTCGACAGAGTCAACGAGTCAAGAAGACGATAAAAACAACTCAACAATTTGGCTTTGCAAAGTGAAAGGGTTAGAACAAAGGTTCACTTCACAACAATAAATCATGCCACAAACATCACCCCATAGGGAACGAGTAAAAATCTCCTTCCTCTGAGTTATTTAGCACAGGGCTCTTTTTACCCTTGCCGATTCCAAGATAGCGGGCTGTAGAATATCTTAGGTCTAATGATTATGCTTAAAAATATCATTTATATTCGCCTATTGGAGTCTAAAAAGTTCGAAAAGCCGGCGCGGGCAGCCGTTTACAACACGTTATCAAAGCACAGTAAAGGAGGCCACTTTCTAGTTCCTGGAACAAAAGAAACGGTAAGGTATCTTCACAAGTCAAACTAAGGTTTGCAAAGTTGTGTTGATTACTACAAGTTGACACACCGTCGACAATAATTAGAGGCAGTCATTATTCTCGCCAAAATTTTAATGAAACTTTCCTTACTCGTTTAAACTTTTCGCTCAACTCTTCGAAAACGGAGCATTTGTGCTGCAGTATACAAAGAAAATAACGCTAAATAGAAGGCGGAAACGATTCCAAGGACAACGACATTGAAGTCTGAGGTTTATCGAGTAAACACCTCGAACTTGCGAACGTTTAGGATATTTGCGACACGATCTTACATTGCAAACGTTGGTTTAGCGTGTGGTGAAGTCTGATCTAAAACGCTTACGCAGCCGACCAGTTTAGTTCATTTTTAAATGTTAGTTTAAATAATAGTGAGTTTCTATGCAATTTACCGTCAAAGGTTTTCTGTATTCACTTCGAAAGCAGGCAAACAAGTCTATTTCTCTTCGTGCCAATTTGTTTAAGTCATTATGTTTTTGCTTTGATGTTACGTTGTTACATCGACATAAGTTATTTGTTCGCGTTTCGGAGATCTTGCCATTATGACACCAGTGCGAGGAACCGCAGGCTTAAATTTTGGACTTTTTGTCATCGCACACTTCCGGTTCACATGACGTCACGATTTGAAGCTAGCGAAAACCATTTGTGAGCCTTCCGCCAATGAGAACAGAGAGAGCACGCAAAATGTGGATACTTTTCGAACTCTTAAAAGGGACCAATCGATACATATTGGTTCCCTGAGCTTGGCAGAGTTGATTATCGTTCCGTTGTTTCTGTAGATGTAGTAGAAGCTTGAACATCGCTAGGCTTGAATGTCTGTTTCATGTGATTGTTATACATCCATCCGTTGCCATGACGATGGAAAAGCTGAAAAATGGGACAAGACGTGATTGCAGTTTGGCACGTTCACATTTAAAGGCGCTCACTTTAAAAACGTAAAATAACACGTTCATTTAGCATAACGTTGCAAAAACATGCATCATATTAGGAAAGCACTGCGGTCCAAGAAGCAAAAGGATAATCTACATGCTCAGAGTCAAGTGATTTGTGTGACGTCAGTAGATAGTATAAGTACTATGGTAAGTTGTGATATTATTGGTCGTCTGTCAGTTAAGGCGTGTTGTTATTGGCTGTGAAGACTACAAATAGTGATTGCTGCGTTTCGATCCGTCTTTTGTTAGTCACATGTCCGTAGGAGTATCGTTAGCAAAATTAGTCGGTTTGTCTATTGTTTGTCTGTTGTTGATATCGTCAACGTGGGAAGGTGTTAGCAACGGTTCAGTGGTGTCTGTTCTGAGTTAGTAAATCAGCTTTCGAGTGGTAGTGGTAGTTAGTACAGTAGGTAATGCATTTAGCAGAGTCCCAGTCGATTGTGTGGTTTGTCTGTAAATGGTGCTCAGCAATGTTATTGTTAATGTCACTATTTTTCGTCGCTTGTTTGTGTTCAGTCAGTCTTACCTTTAAATTTCTGCAAGTCTCACCGATATAAGAAGGCCTGGCATTCTCAGAATTTGATCTTGTAAACTGCTCCCTGTCTGTCCTTTGGTTCGTCTTTGTTCTTAACGTTCGTCAACAGTTGTAGTAAACTAGTGATGGGTCTGTGAGCGACATGGATGTTGTAAGGTTGTAAGGTTGTAGTATCCGTGCGATAGCTTCAGAAGTTCCTTTGATGTACGGTATAGCCGCTGTGGTGACAGGTGTCATGTGAGCGTTCGAAGCGTTTGGTTCTGTCCTGTAAGTGTTGCGCCTAACAAAGTCGCGGTTGTAACCTATTGCTCAATTTTGTCGCTGCGGTTTAAAATTTTTCGCTCTTTGGTTTTGGTTATAGTAATGCATGGTGATGCATTATAATGAGTTTACAAAAAACGGAGAAAACATTTTGAACCAAGGATAACATTGAACCTTAATACAAACAACAACAATGAAAGTACTTTAGGATTTCACTCATATGCTCAATGAGCCACACTGTGTAGCTCAACAAAAGTAAACTTACTTTTGTTTTCCATTCCACGCCACCTTCTTTTCTTTCTCTTGCTTCTTTTCTTTGTTTCTCTTCCAGCTACAACAACAAAAAACATTTCTTTACACACCTACAAGTTTCCTTTGGCTGTATAACACTGTTCCACTACTAATGACTGAACTGTAATCGTATGAGCTACAGCGAAATTCCATCTTAATGGTTTTCGCGTTGAATCCAAAATACATTTGATTTCAGACCAAATTCCAATCTCTCGTAAAAATCCCGCACACTCTTTTAATTTTTACGATGTCCACTCGCGCTTAGCTGGACTCAAAAATGAAACCCCATGTGACATAACAGAAGATGACACAATTATTTCAGCCTGCCCCAATCTTAGCCTTAACCGCGGTGACAGATAAAAGACAAGAAACTCCATTAAAAATAACGTTTGTATTTTGAGAGTGAAAAGCTGATAGTTTCTGGCGGGACTGAATTTATTAAATCGCTTTGCCATATACGAGACTAAAAAGTCTTAGTATTAACCAGAGGCTTCAAGTAGCCTATACTCATGCGCTGTGGAGCCTTGACTCAATCTGACAACCAACGAACTAGGAATCAAAGGTCTCGGGTTCGCATCTCTCCACAGGAACTCAATTTAAACTTTAATTGGCCATGTTCTAAATGAGTAAGGGCCTGGGAACGAATCCAAGCTTCATGGAAAATCAATGGCTTTGAACTAAATCGATTCTCATATGAAAGGGTATCTCAAAATAAGTAATTTCAGCAAGTTTGACTATGTTTGGACGAAAAGTCGCCAGTTGACATGCATTTAGATCTTTAAAAAATCCCATACAAATATCTCTATTTCGGAGTGTGTCCCTCCAAACGATAGTCTCTAATTTTCACAATTTTCAAAAGCTTGTGATTCAGCTCCAATTCAACTGAACAGCGTCAAAGTTGGCAAGGTGGCCATTTTTGAGATGCTCTTTCATGTAGTGTCAACAATTTTGTTCCAATCGATAAATTTTAAAACTCATTCCAGGCCCTCACTCGTTTAGAACATGACCAATTTAAAACATCGGCATTAATTTGCATGTACTCGACGCGAGCATAACTTTGCATTACAAAATGTGACCCGAAACGAGAAACGGAGGCAAAACCTTGGGCACTTTCCATTCAACCAAAATTTTTTTGGAGGGTTCCGGTCCGAAATTGAATGGAACTGGCAAAGTTCCAAGGAAGGTTTCGAAATTTTAGGAATACGTTTTGAGTGCACCCTCTTTGATGGATTTTCCAGAATTATCGAAATTTTCGTGTTCCATTCGCGATAGATGTCGGTTTTAGTCTCCCTACCGAGCGTGAGCTCTAGTGGATAAGCGAAAACAAAAACAAAAAAAGAAAAATGACCGTTATTTAGTCTCGGCAGTATTATAGCACACAAAGACTAGTGGGGCAGGGAAAGAACATGCAACAAGTACGTCAAACAAACATAACAGGTTAAGGCAGGAGGCAACAGGCGGAAGGCAACCAGTTGGCTATTTACAAGCGTGACCGAGCTAGAGCGAGACTTGAACCCGGGGCCTCCGCATTGCGGCCATCCTACCTCCTCGTAGCCGTTCCTGAATTCTGACTCATCTAATCAGAACACAACGTTCACAGTCGCTCCAATCACACTCCCTTAAACCCTTCCCAGTCGCACAAACTCCACTCACCTCATGTTTTGCTGACGTAGCCGCCTCGATGTTATCATTCTTTAGCGCATGCGTAACTTTATGCCATAATCGACGGGACTCGCACTCCCCTTGGCGCGACTGCGGACAGACTCTCTTAGGAAAAACCGGAAGATCACGTGTGTCTAGGATTTTAGGTTCTTCCTGAAGGAGCAAAAACATTTAAATTAAACGTGTCATTCGCTCTGGTATTAACAGCCATGCATGGAATGCTGTCAACGGCATGCAATGGCACGTTCGAAACGAGGAGAATTAGAACTACTTCTTTGACGATTTCTGTGTATTCTGTTGCACTGTGTTTCTTGACGATGATGACGACGATGGCGACTAAACTAAGTTAACTTGGCGGCTATTTCGTCGATATTCCCGGCTTTACGTTTAGCCTGGTGTGCTACCCAGTATTCATAGCTAACTGACAAGAGAAAAAAAGGCAACCAAAATCGCTCACTTCAACCCGCTTAGCCATAGGGTTACAATAATAATAATAATAATAATAATAATAATAATAATAATAATAATAATAATAATAATTTATATAGCGCAGACCTCTATACGGATATATTCAGTTGCGCTTCACAATATATAAGTAAAATTATACATAGTAAAATTATACATAAGTAAAATTATGTTAAAACTAAAAAGATAAGAAACTATTAAAAACTATAAACGTATACACAATCAAAGGCAACAACTGCCTACTCATTAAACTAGTTAAAAGATAAGACATGAATAAAAATCTATTTCAAAGCTAAATTTAAAAAAATTAGTTTTGACAGCAGTCTTGAAAGTGTCCAATGTCTTAATGTTGCGAAGTGTCGAAGGTAATGCATTCCAAAGATCCTACAATAAGTACTCTCTTAGAATTTTATGCATCCCGATGACCTCGTCTTCATTTCTTCATAGACTGAAAAGTGGTTTAAGTTTTTAAAAGCGAATTAATAAATCGATATCCGAATGGGCACGACCTTAGAAAAAGACCTGCACCAGCAAATACGCTGAGCACTACAAAATTAAACAAAAAACACGAACCTGATGACTTGTAAAGCTGATTTCTATCTTTGAATTCCACTCGCCATTGAGTTTACAGATTACCCGTCCGGTTGAAGTGTTTTTAACCTCGCCAGTGACGCGGTGCAGTTTCCCGCCATAAAACGGCTTGGTATGAAACGTGACTGACGCGTTATAACCTGTTTTGGCGCACGTGATGTGAACTTTGCCGCCTAACTCCACCCAAGGAAATGTTAAAATTGATCTGACAATTACAAAAGACAAATCATGTGCATGAGAAAGGGGCCTCTGAAGGGCTCAATAGATCATTTGCATATGACGAAGTAATTATAAAGAATGTTTCCTCTAAACGCGGCCCAGGTACGCCTTCTTCCGTGAGTCTAAGATATGTTTATCACGTTCACACGATCACGTTTATATATTCCGCGATATTTTATCACACCCTAGGTCCAGTCTCCACGGGTCTATTACGACTATCATTCCTCTTTGCGTGCATGACGTCATGATGCAAACGCACTATATTACAGATGTACCGGGCGGACCCCCTTGGGAACTAGCATCAGGGGTTTCGCAAGACCTACAAAAACCATTTATTCAAGACGATAAAGTTGAAAGAGTACCTAGAGCGAGTCTCTCGGCTGCTGACTTGCCATTCACGTGCTGTCCAGCAATGCAAACTGGCAAGAAACGTTTTAGTTATTTCATTTTGTCTTGCTGTCTTTTAGGAGGGGTGCGGGAGGCAATCACTTTTCTCTATCCTACTTGTTTCCCCTGGACTAGTCGCTGTACTTGCTGCCGGTGGAAGCCCCTTTCCCCCCTCCCCTTCCCCCTCCCCTTCCCCCTCCCCTTCCCCCAGCCCTCATCAAAAGAGCGTAGTCCATTCAATTTCTCGATTTCAATAATGAGGCCATACACACCTGCAATAAGTGCTAGGAAACGTGATAACGTAATCTTCGTTGTGTTCTAACAGAGAAATTACACCTGAGTAGAGACAAACAGGAAGCAAATGTTATATGTAGAAAGGTTGCTTCGTGATTGAGGTGGAGCAAGATGACAACGAAGGTGAGTCAAAAATAAGGCTTGAAATCCGCGAGTTGGACTGAAATAATTAGTCTCCGAGCAGGTGCTAGTTCATCTGTTGCAGTCGTAAATGAAAGATAATACAATCCCATGTAACTGAACATTTTCGAACATAGCAACATTTGTTTTTAAAAAATATTTGGCGCGGACGCAAAAGGACTGGTATGGTTGCCATGGGAAAAAAATTCCGTTTTCGGATTCATCGTTTCTTGTCTATCGTTTACCATAAATCAGAATATTCGGATTTTTCCTAAAGAAATGCAGCCTTAAATTAGGTTGCCATGTTGTTTGCAATATATTAAGAGACCTTCGATGATGACTGACTCACTTACCTTCTCCATGGTTCACGACACCTATAGACATGCCGTAAAACTTCGACTTCGTCCAAATATGGGCGTTAAAACACACTTTTTTGCTCGGGCACTCAGCATAAAATCCAGAGACTGAAACAAAGAGAAAGTGCCGACAATTCAGGTACAAAACAAATTTAAGCAGTTTTACGCGAGCCCAGGGCATTGTAATTGTCTGTTTAGAAAGCCATGAAAAGATCTCCAAATCGCAATTTAGTGCCAAAATCAGTCGCGGCCGTACCGGCATGCAACAGTGCGTTCAGAAGAATTTTCACTCGAAGGCTCGCTGAAAACAGTCTTAAACTTATATCCAGTTTGAGGTAATTCCCCTAATTTACCCATATAGAACGGAAGAAAACATTACAGAGAGGCTGGTAGAAACTACGAGGCAAAATAGGTCCCTTTGGAGCGTACAGATCCAAAGAGTGAGAAATGAACAAACCACACCGGCAGCGGTACTATAAAAAAGCGAGTGCATTTCTAATTGTGAAAGGCCAAACTCCACCAAAATTCTCTAGGCTTGTCGCCATTGTGTACTAAAACCCTACGATTAGGTACAACATGGTCTATGTCCATCAAATCTTTAACCACAACCATTCCTGTAAGAAAAGTGCTCTCTTGTGCGCTGTTTGTTTTGCTAAATTTCAAAATTTAACAGTCGCTCCGCAAGGTACTTACTCGGAGGATGATGGGATACTTGTTCGGCGACGAAAGTGACCTTCCCGTCGTCCGTAGATGTGGAAGAATGCTCGATGTGACTGTTTGTTGAAGGCGGTTTATGTGGGTTTGACGTGCTAGGTACTTTCCAAGAACAGTAAAACGTTTCTCCTAATATAGGATTGTAAGGTTTCTTGGCAAAGGCTCCCTGAAAAAAAATCGCAAACCTTTTTACCTGGAAAGACTAAATGGCGTTGGGACTTGTTCTTGGACTTGGACTAGAGTGGCCTGGGAATACAACCAGGGCGTCTGTCCGTGGCCTGGGAATACAGCCAGGGCGTCTGTCTGTAGCAAGCTGTATTCGCAGGCCAGGACAAGTGCAGTACATGAAAATGAATTCTTCACGCAGTCCGACTAAGTTCGCTCTGACTTTTCCACGTCCCAGACATCGCACTGGCGGGTGAATTCTAACTGCACCGAAGCCTATCACAAACTAATTACGAACAAAAAAAAAACTTACTAGAAACACAACATTCTTAGTATGGCAGCGACTCAATTGCAAGGTGATTACTGCCTCAGTGCCGTGTTTTCATAACATCACCCAGAATACTTGTGAACCACTACAGCAGCTTCTAGGTCATTCAACTACAGAGAGGTAGTAGACGAACCCCAAATAACACAGTATTTTCCCTAAGGTCACCATTTGTAAGTAAACCACCTAAATTGTAACTTACTTTACTATAGGCTGAACCAATATACGAAATGTTTCACTAAACATGATAAGGTGAATTGCACCCATGACAAAATGCGTAAGTTGCACCAGATGAAGTGCCACTCCTTGAATGACTACACCTTTACCTTTCTCCCGGCGTGAAATGAAGTTAAGTAGAATTCTAAAACAGCTAATATTCTATCCTCGGCGGTCAGACCGTCAGGAATTCTAAACAAAATAAAAATATGAATTAATCTATTGTAGTTATCGAAACTCACTCGGCGTTTAACAGCGGTTTCAGTCGCAAGCGGTACAATGTTCTCGTTTTGCGGACGACCGAAACGAAATACATATGAGCAAAAAAGAGTCAGTGGTCTGTCCTAGATTTTCAGTTTGTGGAAGTCAATGCGACTTCACATGAAAACTCTTGTTGGCAAACCTGAACACAGGTCGGCATACATGAACGTGGTAACATCTCAAGGCAACCGCGTTCATTTCTCACCAAATCTTTATATTGACGTACGACGATAAAAGCGCACTATTTACGTGATTTTAGCTCAACTGCAGCCAACCCATAACATGCGACGCAAGCATAAACATAAATAAGCACATGCGCACAACAAGCCTATCGGTAAACCGGTGCGATGTAATAAGCTTGTGCCATGTCGGTTTACACGTTCAAGGCCTCGGCGCAAGCACAAACACAAGCACAAAAAAAATGAAACGACTCCCTTTTTCCTGAGTTGTGTTAGGCTTGCGTCGTTACATGGCACGTGTAAAATGGACTAATGCCCCTGACAAACACAAGCACGAAACAATAAAGGCATTCAAAACTTATCAATCGAAATTCAGTTCATAAGATGGCGGCAGGAACAACAGAATTTCACGAAAGCTCACTGACAACAACAACTTCTGGTCCAATAAAAATAACAATAAAAATTCTCAGCTTCAAAGGATATAGTTGCCACCACTGGATTGGCCACTGGTGAAAAGCAACATTCAAGTTCTAGAGACTTGATGGACCCAATCAAGATAAAAAGAACTAAAGAACGTCAAGATAATTGGTTTCAAGACGTCGGACTTTCAGTGTCGACTTCTTTCACAATACAGGCGAAATTTTTTTATAAAAGTGAAGCCCTGTGAAGCTGTGTATACCGCCTTATGCTCATGCTTGTTCCACGTGTAAACATCCTTGCGCTTGTTTTCTGAGAGTAAATCAATCCTAAAGCAGCGCTAATCAACTGCGAATAGGATATTGTCATTCTCTGTCCACTTCAGACACTTGTATAGTCGAATATGGAAATGTCCAAATTGAAGCACAAATTTTGCAATGTCCCAAAGTGACAGAAGCTTTTACTCGTTACTCAAAGAGCTAAGATCCTTCCCTACTAAATTTATCGCTATGATTCCACACATACCTGACAAATAGATCAGGGTGAGCCAAGAAGTCTGCGTACATCTCTAACAACGAACGCGGTTCAAGAATGAACG
This sequence comes from Pachyseris speciosa, assembly GCA_016490735.1. Classification (NCBI taxonomy): domain Eukaryota; kingdom Metazoa; phylum Cnidaria; class Anthozoa; order Scleractinia; family Pachyseridae; genus Pachyseris; species Pachyseris speciosa. The sequence goes on along the minus strand of JAEMWC010001108.1, from coordinate 98,939 downwards.
TTGGTAAAACAACCTGAGGAATCAAAGGAAACACATGTAGTTAGGAAGAAGAGCTGCTTCTTTTGCAGGATATAACATGACAAAGTGTATCACTGTTGCATTTAGACCAACATTCCCAAGTTCAAATGAACTTGTGCACACCTTGTCGCAGAACATTCCACGACTATATCACATGCTACTTTCAATAGCACTTTGCTAATTTTTGCTTTTTTGTTTTTTTTTTTTCCTTTCTTTCCCTTTTATCTGTTTTGTTTTTGTTGCTGTCTTTCAAAAGCAAAACCCGAAGATTCTAACAAAAGCAGCCCAAAATAGAGAATTTGAGAACTCAGTGCTAGTTCCCGTTTGGCCATTCATGCATATCATCATCCAGAAGTTACAAATCAACACTTCATTTGTAGGACTAAATTGATTCATAACCTTAACATCATACCGGAGACACTGTAATGCCCTGGAATGGCAGCAAAGAGTTCACTGCTCCATACGCATGGCACAACCAATAAATTTAAAATTCACTATCACGTGAGATCACGTGTCACAGCCCTCTGATCTCAAAAAGGCGCAATTGGAGAAGAGCGCAAGGGTGCATCCTCCACCATTTCTTCTTGTTCTTGTGTCACCCCCTCCCCAACCTCCTCTTGTCACTCTGACCTGCACAACCGCTGACATCACAGTACCTTAGTGAGGTCCATTCCCAACTTGAGCTGAGATAGGAGGTGTAATATAACACTTTTATGTTCCTCCACTGACTGGTTCTCTGGCTCCTCGCCTGCACAGTACGCTTCTTCGTCAGTTTCCTCATCCCTGTAAACTAAAAGAACAAAATAAAGAAATCAAGTTCAGTTCAGTTCATTTATTGCACACTAATTTGGTTATACGGAAGAATAGTGACTCCGCAGCAAGACTTAGTAAATCAGTTCAAAGAGCTTTGGATTAACGAGCTGATGCCAACTTTCAAAAAGGATTTATTGACCGAACTGAAGACTGAAATTGGTAAGCAGATCAAATATGATGCAGAGCGACTCGAAAGCAAGACTTGGACAAGAAACCAGACGGCCTCGAGACATCACAGTCATTTGTGACAAGCAAATACGACGCATTGATTGAGGGATTAAAGACCACGAAAAAAGACACTAAGTCGTAAAACACAGCTCAACGCAATCAACCGAGCGCAAAGCCAACAATCTTTATTTACAGAAGTGTCTCAGTTTAGTTGTTTGCTTACTGTTTACTTCCTTGTCTGTGCCACATACACGGGAATCATTTCATGTTGTTTGCAAGCATTTTCCCGCGCTTGACGACACAGAACTATATTTGCCTTGACTCATTAGCCCGCAGTGTGGTTTGCCTGTGCTACGACCACAGGCAATTCAAGCTCAATATAAGAGACTAGAATCCATCTGTTTACGATTCGAACTGTCCACCTGCTGATTGGCAATAGCCACGTAAAAATGCACACAGCTGTATTCTAATTCTGACGGCAAAAAACACAGACTGTAAAAGAAATCCTATACTGTGACCATTCAAATGATAACTACCATGGAGTATTTCCTCCTGGTACTGTTTATTCAAATTTAAAGAGTCCTAGTCAGAGGCCATTCGAATCAAATGTAGAAGTCATTTAATTTTCCAGTCTATGGATAAACGAGCATTCAAACGTTACTGAGCATTAATTTTTGCGGTGAAGTCTGCTTCCGAAGTGACATCGAAATCCGTTTAGTCCTAGGCACGACAAATCTAAGTGTCGAAATAAAACAAACACAAATACAAAATTACTATTCTAAATCGAATTTTCCGCTACTCACCGAGGGTATCTTTCATCTCTGATCGAGCTTTGTCGCAACACGACACCGAAGGGTTCTCGCCAGCAGTTTCGGTGTGCCTCTCATCTTTTCTTTGCGACTTTGGTGTAGAAGGACTCTTGAGGGATCCAGAGTGGCGACCTTCCCCCGATGATCTCTCACCTTGCGTCTTGAAACTTCAAAAGGGATAATAAATATAATTTGGCACACAAGTTCAAATGCATTTGTTTTTTGCAAATAAACCTTATGTTAGGTTAGAAATTAAATTAAAACTATTCGTAAATTTGAAACGTTGCTTTGATGCAATTCAAAACTCGATGTGGTCTAAGAGATTATTCAATAATTTTTGTACTACTGTTCCTATAGCATTGTTCGAATGTCGCGAGCAGCGTTATCTGGCGAAGGCATAACAAAAGACAAGATCTTCAGTTCTAAAGCTTTTATCTCCCTCAAAGTCTATACGAAATTTATCAAACCTCGTCGACCTCAATCGGGGAACAACATTCTGGAATAGACTTTTCGAGCGCGACGATTCTCCTAAGATTGACGAGTTCATGCTCTCGGCAATCTTGAAAGGTGAATTTATTATTGATGACAAAACGTTATTCTTCCGCGTCGAAAGCTTCGAGAAAAATTCACCGATCCTTCTTATCATTTCGTTTCAATCATTAATGACCAACGAACACTTTTGGGTTGAAAATTTAATTACTGTCGATGGGGAAAACATTTCAATGCACAAATTTTACAATATTCTTCATTAAGAGCTTTCACTGATGAAAAAATCTATTGGAACAAACTTAGAAATTACGAAAGTTTTTTTAACCGATAACAAGTTGAATATTTTTGGATGATTGAATGATAAATGTTTTCGCGAATTATCACATTCTTCATGATAACAAAAAAAAAGACGCCAGGTCTACACATATATTTGAAGTACCGGTACGTTGTTTTATCAGAAATATATTTTTCGGTAATCATTGGAATTTCAACGGTCTAACAAGGTTTACATTATCTCTTAAGACTCAGTTTGCACGATTACAGGAGATGCCTGTGATCTGTTATCTCTGTTTCAGTAACAAGTGCCCTTCTAGACTATACATGTAGCAGATGTGCTTTGACAATATACACTTAATGTATGGTCCCGAGGGAAACAGTTAGTTTTGTTTTCCCGAGAGTCCTGATGTTTCCCGAGACGAAGTCGAGGGAAACATCAGGACTCGAGGGAAAACAAAACTAACTAGTTTCCCGAGGGATCATACATTAAGTGCTTTGTTATATACCGAGACTTTCCCTTCAACAATCACAGCAAAATAAACTGACAAACAAACAAAGACGGCATTTCAAAAACACGTCTTTATTCACAAGCCTGCCGAATGAATAATTTACAAACGTTTAAAAGTACCTGAAAAAGTAGAACATGCCTTTCTTGTATTTTCCGAATCTTTTCCTCCTATTAGATGCTGAATTTCTTCGGCTGATACTTGAGGAAAACGTTTTCTTTTAGTCTCGGATTCCATAACGTTTGTATTATCGTTAGTTTATAAAACTGAAAACTGGCAGTGTTCTCAGGTCCGCCTCGTCAATCAAGCTGACGTGAGCACGTGCTGAAGATCATGCCACTTTTTAGTCATGCACTAATCACGTGCTGCTGTATCCGGGCGCGCGGGCAACAATTGCGGAATTGTATCCCGGTCGGGATACATTTGAATTTGGTCAGGGGCACGTGACCAAGAATCAACCAATCGCAGTACTCCTTTTGTTGAGTGAAAGTGTAGGTATATAACAATATGTATTGTTTCACACGATAACCTTTAAAGGGTACTAATATGCTCTTAGATCAGCCTAGGTCACTTACTAAGACTTTTGGAGATAGAGCGTTCTCTGTATTTGCCCGAAGACTCTGAAAGACTTTGGGTGCTTACCACCTGTCAGAAAAATCCGGATGGAATGACCGTTGAATAATGGTGAGCGATTTTCCGAATTTACCGACCAACCGGATGAGATTGGCGCTTACCATTTCCTGCAAGGCGTTTCGTCATGCGCACTCACTCGTTCTGGTGCAAAAGGACCTGGAAACGGAACGATTCGCTCAAATGGTAAGCAATTTCTGAAATTCCGTTCCGAACGGGAAAAGAGGACTACCTCTGAAGATTGTCCACAATTTCCGAAAAGATTTTCCGGAAAATTATCTTACCATTTGACTGCAAGCCGAAATTTCCGAATTTTTCTGACAAATGGTAGGCACCCTTTACCTACAGCTTTGCGCAGATTGGATTTGATTGCTAATTTTAAAAGGGCTCTTAAGACGTTTTTAGTTATTTTTAGCTATTATTATTATTATTATTATTATTATTATTATTATTATTATTATTATTATTAACTTGTTAGTTATTTTTTACTTGCTTGTATATTTTTCTGTTTGTAAAGCGCCATGAACGTAGGATATGTGCACTATATAAATAAGATTATTACATAAGATTATTATATAAGATTATTATTATTATCAGATTATGTGTCAAAAATGACATCCAGTCATTATTCAATACTATATAGTACACAGTAACACACTTAGACTTGCCACAAGTCGACCTCTCGAGTCTCACCGCAGATCTTAAGTTTGACGACAGTTTTTTCAAACACCTTCTTTCTGTCATCAAAAATCTGATACGACAGATCACAAACATATACGTGCGCATGTCCGTTGGCTGTGAACAAGTTGCCGGTATATTTTAATAATCAATAACCCAATTTTGTTGAAGTTCTCAAACGTCATCTTCAGTTATCTTATAGGGAGTTTTGCAAACCTGCGTTTCTCATGTTAAGCGGCCTTAAACTTTGCTAACTCGTGACGCGAAATACAAGTTAACTGTCTCAATAAAAGCACGATTTTGCAACTTTATGGCACATATGTCAATTTTGTTTTGCCCGAATACAAGTTTGCAAAAGAAACTTTAGTTTTCCAAGTGAAGGCATTGCTTTTAGAAGGCACTTAATAAACGCGTTTAACAAAGATTTTACTGAAATATTTAACAGATGAAGAATATAACCATTCAAGCTAATTGTTATAGTTTAATATCTTAGTCAAATTCCTCCCTTAACGATTAGATTGAAGATCGGGTTAAGGTTAAATTTATGTCCCTTAACTATTAACTCTTCGAGTTGTGCACAAAAATATTCTAGTTCCCCTTGTTTAATAATATTTTTCGTTATGCTTTAGGTTGAAATGACGTTTAGAGTTTTAACACCTTTACCTTAAATAGCGTCTCCGACTCATGGAGCAGTTGCTGGTCTCGCTTTGAATTCTGTTAAATGATTGAGCTTGAAATAAGACATTTGTTATGACACATTTTATCTGACTTGTAACTGTTTATGTAGCAATGTTTACTCGAATGGAGCGTTTTTCCAACAGCTTTTCGAAATTAACTCTATAACAGGTTTTTCGCAACTAATGCAGCACGATCGGACCAATCGGAAATAAAGTGTTCTCCAATAAGCCAATCAAAATCAAAAGCAATACAAATCGTGCGTTGACTACTTGAACACATTTTCCCGCGCTTTCCACTGGAGACGACACCGATGTACATGCTCCGGGTCCTGGGCTGAGTTGCTCGAAGCATGGTTAGCGCTAACCATTGGTTAAGGTGTATTAAAGCCTATAGGTTGCCTTGGTATTTAACCCTGGTTAGCGCTAATCGTGGTTCGAGGAACTGGGCCCAGATTCCTCGGTTAGCTAATGAGCGCTTTCCGTGAAACTTGCGGGCCATCAGAAATAAAAAAATCTGAGCTATGGAAAAAGAGGAACTGTACTCACAGCCGGTTTCTCATTTTACATTACCGACAAAACGAGGAAGTCAAGTATTACTGACCACACCACACTTGGAAAAACGAATTTGTAACATCCGCCCTTTGGATTAATTGCGAATGAGAAAGCATGTCAGCAAAGACGTTGCTTTGTTGTGGGCTCTACGCTTTACTCGAGTGATCGCTCAAGCTTGATTTTCTGTTGACCTTCCTTGTTGCCAAAAACTTGGTTTCCGCGCTGTGGTCAATGAGTTTATGATGTTCCTTTTGTTTGCCGCTCATTCCGAGAGTGCGATCCCATGACACATTATCCATACAAATCGTAATCGTTCTTGCTCACGGAATATTTTCCTACAGTTTTTCAGCTTTGGTTTTTTAGTTCTTAACCTGTTAGAACAGCGCTCCAGCGTTTACACGTTACGTATTTATGACGAAAAATTCAGTTCGTGTTTACTGAGCTTTATAGCATGCCATAGAAAATACAGCCAATCAGAATGCAAGGAAGCCGTTGTGTATTCGAAAGTATTCCACCCGGCCGTCTTATCTCGCACTCCAGTACGGGATACAAGTATGTATTTTCTACGGCAAAGTATAAAATAAAGCTTTCTCACGGGATACCACGAGGAAGCATGGTATAACTAGTATTTACGGTCTGGATATTTCAGGCAATCAAGGTGTTTAAATATATTTTATGGTTGTATTCGCTTGCTTTCGTTTAACTATATCCAAGCTTCAGAAGTGAAAGAACGTTGGTGTTTTATTCATTTGTCAACGCACAGACCAGTCTTCTTTCAAAGTAACCCGTGTGGCGAAGAAGTTTATCGCGCGGTAGCTTAGTGAGAACGCGAGACTATTCTTTCCAAAGTACTTAGGTATTGAATGGTTATAGGATCGAGTGGGTAATTTGGTCTGTCGTCAAACTTGTGATTCACGTCACCAAAATCGAACGTCAGCATATCATTTAGTCACGAGTACGTCTACACACAGAATCGTTCGACAAGATATGATGCCAATTTCATGATGATTTTTTTCATATCGCATCATTCACACAAGATTGAGCAGTTTTCAATTGAGTGTCGAAAGTAATTCTGGTTTTACTTTGGTTTTGCATTGCTTCGCTCTGTGATTGGCCAAGATAACTCGCGCCACTTTCTCAACCAATGAGAAGCAAAACCAAAACCAATCGTGACTTGCACGTGCGTATTTTCCCGCGCTTTGCGCCCGCTACATGTAATTGCTTCGTCTTCTGATTGGCTCATTGCACTGTTTCGGTCTGTTGTGATTGGCCAGAGTAATTGCTTTTAGTAATAGCTTAAGTGATGGTGTGTAATGTGCGCGCACATCGTCCAATTAATGCTGGCCACAGTTTGGACTAAAAGGGTCACGAAAATTTTTACCTGTGATGGCAGTGTTTGGTCAGCGGTGGAAAAGGCATGTTTCACGAAGCCCTCTAAGCTAAGAGACATGCACCCTGTAATACCCTGTAACAATAGCCAAGAGAAAATGAGGGACAGAGGGGGACGCCTAGTTTGGCCCTTGGGATATGTGAATTTCAGTTAAGTTATTTTTAGATGTCACAGTTACGGAAGTCTGTTTCCCGAGACGTCCGCAAAGTCAGCAGACGCGCTTGATCACAAGAAATTCAAAACGGCGTTCCGCGTGAAATATTGTTGCGCTTTGTTGACGAAATGAGTTTGAGAAGCAAGGAAAATGGCATATTTTGACCGAAAATCCGGAGTGGGAGATAGATTCAACAATTTATTGTGTTATTCGAGCAAGAATTTGACTTAGCGCAGAGTCCTATTTGAGCGTATGTCTAGTTAAATTCACCGAACAATGGCAGCGCGAATCGATCTTGCTGATTTGAATCAACGTACGTGATCAAACTACAAACATAGGATTTCAGCCGCAGCGTAACATGATCGCATGTTTGTAGTTTGATCACGTACGTTGATTCAAATCTACAAGATCGATTCACGATGCCATTGTTCGGTGAATTTAACTAGACATACGGTTAAATAGGTCTCCTCTGCCCCTTGTGATCTCACTTCAAGCGATGGAAGCGACAGCGATTACAGTGAGGAAGACCCCACATATCCAGGCGGCACAAGAGGAGCGAAATCGACAGAGGAGCAAAAACGGAAACGAAACTCTAGTTGTAAACAAAGGAAAACCACAAGTCCCACAGCGGATAAAAATACCGATTCGAGCGCTGCTTCGACATCGAAGAAAGAAGACAGGAAAGGAAAGCAGCAAATCATGTTGGGAAGAAAACTACGAATATGCCCACCAGAAAAGAGATGGATGACCTCACCATCAAGCTAGAGGAGAAGCGTCCCATGCGTTAGAATTTTGTATCAAAGCGTATGAGTCAACAGCACGCTGCAAAACATTACGAATCGCATCAAATGCTTATTCAAGAAATACATGATGTTCGGAACAGCTCTTCAGCTTGCTTGCGTTTCTTGACAGCCATGTTCTTCAACGCTTTAACCGCGATTCGAGGATTTCTTCACGCTGCTTTTCCAACCGGGTAAAAAGAAGCAGAGGTGTCATCTTTTGAGGCCACGGTTTTCGCTCGACGGCTGATCATAACAAAACTTTCGCTTTCTCTCTTTACTTTACGGTATGAAATTATCTGAAACACTTTCGGCAATTTCTGGGGTATTTGTCCCCGAAACACTTTAATTGCAGTCATTTTCAATATTGATTCCGAAATGTAGATGCCTAAAAATTACAGTTGAGAAAGCCATACTGAATATTTAACAGCCGCCATTACACAATGCCATGTTAGCACGCTCCGATGACTTCTTATGACGTTGTGCTCAATAGTTGCGGACGTCCAGGGAAACCGACTTCCGTTTTGAAGGGCACCTAAAAATAACTTGAGTGAAATTCACATATCCCGGCCAATGCCCCTACTCTCCCTCTCTGTCCCTCATTTTCTCTTGCAATAGCCTATTGCTAGGAAGCGATGATTAGGACATGTCTTAGCCCACATCAACGGACAGGGGAAGGGAAGAGAGAAATGGGAGGAAATATGAAGGGGAAAGGGGGAGGGAGAAGGGAAAGAGTGAACGCGGGGCTTCTTCCTCCCCTCTCTCCTGCACCATTCGTAAGATAAAATTCGAAAATTCTAGTTTAGAAACACTCATATTCGTTGAAAACACAGGTTAAAGGTTGACCATACAAGGCCATACTTATTAGATCGCACGTTCGTCGCGTCAAGGGACGTTTAAGATCGCGAAAAACTGGCCAAACAGACCAGTAAATACAAAAGCATCTGCCAAATACACCAGATCTTTTGGGGGCCTCTTGAATGGATATTTCTGTGAGCTGTCATAGTTTGATATGCTCTAGACGGAGAGAATTTTAGAGAACGGATTTCTAACTCCAAAACTCCGAGCTGCTGTGGGATTATTTGAACCTCTTTTGCAATAAAACGCCATCTTTGCCCCACCCGACACACCAGGCATCAGCTCCTTCAGAAGAAACCTTTAGTTTTTCATCACAATTAGATCCGAACATCTACGGGAACTAAGTTTTCCACCGAAACGACTGCTTCTGCAATCTGTACTACCTTACTACCTGTAGATCTTTCTACTTTGATCCTGTAGTAGGAGCATGGCTTAATTCTTCTGTTATTCAATTGGCGGTATGGATGACAACAAAGCGAGCGAGCAAAATGAACCCGATTTTTCTAGTGTAATCGATATGTATTTTTATTTTGTTTCGCTAAATGATATATGCAAAGCATCCCGCGTCAAGCGTAACTAATTCGTAAACACAGACATCATTACCTTTAAAATGCATACAACTTGTTTGTTTCTGAATTACGCACCAGAAGAGTCCGAAACGCCGTATCGGGAATACATCAGAGAAAAAAGTTCTTCAGAAATTAGCACTGAATATATATATATTTAATAAAATGATACTTACTCCGCAGATCCTTCTTGTGGCTGCCAATCTTGACCTATGGAAACAACAATAGCCAAGAATTCTTTACTAATTCATAACGCTAAAACAGTGTTTTGCTTTCATCCGGCATCCCGGCATAAAGTTATGTAAATCTTGAGAATCAGCCTGCGCTGCGAAAAACACTACAACTCCACGTTCAATTTCGACTCGGAAACACTGGTTTTGATAAACATTGAACCGTAACTGCGAAAATAACTTGTTACAGAGGATACATCCAACAAGAAAATCGTTTTACCGATGTTCACTACCAGCAAACATTCAATCGAGCGAATAATTGCCCTCGCTGTGAAGATAGAGTCCGCGTAAGCTGGCCCTTTGCGATTCCTGTTTCTATCACGGCTTCTTTCGTGGCTTAAACCACAACAAGAAAACAATTTCCCAGTTTAACAAGCGATTCATACGAACAAAGAATTAAAACACAACGGAAGTTTGTACAGGCTTCTGGGCATAATAAAGCGCTCACAAAACAGTTCCCACCAGAAATCGGCATAATGAGAAAAGAATTGGATATACAAAATAAATTTGTCAAATTTGTCAAGGAAACCAAGCTGTACCTGTTTTCCGAAAGAATTTTTTCATTCATAAAACCACTGAGTGAGGTTCAAACTCGCAAGCGAATTTGTCCGAATTCGCTGAAGGCTTAAAATAAAGAATTGAGATCCGCCGTGGTTACACATTAAGAGAGCTAATTCAGTGTGTGTGTGTTTAATGAATAATTCATGCGCCATAAAGTGTTTGATACGTCAGTACTCAGCTGAATTTTTTTGTTTTTTGTTTACACAAAGCATTGAAAAGCGAGAAAAAGTAAGAGTCAACCACATGAAAGGGACATTTTTTCTCCTCAATAGTAATCAATTATTTCCAGCAAATTTACACTAAAAACAAACAGAAAAAGACTTTCATTTGCAACGTGGATTTTGAAAACGGCTGTGTTAATGCTTAAAGGAGAAGTGTTTAGTTTCCAAGCAATGACTTGTGGCTTGATAAACGAAAAGTGTTTGACATTTTTTGACTCATGCCACCAGCTACACCTGAAATTATGGCGTCTAACATGTTTGTAAATGAGCCTGTAACTTATAGTACAATCCTCAATCAGAAATGATTTACAACAACAAAAATACATCACACGAGCGGACACTAACGAAATATTAGATCAAATTTTTTAAAGATATGTCACAAAAATAAGATAACAAATCTATATTTTCTGAGAAACTAAAAATACTGTCCAGCGAATTTCGCGGTTTCAGTAAATAAATAAATAAATAAATAAATATACATTTATATAGCGCCATCTTCCATTAATTGTCCATGGCGCTTTACAATACTCTAAAAACCCTAAAAATTAAAATCCTAAGAATTGAATGCGCTATATAATACAATAGGCACGTGGAAGAAAATACTTTTTCACCCGGCAAAACAGGGCAAACAACTAATAATTTTTTTTCTGGTAATGGTCAAATTAATTGCAGCAATTGAATATAAGATCGTTAAGTTCTTGGAAAAATCGAATATAGGGTATCTCAGAGGAATACATTACTTGCCAAAAATTTCCGCGGACGTTAAATTTTCCGGCGGACATTTTATTTCGAACATTTAATTATCGGACACTTTTAATCCAATTTCGGACACATTTCGTACAATTTGCTGAAACAGAGCTTAAGTAAATTAACGCCTACAAACAGGAATTAGACCGAAAGAAGATCCGTGAAAATGATAGTTTTACTGTACCCTAGAGGTTTTACAGATACAACGACGAGAAAATAACAAATTCTATCAACCCGTTATCTCAAGTAGGGTGACCCAAATAGAGATCGCTCCATAAAGGAGACTAAGGGCTTTGGAGCTGAAAATGGAATTTATCTAAATTATCTCATTCATAAAACAAACAAATTCTTTTTTTTCCAGTTATAAAAAGAAAGATCAAAGCCTAATCCGAATTCTAGCTGTATCATGCATATTGGCCTTGAATACATGTGATGGCGTCGCCCAAGAAAGTACTTAAACGTTTTACACTGTACTTTAAAATTTCGGACGCTTAAAAATTTTTGTCCGAAATTTTTGGCAAGTAACGTACTGGCATAACGTGCCCAAGCACTGACAAAACGTGTTTTCAAAACAGTCCTAAAAAATGACTAAAAACTAACGAAAAAATAACATTAACGAACTACGTATGATAAGAAAGATGTTATTTCCATCTTAAAACGAAAGTACTTCTGTTCAATGAAGACCTCGCCTTCCGTCGGGTTTTTTTTTTTTTTATTTCTTTTTTTTTTTTATGGGTGGTGGGGGGGGGGGGTTATTTTTGTTCCTTGGCCGCGCGAACACTGGGATGAGAACAAGGGAAACGCTTGCTACCCAGGCTAAGGAAGACCAAGTTGAGTGACGCGACGCTTACCGTAACAAAAACATATATTTATACATATTTTTATATATTTACACATATGTATATCTTTTTTCTTCTGGGGGTCAGCTTCTATATGAAGATTAAGTTCTTCCCTGTTGACACCCTATTTGCATTTATACTTTTTTTCTCCAGTTGTATGTGCAAATAAAGTTGTTACAAATTTAAAAACATGTTCGCGTATGCGCCTGTGTTTGGAAGTATTTCCTATTAGTTTTTCTCACATTCCAATTCGGTAGAAGAGGGGGAGGGACTCATGGAGATACGAGAGGTCTGACGTTGGAAGTGGGCTTTATGGCACATAATACCATTATTTCATTTTTTTTTTCTATGAATTTTACAACAAATCCGACTTATCAAGCCGTTTTACGATTCTTTTGATTCTGAGTCCATGCTGTTATACATTTCTTCACATTCAACAGGCTGGTGCTTTTTGGGGGGAAGTTCCTGGCCATACATGGATGTCAATGGATACCTTCTCCTTTATTCGAAGAGGGAGGGGTGGGAGGGGGCAGGCAGGGTGTAAACTCTGCTTTCTTGCGTACTTAAAGTGCACATGAATCGAAATTTCAAAGCCAATTTTTTTTTCTCAAATATGAAAATTGGCGTTTTAAGAGACAATTTGAGGGCAAATAATTTACTAAAAGTAGCAGGAACTTATTTTAAAATGCGGCGAAAGTTGGGCCTTTCTCATTAAATCTGGGGTCTGGCGAATGGTCGTGACGTCATTCGTGTTCGTCACTCTGTTTTTGTGAGTTCCGTGGAATAAAAATGTCGGAGAACTACCAAGATTCGCTACCAGGGCCGCCAGCAGCCCAAAACTTTCCAAGTTTAAGCTTTTTCGACTTCTCAGCCATGTTTCACGTTTGAACATTACACACGAATGACGTCATGTCAGCGACCTTTTGCCTGCGCGCAAATGTCTCAAATTTTAGGTCACGGCGGGAATGTTGGAACTCCAACAAATGGTCAATTCTTGTCACAAAAAGGAGGGTAACGACTGAAAATGAAATATGAGGATTGTAAGCTATCTCAAAACGTAAAAAAAAAAGATAAAATACAAAAGATAAAATACCTGGAATTTCAGTTTGAAGATCAGCCGCCTGAAAAACATAAACAGGAAAAAAAATATCAGTTGTGCAGTAAAAGAGAAATGGGTTGCAGTCCATTCAACATTACCTTTAATACACTGCTTTATCCATGGAGCATGGCTTGAGCTTTTACATGTTAGCCTAACGCAGCCGTCATTTGGGTCGTCACGCAACGTTGCGTGACCAGCTAAATAACGGCTTTCTAGGAGAGCACGTTTGACCAAAACAATGACATTCTAAGAAGAATTCAGTTGTTGCTCATAATTTATTATTACGTTTGGCAGCAATTTGATCACAGGTTGTCATCGAATGGATTCCCTCCTAATTAGTACGATTTTGTTTGTTTGTTTTTGTTTTTTTATTTTTGTTTTTCTTTTAATTTGCTTTTACTTCTTTTCTGTAAGTCAAGACAGATGAGCATACGCGTCTCTCGCATGAACGTTCTGAACGTAACGGCGAATTCAGCAACTAAATCTAAAATATTTATTTGGGGATTTGCCAAAAACGAACATTGCAGCCAAAGGTAATTTCTTTGCGTACATTGTTTACTTGAAAAATAAATCGCTTGGTGAAGGCTAGCAGAAAGCAGTCGAAACGCCGCGGTCACGTGTCTCAAATGAATTAATCCTGAGATCTACGATGATAAATTTTGTTGTTGTACGGTACCTACAACGATGAATAATAAGTTTTTTTTCACGACATAATTTTTTGGAAAGATGCAATTTTTCTATAATGTCCCACACACACTCGGAAAAAAAATTTCGACTTCTCCCAACAGGAGTCGAAACAATGTCCTTCGAATACCTTCTGATATCTAATTCGGATGCTCTACTCACCACGTTTAGAAATTCAACACCTCCCTTCCTTTCTCTCATTAGTCATTTGCTTGCTTGTTTAATTATAACTCTGATTATTTCAAACAAAACACACCGTTCAATACCTGTCCTTGGAGAATTGAGAAGCAGTGGTGAAGTGTGCTAAGGGCAGACTGAAAAAAAAACAGCACATTTTAAGATAAGTTAAGAAAATTTTAGATTCAGTTACAACGAACATCTGAAGGCCCCCTTCGCTCTTTCCTTGAAAATCTAGAGGTTGATCTCGCGAAATGTCACTAAAACCATTGCTAGTACTAGAATTGAAAGGTAATTCTTTTAGTTTAACGTCGTTTAAAGAGCGAAATAAGGCCAGCTAGTCATTTTGGCAAAGCTGACAGCAGCTCAGAATAAGAGTCCATTCCCTAACCTGTCTCTACAACAGAAAATTTCCGCTAACGGAGAATACGGACAGCTCAAAATGGGCTAGCTTACACAATTGGACCTTTCGGATCAACTGACAAAAGATCCCTGAAGACTGTTGGCTCATTTCCTCTATCCCTGTTTAGTTCAAGTTGTGAGGAAAGCTCATTAGCCATTGTTTTTCATTTTATTTATAACACTAGATGTACGCTTGTAACAAACACTAATTGTTTACGACCTGAAAATGAGGACCAGCCTACCTGAGCAGTTGCCTTCAGAATGAGTACATCCTGCAAAAGGAATCAATAAATAAATCAATAAATAGAAGATAATAAAGCTGTTCAGAAAGTGTTTTTGCGAAGCTTCCATAAGCGAAGCAACTTATACCAGCAATTTTACAAGCTTACAAATCCAATCACAGGGCTCAACAATCTTGAACGGTACACATCATTTTTCATTTTTGTCCCTTTGTTTTCTTTTCTCGCCACAGCTTTGGTGAAATCAAAAGACTAAACTGTTAGCAGTGCATACTATTTTACAGAAAGATCGTCTGCAGCAGAAAAACGGGGGAACAGTATAACAACAAACAAATGAAATTCGACCTACTTGAAATTTGGCACAAACCTTAAAAGCACTGGGCCTTTTAATGCTTGAGATACAGAAAGCATCACAGTTTAAAGGAGAATCTGAAGGGCAGGGCCTGAAATGTGTATCCATAATTGAAGGGTTGAAAGCGAAACTATCGTATGTCATGATTTAGCCGCGAAATTTCAAATCGCTCAGAATTGGCTGCATTTTGACATGTGGACTCGATTTTTGTCAAAGAACATTGCCCTGTATTTTTTTGCTGTTGCACGCTTTGTTTTCAAAAAAAAAAAAAGCAGGGCCTAAAGCACGTTCACACACACCGTCACATACAATAGTTTTACTTTCAACCCCTCAATTATTTTGAATTTCAAGCATTTTTACTTACATTTTCCAGTGGAAAGAGTGACTCTTCCCCAGTTGGATCCAACTGCAACAAAGAATTAGAACATTGTCATAAATATGCGTAGTCAGGAATTTTGCTTCCATTTTGACCACCCTATGGGGCAGTCGATAAGAACTAAGGGCCAGGTATGCTCAATAGATACTGCAAAATAACTTGATCCCTGGTTACTGGCATTGATGCCAAGCTAATAATATGCTACAACAAAGACATGTGATGTAATTCCTATAGGTCTGAAAACGGATCTGAAAATGGGTGTGGAAGGGAAAAGGAGGGAACGAAAATGGCATACAGTCTGAAATGAGGCTAGGCTGGGTGAAGCGATATCAAAGGCATTGGTCAAGGTTTGAGAAGCACACGTCAATTGTGATCAACAGTAAAATTTAAGACCAAGTACCACAATGTTCTACCGCTGTCCCAAAAACATGTGTGCTCAACCCTCAATCAACGCCTTTAATATAGCTTCACCCAATTAGCCTTTGGAAAACCAGGTTGCACACTTAGACTAAAAACTGCAAGTACACCGACCCTTGAGAGGGTGAAGAACTTAAATAAAGCAAAGTTAAAAGAAGGGGTGAAAAGTGCAACTGTATAAAAAAAACACAAACTCTGCAATCCTCACCTCCAGCTGATCAATAAACAGCATCTGTTGATCCTCGATTCTGTATAGATCATCTCTAATCTGTTCCATCCCTGTGGTGATTTTCTCTGGCATATGGAATGTTTTACGCACAGGCCTGGGGGAGTCTGACTTCACATGGTCCGCTGACATCACAGAGGAAGGAATCGTCGACGAGGCCGCCATTGCTGGGTGTTTCACAGGGGCGGATGATTGAGGGGATGGAGCAGAAAAACTGGGGGTGTGGTGCAGTGGAGGAGCAGCCTAATGAGAGTTTAACACTTTCAGTCCAACAGTTGGTCAGTCAAGAGGGTGAAGACAGAGTGGAAGACGTGTGATAATGTAATAAGTGGTTGGTGCGTCACATCACATTACATCAAGTTACCTTTTTCTTAACAATTTTTGCATGTATTGATTTTGCAAAAAAATCTGAAGATTATTTTGCAAACCAGTCCAAACCAGTTGAGACTTCAATATGTAGCAAGTGTAAAATTCTGTCTTGTTTATTGATATTGAATTTTACAATTTTCATTTTCACTCATTTCATTTTTAGCAAGTCTTGTGACATTTTTTTTTTAATTACAGAAACAGCAAAAATTAGTAAGAAAAAGCAGTCTTCGTTGCCTTTGATGAGAACTTACAAAACTACAAATGTTAAGGCACAGCACAGAGCGCCATGCAGATTTGGGACAATTGATCCACCTTCCCATCCCCACCATGTGGCTCGTTCCAGTCCCTTAACATTGACCATGGTATCAACTCCACACTAAGGCCATAGTATCACCTAAGAGCTACAGCTTTAATCACCTACAACCTGTACCAATCACTTTTCCCAAAATGGTACAGCAATCCATTGCAGTGTTATCCCAGGACTGAGCTTGCTAGCATAATAACTCACTTGTATCCATTCAAAAACAGGGTAATGCAGGCAATGCCCGTCAAACACGACTGAATTTCAGAGTGAAGGTCCCTGAATGAGCTAAACCACTTGCAGACCCTTGGACACTCCCAAAACATAAAGAAGGGACAGTCGCAACTTTGATCGAGATTAGCAATGAGGATCTCATTCAACAGGAGTCATAACATTTAACACCATTTTATAGCTGACAAACCTCTCCAATACTTGATGCATGAAACTCAGCAACACTACGGAGTTTGTTTATCCAGTCCTGTCTCTCTTTGGCATCACTAGCTACAAATTAACAGGACAGATTACTAAATATTTAATAATGATTTCTGGTATTCTAAAATTAAACTTTCTCCTTCTATAAGGTTTTGAGACTGATAGCTGTGCTTAATCAGAGCAAAGGTTGATGCAGGTCAGTCTTTTACCTCGCAGTTTAAAAATGTCCCCATTGGCTGCACTAACAGTGAATGTGAAGGAATCCTCATCACTGGGTGATATCATACTGCCCTGTGAAAAAGCCAAAGATCAAGAGAATACATCTTAGGTCAAGAGCCATGCATACAGGTACAGATTGTTAATACAGTTGCCAACAACACCTTGAAGAGAGTGCAATTATAACTGCATTAGTGGTGCACGTCTGAAATAGGCAACAATTTTTCAAAGCTCTGTTTATACCCAAACAATGATGATGATGATGATGATGATGATAGGGCCCTTACCCCAAGATAAACAGATCCTCTTGGACCAAGTTTCTTCTTCTCTTTGTCCTGAAAATAAAAATGTACAATCATAAAAGCATATCATGCAATAATACTGAGAGTGAAACATTTACATGTAGTGGGGTAAAGGTGCATCACTGGATGTACCGTACACGTATAAATAAGCAAGACAAGTCACAGGAAAATTACTGCATTCCCTTTAATAACAAACGTTCAGGGCCGTACCTAGGATTCTTTGTATGCGGGGGAAAACTCCGCACACCTTCACAAGGGCGGGTCTCCCGTATACAGACAGGGTTTCTAGTTGGACGTTTTGTTTTCACCCCTACACAGGAGGTTGCCTCTAAGACCTTTAAGGAAACAAACCACACTGATGCTTTTTGTTTTAAATTGTCATGATTTATTATGACACTTAATAAACACCTTGTTTAGTTTGAAATTGCCCCTGAGGTCTCTGCTACACAATGATGATTTATATACCATCTTTAACTCAAGCTATACTGTGAACAGCAGTTTAACACTTTGTACAGATGGTTTTAAAAATGGGTTGAAAGCCTTTGTTAGTTTGAACAGAGATTGGCTTGAAGGAACTGAGCTAAAATTGTAGGTTTCGATGTCAGAATACCAAGTCTCAAAAATGAGTCTATATTAGGCTGTTCTAGATTCTTCTCCAATTTGACTTCATGTCATAGATCTCTTTTGGAGTGGGAATGAAGTCCGTTCCGCGATGAATTAAAAGCATAGCAAGGCCACTTAATCGATCTTCTGTCATTGATGACCGAGTCCATAACTTCAGACGGTGTAGGGTTGAGAAGGAGCAATCACAACCGACGCTTCCGACAGGCATGGTTAGAAAGCTCAACAGTACCTTGTGAATGGCGGGAAATTCTTGCGGACTGCAATCAGGCATTGCTCCCTCTTGTTCTGACTCTGGCTCCATCGCGTGTTTCATCCTCCACCTTGCCAGCTCTGCATCAAAATTACACTTCTAAAAGAAATCTGGATGCTTGCTGAAGTAGTTCTTGATCTTATCGATATGCCTGTCAGTTAACTTGGGAAAGTACAAAGCGAACAGCTTTCTCCCCAACATTTTCCCAGCGGATTGATAAAGAAACGTTTTGCAAATGTTGGCAAGAAACAAGCATCAACTGTTTCCTGCCAAAGTCTAAACCACATGCCCAGGCAGCCCAAATTACATAATCATTATTGTCATAAGAAAACTTGTACTGGCTTTTGCCTTGAAAGATGCTCCAAAATAATTATTTGGAATTTACATTGAAGGAAGATTTTTCAGTCAATTAGTCGGTTTTCTTGAGATTTCAGACCAATATAGCTACCAGAAATACTGCCCAACAAAATCAAACACTATGTTAGAAAAAATAAACATTTTTTTTTCGTGGCAGGGGCAACCGCCCCTGTTGCCACCCCCCCCCCCCTCCCCCCGCTATGTACGGCCCTGACGTTGCTGCAAACTGTCTCCCTGTACACCCAACTACATAAACCGTTATGCCCCCAAATCAATGTGCATATTCTTTGCACTACTCTCTCTCTTCTTAATATGCAATAAGCAGTAAGGAGAAATTAAACCTATACCACAGTGGGTTATCTTCAATGGAATCACCACCCCACAGTCAAAAGCTGTCTTTTGTGCTGGCATCAGAAAAATTTGGCAGGAACACCACTGAATTGATCTGGTCTTAAAAGGGGGCAACTGGCACTATGGATGCCTTTGCGCTGCTTCACTGGCACAGAAACCAAAGTCCTTTACGCAGCAGGTACATCCTTGACATTCTATTCCCCTCCCCCTGACACAGAGAAATGCACACTTGCCTCCTCCCAGAACGTTTTAAATCAACTTAAGACAACTTCAACTTCAACAACAACTTTATTGACTTTATTGAAGATTTTGTAATTAGTCTCGCCTATTCTTGCTTACAAAATCCACTTCATGCGGCCCACTTTTTGAACAAATATGCACCCAAACACATAATACTGTTTGCTACTCTGTATTAAATACGGTTACCGTAATAAAATTTCACTGCAGTTGTTTGAGTTTTGTACAAATTAAAACTATTTGAAGATGAAAACAGCATGTATATAATTTTCAAATAAGTGTCCACCCCCACATCCCCCCCCCCCACTCCCCCACTCCCCCTCTATAATAAACCCTCCATTAATGAGGCCTGAAATTAAATAAGCCCCCGGGACATAATAGAGATTTTAAGGTAATGTACATGTACTTTGCCCCTACTGCCCAGAACAAGAGCATTTCAAAGCTTCCCCACCCCAGGGCTGTCATTAAGGTTTTCAGAAGATGGTCTCTCAGAGAAAGTAGCCGATCAAAACTCAAGCAATTCTTCCTATAACTGTTATGTTTTACTGATTAGGGAGCTTACGAAACAAAGATCGGAACAGCAATGAGAATGCCACAAAACAATAGGTTTAATGAGTACCAGAGTAAAAACAATCGCTCTGCACGTGCATATTAAATTTTGGTACATTCAGGGTTGGAAACTAAATTTTGGGAGCAGAGCACTCACCATCTGGCCGAGTGACGTTCAGAATGTACAGTACTCACCCAGATACATTTTCACACACCAAATACAGTACCCGCCCGCAAGTCAAACCAAATAAAACAAAGTACAGGAAACAACTCTGCCGTTCTTGTTATTTTTTCACTGTTTACTGCAAGTAAAGCTCTGCCAGTGCTAGACTACTTAATATTACAGCTGATCTTGTAGTTTTCAGTTCTAAAATCAGTTCCTTCTATCATCTTGGCATCTGACTCATTTTTCTGCAGGCTAGCGAAGCTTTTCATTCTCCTGGGACTCAACAGAGGTGTTGTTAATCACACGGCCTAACTGCACTGCTTGTCACATTGACTGAGGATCTGCCAAAAATAAGCGGCTTCAAAGAAAAAAAGCCAGTTTAATTGCTAAATGTACCTTACAATTCTTACTTTGCGAGTGAACTTCTTCATGACTTGTGCATTGTGGTGGCCATCATTCTCAGTATCATGACTATGATCAGGTGCTTCATGTAGCTATTACTTGAACAGGAACCATTTTATATACAGTATTTATGAAACGTAAAATTTGCATGACTTGTATGTGTCAGGTTTCAAAAGTTTTCAGAATGTGAAGAGTACCAGTATGTTAACATTTAGATTATTTTATATTTTGTCAAAAACAATCTGTTACAGTTTTATTTTCTGAAAATGAAAAATGCACTCGCCAAACCGGGCAAGTAAACAACTATTCCCACTCACTGGACAGGCTCAACACTCGCATTGGCAAGTGGGCGAGTGCTAATTTCAAACTCTGTACATGTCTTTGCAGTCTTCAGCAAAACAAAAACACAAATTTTCTTCCTTTTTCCTGACTTTGGTGTCATTCGTACTTATTTAACCCCTGGCAAATTCGCAAGCATTTTCCAAGTTAGACAAATTGGAATGATTGTGAAGGAATTACAAAAGCAAGAAGTTAGATTTTGAAGTGATGTTTCCACTGCCGTTGCCATCATCGTTGCTTAAGTTCCCTATTTTCAGACTGAGAGTACCCAGCTGATTTTACCATTGATAGTAACCAGCTATGAAAGCCAGTTGCCAGCTTCTAATGACAGCCCTGCACCCCTGCCAGGAAGGGCTCACTTTTTCCCATGCCCACCTTCAAGGACTGACAAATTGTCCTTTGGAGTTTGTGCAGACTGGAGGGGGAGGTGATGGTAGCTGCAAGAATTTCTCTACTGACCCAAAACAGACCCAGTATAGTGTGTCAGAGCCTTCAGTAAGTCACTGACAAAAGACATTGCTTACCACATAATATTCTAAAAATCCTGAATCTGGATCAAGAGTGAACCACCTAAATTGCCAGCCTTTCATGAGATTTGTCCATTTGCTAAGCTGTCCCTCTGTGGGTTTCCTAAGGTGACAATACAACACACTCTTTCAATGAACAGCCATTGGGCATTAAAACTTATCCCAGGGTAGGCAATAGATTTTTATTTTATTATCTCGCCACATAGAAAAAATTACAAATAGAATAGAAAAGATAATAAATAGCTAATTAATATTAAATTTAAAGTGTACATACAACTTTGAAGGAGAGACTGTGGCGGGGAAATCTTTGAGAAGCAAAGCTTATGAGGAATAGAAATTCCCCCCCCCCCCCCCCCCTATTATTATTAATTATTATTTTACCAATTAATCGATAAAATCGATATCCACAACTGGTCTGGTCTTAAAATGGTCTTCAACTTATTGACATCAGGATGGTTATTTTTACCCCAGCATCTTTTAAAATGAGGATGGACTTAATCCTGTTTTTTCCTATCAGGATTGCATTGTTAGTCGGCCATAAATTGACTGTTTAAGTGATTAGAAAAGATCTTTGAGCTTCATCAGTGTAGCATACTTGTATAAAGTTGTTGTGGAAGCTATCGTTGTGTCTTCAACCCCACTCATTGTTCCTTTTGAAAATTTGTATTTAAGTTTGATGTCTATACATTCGATGAAATCGATTTAAAATCGACCCTGATAATTGAAAAATCTATAAATATCGATTACTCAAAACAGATCCCCTTATCGACGTTTATAGATTTCAATTTTTATCGATTACCCATCCCGGGAAACTTATTTAACGGGCTTCCAATCTTGAATTGTAAGCTTAAGCTTAGCCTTACGTAGATTATACATCGTGGGTATTAAGTTCAAATATATCCACGCTCATTGAAAGTCCATCCTACCTAAATCTATCTTCATCCTGTTTATCAAGAACCTGCAAATTAAGAAAAGAAAAGGCACAGCGCAAACGTTAACGCAAGAGCAAACAAAATTACAAAACAATCATAAAGCAAGAAAAATCGAATGATTCGCAATAAGCTCATGTTTACCATCAGAAACCTTAAAATAAAAGATATAATCTCCAGATTTTTAACGCTTACCTTGGCTTTTTGCATAACACCGAGAATGATGGTCTTTTCTTCCTCGGAAAACTGACTGAGATCGATATCTAGGTCAGCAAAATACGGATCTTTTAGTATGTCTTCAGCGACAGCCATCTTGGCTGGTGCTGTATTGTGCTGGACTCGTTTTCGTGCCCTCTCTTGATCAACCCTCCATCCACCCTCCATGGGAGAGCCATGGGACTCGGATATGTGGGGGTAGGTAGGGGAGGCGAGTGTGCTGCACAAAACGCAGCGATAGAATCGAAAGGAAGACAAAAACGCCTTTTTATTCTTTCCTCTCCCATTGGTTATTTCAATAAATTAGCATCCTGAATTGATTAAAAATTATTAGAATTGTTGTAAAACATAATACACATATTTTGCCAAGCGGAGCTCCACTATTATCATTTTTTTGGCACTAATACACAAGTCTGTTTATTGTTGAATAGCACTTACGAACAACAGTTCCCCAGTTTACTACCGATTGAAGATATTCCATAAGACAAGCCGTACAGAAATAAGTCCGAACTGTCTGCAGAGTTGGAGTCCGTGATATTGGTTGTCCTGTGGTGTGGGAAGGCACGTTCGACCGTACGTACAGAAGGCCGTTAGCCTCTTGCAAGCTCTCAGACAGTTGGTGTCAGTTTCGCCCTCAACCTCCAGTCCCCGCTCGTTTTTCTTCGCACGTTGTTTAGCTCACTCCAACGTACGTACAGAGGCGTTCAAGTTCAAGTTCAAGTTCAGTTTATTCATACTTATTCAACATAATATTAGCGTACAAGAATAGAAAAAAGTAAAAGGGAAACAAAGCTACAATCCTGGCCAAAAGTGTTGGGACAGTTCATGGCAGATGACTTCAAACAGCCTCTCTTAAGACTAACACGGTCCAAGAAGGCCCAATCCCTACCCCCCCTCTCCCCTGTCAATGTTGACGAAAATCTGGGAAAAAAAACCATTGAGATCAGAATAGCTTCATTTTCTTTGGTTGAATTGACACGACAAACATTTTTTTTTTAACCTTTCTTTACCCTCGGTAGTATTTATAGCACAAAGGCTAGTGGGGCCGAGCAAATACAGAAACTAATAATTCAAATAAACATAACATGATAAGAATCCTAACTGGCCGGAGGCAAGCCAGTTGGCTATTTACAAGGATGACCGAGGAGTTGAACCAGGGACTACCCAGAACAACACCACCTAGCGGCCAGAGCGGGATTTGAACACGGGGTGACCGCATTGAAATCCAGCGCCCCAAACCACTCGGCCATCCTGCCTCCTTGACATGATGAACGTACGTTGGCAATTTTTTCCGCTTTTGGAATCCCATCCTTAAAAGAACAAGAAACAAAGAGACTCGAACAGACTTGTTTCTACACGAGACACTGATCAAGAACGCGTGACTGATCAAGTACCCTGTTTGCCTCAGCGTTGCCCTGTTTGCCCGGGGTTGGGCGAGA
>JAEMWC010001108.1:0-70000 GCA_016490735.1 Pachyseris speciosa | reverse complement strand
CTATAAAGGACATTTAAATACAATTTATAAGTTACAGAAGTGACAACAATAAAGCATAAAATAATATGAAGCCATAAAGAAATAAATTAATATGTGAGCGGTGTCCAAAGTAGCGAAAGCTTTCTGGTTGGACACCGCCATGGCCAAGTAAATGGCAGCATAAGACATTAAAATATTCAGTTAAGTATGTACGTTCTATTTGTTTTCAGAAAAAAAAAAAGAAAGAAATGAAAGAAACAAAGAAATGGAAGCAGCAAAATAAAACACAGTCAGCAAAATCAAATTAATAAACAGCAGCAACAACAAAATCATGTTTGATTAAACAAAAGATAGCATTTATACTCATTCTTAAAAGTGTTGTAGGGCAGACTTTTAATTCTGAGGGGTATAGATTCCCAAATTTTTGGGCTCGAGAATCTATACGTAGATTTACCCATATTGGTTGACACTCTTGGCCTAAAGAAATTCAGGTTATTAGCAAATCGTGTGTGCACATGATTTACTGGAGTCAGGATATCAGAGAAAACGTTTGGAATGCTACCAGTTCTAGTTTTAATCTTATGTGTAAGGCAACTCATTCTAAATTTATATATACAGTCCAGCTTGAGAATTCCTAATAGTTTGTAGTAAGGGTCAGCACTCGCCCTAGCATGTGCAAAGAAAATGCATCAAAGACATTTATTCAGCTTCATACGAAGGCAATTCAATCGATTGTTGCTGGCACAACCCCAGGCAAAAATGCCATAGCTTAGATAGGGATAAATCAAAGCATAATATATTTGTTTCAGCATGTGAAGGTTAAGGTAATGTCTCAGTTTGGTAAGAATACCAGTATTTTTGGCTACTTTATTGTTGATATGTTGCAGCTGTGGTTGCCAACTGAGATGCTTATCAATATAGACTCCTAAGTACTTAATATGATCCTTTTCTTCTACATTATCAATATTTATCCTAGGGTGATACTTGGTGATGATACCAGCATATAGTTAGTGTTTGAAAAGTTAATGGATAGTTTATTGAGAGCACAATACTTATAGATAAGTTTAAGCTCATGATTCATAACAGACTCAAGGTACTGTAAATTATCACTAGAAAAGAAAAAGTTAGTATCATCAGCAAAACTACGAACTGAAAGTTTATCAGTACAATTAGGTAAGTCATTTACATACAGCAAAAAAAGGAGTGGTCCTAAAGTTGAGCCTTGTGGTATTCCACATGATATTTTCATTGTCAGATTTAGTAGATTCAATCTTTACATACTGCTTGCGATTATGAAGATAGCTTTCAAACCATCTATGTGGGACTCCACGGATACCATATAAATAGAGTTTGGATAGTAAAATTCTGTGATTAACTGTATCAAAGGCCTTTGACAAGTCAAGAAATAAACCACAGGTAACCTGCCTTTTGTCAATAGCTAGCTTTAAGTTATCTGTAATTTCAAGAATAGCCTGTTCAGTGGAGTATCCTTTTCTAAATCCAAATTGGTAGTTGTATAAAATATGATGCTTCTCCACAAAAGCATATAATTGATCATAGATTAGCCTTTCAAGTACTTTACTAAATGGTGAAAGAGTCGCCATAGGTCGATAATTGCTAGGGTTGGTCGCATCACCACTTTTGAACACTGGAGTAACCTGAGAGATTTTCAATACATCAGGTACAACGCCTGTTTCAATTGAGAGGTTATAAATGTATGTAAGGGGTTTGGACAATGGTAGGGCAGCTGCCTTAATTAGCTTATTAGGAATATCCAGGGATGTTTTATTGTCACTTAAACCTTTAAATAGTGAAGACACCTGGGTTTCAGTAACAGCAGACATAACAAAGCTAGCTGATGGGGTTGTTTTGATGAACTGTGTGGGGCTTCCTTCGCAATTCTCTATTTCTTTCACCAGATTTCGACCCACATTAACAAAATGTTTATTAAATTGGTCTGCAATCTCAGCCTTATCAGTATAGACTCTATTGTTACGTATAACTTTTGGTATGGGAGTTTGTCCCTTTGAGTTTCGCTTGATTAACATACCGATTAATCTCCAAGAAGCTCTCAAATTATTTTTACATAAATCAGTGTTGGCAGAAATACCTTTTCTTACTTGTATTTTTAAGCCAGTTAAGTTTGTTGGCATACTTTTTATATTCAGCTACTTTAGCTGGGTTATTAGAAAAGAAATGTGTTTTATACATTGCATGTTTAGTTTTGATTGATTTAAAAATGCCTTTTGTTATCCAAGGCTTAGCAGCTAATTTTTTTTGTGTGTGACATCTGCCTTATTGGTGCATGTTTATTTGCAATTGATTTAAGGAGGTCTATTTTTTTAGCTGTAATGTCATGGAGGTCATTACGCTCACTACAGTATATAGCATTCCAGTTGACTGCATTTTCCTGTAAATAAGAATCTTCATTATACTTACTATAATCCCTATAGTATCTGACTGTCTTATGCCTTTTTACTGGTATGTCAGTAATGCAAATAACTGGAAAATGATCAGATAAATCAACTGTGATTATTCCGGAAATAATTCGACTCGTAGTATTGGTATAGATGTGATCGATTAGCGTAGCTGAATGATGGGTCAATCGTGTTGGCTTTGCTATAATTCGCACTCAAGAAGCTCGACGTTTTTGGACAGAAAAAGTTATCAAGGACACAAGTACTCTTAGAGCAGTTTTCAATCGAGTGTCGTAAAACCAAAATCAAAGCAATGTAATACTCCAGCTAATCACAACAGAGGCATGCGACGAGATGAGCCAATCAGAATTCAAAGCAATTAAACGTAACTCACAAAAAGCACGCCAAAATGCACGTGTGCAAGTCACGATTGGTTTTGGTTTTGCTTCTCATTAGTTTAAAAGTGGCGCGAGATTTGCTGGTCAATCACAGAGCAAAGCAATGCAAAACCAAAGCAAAAGCAATTCATTGATGCTCAATTGAAAACCGAGCGCTCTAGTGTGAAAAGACAGTTTATTTGCTTATAGGATCGAAAGTTTGTTTGTCCAAAAACAATACCTGTCCTCAGTCCGTCTTCTAGCCGCTGGCAATTTCCATTGAATACAATTCTACACAAGGGTAACTATTCTGAGTGGTTATGAAAGAAAAAATATCATAATTTTACTTGTTTGTTTTTAGAGGGGTGTCGACTGTTCGCATATTTCCTCGCTAGTTCTGGATTTGTCCCTTTTCTTCTTTTTCTTCTTTCTTTTTTCTTTGATCACGATTTCATCAGTATCAGAGTCCTTAACAATTACACTTTCCTCCTTTCTTTTCCTTTTCTTTCCTTTCCCAGTTCTCACTTCTTTGGGATCCTCACTGACAGATTGATCGCACTTTCGTCCTCCACAGAGTCCTTTGACTGTTTCAGATTGCTGTTCTCCTTTTGTCTTTCATTTTTATCAAACAAGATTGTCTCTTGAACGGAAGAAACAACTTTGTCCTTGTTCTTCTTGCCTTTGCCTTTTTCCTTGCGATATTTTTTCTCCTCCCTTATCGAACCCTCCTTGGTTTCGCTTTGAACTTCACCAAACTCGCACATGTCCGAATCTTTCGCGTTCATATTCTTTTCCTTTCTTTTCTTGCTCCTTCGCTTTTCGCGCCGTGTTTCACGGCCTGTACTTTCGCTCTCTTCTTCAGATTTCGCACCCATCTTCAACGCACTTTTCTCCTTTTTCCTTACCGAGCACTCATCTTTGCTGACGTTCGAACCACTTTCGTCGCTACCTAATTCGCCAACATCCGCCTCAACTTTCCTCTTTCGTTTTTTATCGGACTTCTTTTTCTTCCTACGCATCGATTCTTCATCGGCTGTTTCCTGATTTTCGGTGTTATTTTCTTGAACTTCATCTCCCGTATGTTGTTCCGTATGTTTTTTTCTCCCTTCAACTTCCCTCCCTTCTCTGGCTGCCTTCATTTGCCTCATTTTTCTCTCAAAATACTCCTGGATACTCTGGCCCGAGTTGATGGTCTGTACGCCGTGAACAACTTGCGGCGGGCACGATGCTGTGCTGGCGTCAGACTCTTCACCCTAACAAGAAAACCGGCCAAACTCAAAACACTTGACATAGTACAGAACTGGAAGCTATCTTAAAAACCTAAACCAGATTGAAACGAAAGTTGTACGTTTTCATGCAAAAGAGTTCTATTCTGTTCCATCTGATTGCATGTATTCCATTTTATATTCTAATTAACAATTAGATTATGAGCTCAAGATTTCTATCGCGTCAGATAGCTGATGAGGGCGCAGCCCGAATCAGCTATCACGCATAGAAATCGAGAGCGAATAATCTAATTGTTTTAGTATAAATCTACTAGTCGTTCAAAACTAAACAAGTAAATTATATAAATCCTCCTCGCAGACACTTCAAAAACGCGAACGGCATTCGTGATAGAACGCTAGTAGATTCGTACTAACATCTTATATTTACAGCCTTCATTGAGAGCGCAAACGGAAAGGGGAAAGGAGAATGGCAACCCCACTCCCCGACATTTACCTCCCATTTTCTCACTTCCTCTCCCTCTCCCTCCCCGTTTACGAATACACAGGCTATATATGTAGGGAACGCTTGCATTGTTCTTAGACAGTTACTTCACTTGGCTGGTGAAGAGGCTTGAATCTAAGTTGTAAAATCTTGTCTAAGTGGGATTCTAGTGTGATGTTTCAATTTCCCTGAGCTATATCTCTTTTTTTTTTAATTTCAAACCAAAGGAATGAAGTGTGTGGCCTGGGTGGCCACACAAACAAATGCCTGACTTCTGGAGGGGAAGCGGCAACACATTGAATGCACGTACAAAATGAAAATGACAAGATAAGAGTATTTACAGACATTTTGTAGCCAGTGTTTCGCAGCCTGCTGATTAACACCCGTCATTGGCCAACTCGTAGGATGGAAGCATCTAGTACACAGTTTTTATCTCATAATGATAACCAAAAGGGAGAGCCATAAGGCATAACCAACTCCAGCAGGAAATCTAAGAGAAGGGAACCTTGAAAGAAAGTACAGATCCATCTCTAAACATGGACCTACAGCAAATTTCTCCTCAAAGGGACCATAGAAATAAAAGCCAAAGGTTTGGGAGTATTTCTACATTTGCACCAACCTCTGACTGCTCTTGAGGAGTCCCAGGTGCAGACTTGCTTCGCTGACCAAAGATACATGCCATGTCTTTAGCTGATTTGGATGATAAGTCTTTGCTTTGAATGAAGCGGTTGTAACTACAAATTTAAAAGGTTGAAACATTTTCCAGTTAAAATCTATCATTGCAATAATATTACAGCCGAACCTCGATTATCCAGACTTCTTGATTGTCTGGACTATTTCCTCTGACCCCAGATTATTCATAAAATTAGCAAGGCCTGATGAAGATCCCTAGAAACTATTAACATGAAATATTTTTAACTGAGGTTACTAGGTTTAGGTTATTGTTATATATGAAAGGTTTGTTTCCTTTCAAATAGCAAACGTTTTAGACAAAGGCAACCACGGTAAGTGCAATTGCATGATACAGTACGCCATTGCATTAAATTCTGATTTCCTAATTATTTCAGTCTTATTTTGAGCCATTAATATTCATATTTTTGATTATCCGGACTCTCGATTACTTGGACTATATACTCTAGTTCCGCCAAGTCAAGATAATAGAGGTTCAACTGCAAAGTTTCCGTCTGGACAAGTCTTAAGATGGTTCAATATTCCTCTTTCTCCCATACATGTGCAGCAACTGTAACTGATACCCCTCATCCAAATAATGTTTAACATCCCTGAAAGAACTTTTTCTCTGGCCACCATACAACACTGGATTAAGGTTGGGGGGATGGGGGCTACCTACAATGAAATGTTTTTCAAAAGACAAAGTAAAGTGAGAGTTTTGGCACCAACACTCATAATTTTCAACAACCATCTCATGTGCTTTGACCACTGTTATGTTTTGTGGTTAAAGAACCACAACAATACAACAGATGTTAGAAATGATAACGAATGCAGCCTAAAATCAAGACAACATGGGCTGCTAAGAACATTCGATTAAAGTACACTGTACCAAGGAAAAGAAAAATGGTCAAACTTTAATTTCACTCAAAAACAACAAGTGACAACAACAAGAGGAGAATGAACATGATGTTTGGCACATGTTGACAAAGTTTGCTGATCAGTCTTACCAGTTAAAATAAAGCTGTTTTAAAAAAGTTCTCCCACTGACTAGTTGGGTTCACATTTCCCATCTAATATTAAAGGTTTGGTAACTACCGGTATATTCAATAACACAATACTTACAAGACTCTCTTTCGTGATTGCCGCGCTGTCTTCTCCATTTCATGTTTCTTTTTTGCTTTCTTTGATCCAACATTTTCTGCTTTATCTCCAGATCAAGCAAACTGGTTATTAGAATTTTTCATCAACACATACAGTCAATATTGTGATTAAAAAAGGCTCCACATTGAGAAACAAATGCAGACAAATTTTGTTGGAGTTAGGATTTCAACTTTCAGATCTGCTGTCAGTAGAATAATAAAAATCAAAGTTTTAACTTCAAATTTCCAGAAAAGCAGATTTTCACTGTGGTTTTTTACTGAATAAACATCACATCTTTTATTTTATTACCAGAGGCATAGCTCCTATACATATGCCATTATCTGGGGGAGGGAAGGGGAGTTAGTCACCAGCAAAGCTCACTTGTTCCGTTTTCTGTGTGTTCATTCAACGTTGATAACAGATCATCAAATGCAAGCTGGTGTGATAACCAGTTATCTTCATTGGATTTGTCAGCTCCAAGACCTGAAATCAAAACAAGTGAAAAATAATCAAATCCATTACTAGCATTAATGCCTCACCACTACCACCACTGCACTACAATTGCACTGGTTAACATTGCTAAAAACACTGCACCACTATTGCTGACACTATTGTACTATTACAACTCTTGGAACTAATTGCCAGTACTACTCCTTCTGCTACTACTGCCACCACCACCACCATCATTACTACTACTGCTTCTATTACTACTACAGTGACAACCATGACAAGTAAAACCACTACTACAACAACTACCACTCAGGGTTAGACAGACCTTAAGAAATCTACTGGCCCAAAGCACATCTCAGAAACCCAAACTCATTTCCAGGATCTTGGTTGTCACTGTAAGGACAACCATGCTTAGCAAGACCACATGCAGAGTGACAGATTTCTGGTCAAGACCACATGGAATGGTAGTTTTTAATACCTCCTTTATTGCCATTCTCATTAAAACATAACCTCTTCTTACTAGTTGTTAAGTTAAGATAATAAAAAAAGAATTTATTTCTCAAATTCTACTAGCCCATAGACAACTGAATGTGTGATTTTTACTAGCTTTGGGCTACCAGGCTAGTGGAGAGGTCAAACCCTGCCACTGTAACTGCCACTACTGCCACTGCCATCAACACTGATGCTGTCACCATCCCCACACCACCACTACACTACAACGGCAGCTACAACAACAACTAACATATAATTACATGTACACTTATTACCACTGGAGTTATCACATGGACTGTACTTTGTACAAGACTGACCTGTTTCCTTTCCTTACCTAAGTTATCTCTCTTCTTTACAGATTTAACATGTGTTGTCGCTCCATCTTCCTTAGCCCCCAGTCCTTTACCACTCTCCCAACCCATTTTAGTTAACATCTGATAACCAAATCTGCTGGTGTCTGATGGCAGAATAAAGTTGAAATGTAGACAAAAACTAAACAAACACCACTAATGTATGTAGCAAACCTAAGAGTACAAAATTAAATTGGATGTGTTATTGTTCTACATAGGCAATCCTTGAATCCTTAGTTATAATAATTAACTTACCAGTTAATTAAGTTGCATCAACTTACCAGCTTCTACGAGCCTCTTTTATTATTAATAATCATTATCGGCATGACCTTGAAATGGCATAGTCATCAATAGTCATCATTTATAAACTAGTCTTCACAAAAGTCAAGATATTCAATCAAACATACATGTGGTCCGAGCCCAACCACCTCACATAAGCCATGGCTGTGGCATGTCAGACCAGCTGCAAAAAAAATTTCTGCCAGTTTCTCATATGACAATGATTGCAAAGCCAGAAGAAAAAAATGAGATAGAGAATGATAACTCAGAATGAAAATGGTTCATTTCACTATTCAAGCTGTAAGGAATCAGGACGAAAGATAATGCCTTGCTTTCTTTTGAACCATCGGTCACCGATAAAATAGTGGTCCTTCTTGGACTACAGGAGGAAGGGGGTGCACATAAACTTCAAATCCCCAATCCAAAAGTCCTGCCAACAGCTTTTACCGAGCAGTTTAATGGGGTAATGGACAACAACTGGGAATGCTTTAATACCATTTGTATGAAAAAACCAGGGAGAATTTTCTGCCAGTGGAACAGTACAGGTTAGCAACAAACAATGCATTTTAATGAAGGAGCATGGTACTAGTGTAATGAAGCAAGCAGCTCGGTGATATTTTGGTTAAAAACGAGAAAAGAGGAAAAGTTATCTAAAGTTATTTCTTTTTTCTGAAATATTTCCATTGGGAAGGACCTATCCATTTGTTGTCCCACTAAAATGACCGGTTTGTCCATTTAATAGGAAAGCACTCACAGACAAGGACCCCCAGGGAACTCATCATAATAGTGTGTTAAGAGATGTTGAGTTTTTGTTATCATAACTTCTTACAACTTGGAAATAAATATTTTGTTAATTTTTATAATTGAGTGATTCCAATACTATGTACTGGCTGTATCTGGAGATGTTCTGGTTAGATGTTATATTCTTTGATTACACCTGACGTCATGGCAGCCACGTTAAATGGAACGAACAATAGCAAAAAAGTCTTTTGGAAATTAGACTCTATTATTATGCAAACCTTGAACTACAATTTTCTATTGTTTTGGCACCAACATGGCCGTCTTATCACGTGAGTGCAATCAAAGAATTAGCCGCAATGATGAACAATTTTACTGTAATTCACATTTTGGTCATTCTTTCCCTTCTCCTTGTGTGTTTTCATTACCAGTAACCACAAGTCCTCTTCGAGGCCTTTTGTTTCCAATCCTATCACCTTGCTTGGATCCACAAAGCCGAGGTGGCTATCCATTGCATTCCAGACAAGAGCACTTGTAAAACTTTACTTGCAAACGAATTGAAAGGTAGAACGATCCGTCTTTTAGCTTATTCATAAGGAGTTTCCTTACCATTAGTCCAGTTTGTATTACGGGGATCATTACTCCACTTCTGTTTCCTCCTCGCCTCCGCTAGCATCGCCATGTTGTCCTCCTTTCGCAAATCCTTTCGCACGTGTGTCGCAACAGCTTGCGAGCCCGCATTCCAAAGGCACAGCGTCTGTCCCACAAAACGTATGCGCATTTTTCTGCTGAGCAAACGTGGCGGACGCTTGGTGAAGTGAAGATGCCGAAGTTAGTATTCTTGTGTCTTTTCTGTAAGATTTCGAAGGGTTTGGAGTCATTTAAAAGCGTTATAGTTTATTTAGTCTGTTAGAATATTTACTAATTGTATTTTTGTGGGGTTTACCTATTAATTTGTTTTTGTTTTTAGGTATTACTGCGACTACTGCGACACCT
Source organism: Pachyseris speciosa (assembly GCA_016490735.1). Classification (NCBI taxonomy): domain Eukaryota; kingdom Metazoa; phylum Cnidaria; class Anthozoa; order Scleractinia; family Pachyseridae; genus Pachyseris; species Pachyseris speciosa. Next base: position 60,406 of record JAEMWC010001108.1, on the reverse strand, counting down.
ATCTGACACACGACTCGGTAGGTAGACATAAGGTTATCATTTGACTGCTTGAGTGATAACTGCTAACTAGGTGTGTTCCATAAGTTTGAATTTCGTTTTCTTGTCTTTATTGTAATGAGATCAAGCAAAATGAAGTTAACATCATTTTTCTTTATATATTTTCCACGTGACATGGAAGAAGATTGCCTGAAAGTGGCAATCATCCAAAAGAAACATAAACCACATTTTAAAAATAGTAAACTTTGTGATGTGAACCGTAGTTGATGCATTGAGAAGCAATGCGGGAAGACGATTTCTTCACAGCCCCATATGTTAAATCTACATGCTTTAGTCTCTGTGTGTCAAAACATACTGTACAGGACTGTACTGAAATCTTACCTATAATATCTCTTGTGCATTTGTGAATCATCTTGAAAATGAAGGTGAATTGTGTGGTCTGGCATGATATCACTTATTTGCAAACAATGGAGACAACATTATCAGGGCTTCTTCAGTTCCATTGTAGTCTTGGTAACAACATAGTAGAGGAGAATTAAAGGTCTTACATTGTAGATGATGACTGCTGAAGTTTATTTCTCCATATATTGTAACCTGAATTAACATCATCACCTGCACCAGCATTTTATTTCACATACTTTGTGATCACTGTTGTTTTGAAGCTTTTCATTACAAGAGCCCTAAATTGCATTGCTTTTTCAACAACTCCTTGTAGCAATTATGTCTTATTCATTTTACCTTAAGCCTTCAGTCCGAAAGACGCACAATGGTGGCCGTAAACACAAGGAGAATGTGCGGTTTTATTACACTAAGTGGATGGAAGAACAGGCTCAAAGCTTAATTGATCAGACAAGTATGTGTATCATTTGTAACCCATATTGTATTATGTTTCTTCCTATCAGTGTTTGTTAAACCATCTGAGTCTCAATGGAAATTACCCTTTAATCCTTATTTACAATATCAAGACATTGTTGCAGTGTATACTTTGGTTGATGAATTTTTAATTTGTTTTAAAATCCCAGTTGGCATTTCAGCCATTACAGCTGTACATGTACAAATTTAAAGCATCCTATTCTTTACTCAGTTGTCAGTAAAGTTTGAATGTGATACCTTGTGTTACATTTGAATTTACTATATACTTTTTTTTGGCAATTTTAGTGTACAGTCGAACCTTGATTATCCGGACCCGTGGGGACTGAGCTGAATAGTCCGGATAATCAAGGGTTCAGATAATCGAAAATATGAATATTAATGAGCCAAAACTAAAACTGAATGACTGAACAAGTGGAGAGTGGGAAATTTCATATAGAAGCTCAATACCTGAGCAAATCAGAGCTTAGTGAAATGGATTGCTGTAGTACGACACGTGTGAGCTCAAAACATCTACAGATTTGTGTTTTGAAGCAAAACAAATTCAGTTTGAACTGGAGTTTCATTACTTAATTTGAAGGGCAAAAATTTTTGCTGCAGATCTTAAATATGGCTAATTAACATTCATGAAAAACTGGGACCAGCTAAGCAAGTCCAGATACCAGTAATCGGAAAATCTGGATAATCGAGGTTCGACTGTAATCATCATTAACTTAACATTTTGGTTCCCAGAAAACACAACATCACTCTTTTTATCTTTACCACAGCGGCAGCATATCAAGCTGGTTCCACAGCACCACCACAAGTTCCTCACATGCCACCCCCTGGAATGTTACCACCCCCACCCCCTGGGATGATGCCACCACCACCTGGTGCTCTACCTCCCCCTGGAGCTCTTCCATTCCCTATGCCTCCTCCTGGAGCAATGCCGCCCCCAGGAATGATGCGACCACCTCCAGGTGGGCCACCAGGGGGTGGACCACCAGGACACATGCTTGGACAACCTCCAGGAGAGCATCATCCACGACCAATTGCTGGGAAATCTTGATGAAGGTTGTCATTATTATTAGGGAAAAATTAGTTTTGATTGACACTTTTGTTTGGATGGCTGAAGAATTTTGTTGCAATGAAGACCTTGCAGCATAGCATGGAAATTAAGTATTGTAACGAACATTGTAAATTTTTGGTGCTCTATAGCAACCAAATTGCACAACAGGTATCAAACAGTCCATCTTGCCAAAAATACAATTTTCCAGACATCTCTTTTATGTGTACCCCATTGGCAAAGTGCAACTGTTGTTTGCACTCAACAAAATCTCTAAAGGAACATAGGCAGTCCAATACAGACTATGCTTTGTGGAGTGAAGAACTTACCATTGCCCATTCAGTGACAGTAAATGCAAGTGATGTTGGTGCCAGATATTAACTTCTTTTGTATGTGTTCATATTAGCAGCAACAACAACAGTCAATCAGAATTGGGGAAAGTGATTTTTTCATTTGACTGATTATAATGCCATCTAAAGAACTCTAAAACTTTCTAAGTCTTAAACGTTCTAGAGATGTTAAATCCTGAAGAACCAGGCACATTACTTTCATGATTCTTGAGGGAAAAGGTCAGAAATTGTGTTTTTACCTCTAATATGAACGTTATCAAGCCTAACATTTTTCTGCAGCCAATATGTATTTTAGTGTTATTCAGATTGTTTTGCTCACTCACTTCTGCCAGTTGTTTACACAAATTAGATTCCCTTTGTGCTTTTACATTAAAGGAACTAAAGATAGTTTTGTTTTTGGTTGTTTACTTTTCACTGCGTCGTTAATTGAATAAATTTGCTGAAAACGTCTATCAACATACTACTGAACAAACCCTTATCGATGAACCTTCCCTAAACACCTTAGAACTTTTCTCACTCTGGTATCAAATTCTTCCCACTCCTCTTCCTGTATTCTTTATCATGGTAGGTGGGGGAATGTAGCATCAAAACACATAATTCCCGTAATTCTTGTGTCCTGCATCTTTGATCATGTTGTGAACCTGTAACAACAAAAAGAAACCTCTAACCTGAGATTTTCTGTATCATTTCATTGTCGTTGCTTTTATCAAACTAAGAGGCCCCGTGCGAGTACATATTGTTTGTTTTTGCGTAAAATGATCGTTTGGTCTTTCTTATATATGGGATTCATCTTCGTTTAATATGATTCCAAATGACAACATTAGACATTTTGCAGTAACCTATTTTTATGTGAAATTGCTGCCACCATCGCTTTTAATGGGGAGGGCGATCTGATGGGCCCTTTCAGTACTTATTTTTGCGGAAACTTAATTTCACAAAAAAGGAACGGGGATATTTCGCGGGACTTTAAGTTCGAGATTTGGCTAAGAAATATATTGAAAGGCACTAAATTTCGCAAAAGTTGTCTAAATAATGATCTGCATTAACAAATAGTAGGTAGTCTCAGAATTGGTAAAACTGATTTTAGTTTTCCATAACAATGGTTTCCAATGACACTGAACAAATCCATATTATAACAAAACGAAACTGAAAACAATTGGCCTGTTCCTTTGCAACAAAGAGTACAAGACACTGCGGGTATTTGCGTTCACAGCCGAAGAGGAGGACTCTTACTACCCCAGCAACTCCTGCTTTTTCCCATCCTTTCGCTACGTAGCGCTTTCCGACCCCTTTCTCCCAGTGCAAGTCTAGTGGTTGTATAGGCTTACCATCCAGCTAGCATGAAAGGGCTTCAGGGCAGACAGTCTTAAATGGACTTTGATGTTATCAATTCAAAGGTGACAGCCCGCAAACAAATGTTGCTTCTAAAAATATCTGCACGTAATAACTGTTCATCAGTAGGATGTGTGCAATTCCACAATTGGTTTCGGCTCCATCAAATCCTATACCAATTGCAGAACATTTTAGGAGCACAGTTATTGACAATACATATTAGCAAGGAAAACAACGTAAAATAATAGGAGTACGTTAAATAACGAACTAAGCACACGTGAACTAAATAAGCAAGCACGCGCACAACTTCAGGAAAATTGCGCGCGCACACTTGCATAAAAATGTAATGAATGGAAGCAACAAGGGTCTCAAATTTGGGCGTCAGCAAATTCCATTTGTTTTGGATTTCTGTGTAAGACCATTTAGTACTAGCCTACGTGTAGCCGTACCCACCCCCACCCCCCCCCCCCCCCCGAGGAAAAACGGGAGGAGGGGACGTCTGCGAAAACCTGACACGAATCGTGTTATTTCGTAGACGTTCCCTCCTCCCGTTTTTCCTCGGGGGATGGGTACGGCTACACGTAGGCTATTAGTAAACTAGTCCTTCATGTCGCTTCTATCTCTCTCCATTGGCCAGTAAGATCCAGAGGCTGGAAGGTCCTGGAACAAACGTGTCATGTTTGCAGGAACAGACACAACCTCAATATTCAGTGACGCCAACTTCAGTAGGGTATTAAATTTCGCGTAGTTTAATTTTCGCGGAACACAAAATCGCGAAAGTTAAGTCCCGTGATAAAAAGTAATAATAAGGCAGTTTAGGCTTATGGGTTATTGGCTAAGCGTGAGGTCAGGATGTCGGGATAATGGCCAAGTTCTCCCACCGAGGCGACGTCGAGGTCCATAAACACGCAAAAAAAGAACGAGGCCAATATTGACCATCTTGACCGAACATGCTTGGTCAATAAAAGATTTATTATATGACTCAAAGGACGCTATGAAAAAACAGTAAAACGCGGGACGAACGGGCTATCCGGAGCGGTCAAGATGGCTCCATCTTGGCCTCGCGGGTAGCCAATCACAGCAGGAGAATTTATTCATGTTGACCGCTGAAAGAGCCAGTCATATAACGAGGAAGGTTATTTATTTTTTAAAGTCAGATTTTTCGGAGGCACTTGTAAATGGCACTTGCTAATGATGTCCAAATAGTTTTTGGGGGACTATTTAGATAAATGGCTAGCTACATATATTTCTAACAAGTTGTTTTTCAGTGAACAAATATATACCCTATCAAACAAAGCGCTACCGAAAGTGATATGCCCTCGAATTGTAAAAATAAAACACTCTCCCATCGAATCAAGCGTGTAAGAATGTTGACCGAGGGAAGCGTAGGAACTGAGGCATCACGGGAGAAAATAAGACAACCAACAGACAAACAATGCCTGATGTACTTATGCAATGTCATTGCAGTCGATGGAGGCTACACAGAGTGGAGTCAGTGGTCACTCTGTGAAAACCCGTGCGGGGGATCGGTAGTAAACAGGAGCAGAACTTGTACTAACCCTACCCCTTCCCCTGACGGAGCAGCATGTCATGGAAGTGCACATGAAACCAAGCTGGAATGCATCTCGCCGTGTCCAAGTAAGTTGAAAATATTGTAATCCGTATTGATAAATAGGAAGTGAAGTAATTTTTAGTCAAACCTGGCCAGGGAATGGGATTTTTGAATTGACCGGGTAGGTGATGTCATCCTCTACTTTATCTCTTCATGGTATATACTTTTGCTTCATCAGATTATCTTGCTCGGGGGCCGGTTGTTCGGACGCATATTAATCCACGATTAACTAAAGTTAACCTACGTAGGTCCTCATCCAACTCAACTGTTATTTGAATGTCTTTAAAAGCAAATTTCCAAGCTCAAGGTAAATAAACATTCAAATCACAACTAAAGGGAGACACAAAAACTTGAATCTTTTTTAATACCATTGAAGAGTAACTAGAGTAGGGATCAAAGTTGATACGAACTCAGGATTACCTTGATCGTGCTTTAAACAACTGGGCCCTGGAGAGCAAATGGGTTCCGAACCGGCAAAATGACAGGGGTTACTCTGCAATGAACTAGCACCCCATCCAGAGAGTTCGCGTGGAAGACCCGAGTGTAAAAATTCCGTCCGTCGTCGTGTTTCATCCACAAAGCTCACTTCCGGTATTTCTGCGCAAGCGCTAACGAAAAATAACACAATAACAAGAATGCCGCCATGCGAAGCCACGGCATGTCTCATGTTTTTGAGGTCTGAAAAACTAATATGTTAAAGGGAAGTGTCTGTACGAATGTTCACAAGTTCAACAGCGAGACGAAAGGTTTGAACATGGCCAAGTTAAACTGTGAGTGTTTTAAACTCTGTAATTTTAAGTAGTATATTTTGCTGAATAACTCAAGTACAGGATATCACACAACCCTGACACTTTGACAGGTCGTTTATTTACTGTTTTTCTACAATATCTCAATTTCTTAACATTATGTTTTGAAGGATAAGCGATTTTATTTTTACTTGCGTAATTGTCTCTGTTTCAAATGACGTATTTGCAAACAGTTTCACTCTGCTGACAACAAAGGAAATAGGAGACGTCTGCACGCAGGCCAATGAAAACCGGAAACGAAAATGAAAGTTCGAATTCCGTTTTCCCATGTCGTAGGAAAACGGAAAGCGAAAATGAAAGTTCGAATTCCGTTTTCCCATGTCGTAGGAAAACGGTTGGCACTAAGGTACACGCATTCTCCGCCATCATGTGCCAGCTACACTGAATGACGGCTGACTCGAAACAAATAGCCTGTGTACAGCCGCCCCTCCCCTCAAAATTTTTTTGAGGGGAGTGGCGGCTGTACACAGGCTAGAAACAAACAACTCCCACAAAATGTATGCAGGGAACGAGTTGTGAAAAATGCGAAAGAATGTATTCGTTTTTGCTCCTTAAAACAATCGGTGCTAATTATACAGACAATATATTTGCTATATTGCATTGTATCTTTATGCGTAATTGAGAAGCCATATCAAAAATTCGTGCTTCGTGTTTCATCAGGGGTTACAAATACTTCGAAACAACGAAAGCACTCCGCCTTCGCCGTCGTGCTTTCATCTCTTTCTCGGTGTTTGGAACCCCTCATGAAACACTCGCACTCGTTTTTGATATATTACTTCCCCTTTCTAACGCCCAGCAATTTGCAATTTGATTGGCTTTGAACAGTGCAATTTAGTCACGAATCACACTATTTTTTTTTGTTCTAACTTCGCATCCTTTTTTTAACGCATCAAACATCTTTAAAAAAAAAAGGTTTCCTGAACTGGATAAATAAATATTACAAAATGGGTGTAATAAAGTAGTAATTGAACTTCGTTTCGTGCAATTTTGGTCTGAAATCATACTTGAGATTTCAAATTTAAGTTGCCTGATGAGTGTGGTCCTATAATTTTGAACCATACGAAACAGCACTGTTGCAATAAAACGATGATTACTCCTGAAGCCTGAACTCCTGCGAAGTTATAGTCAGTGCTCCTATATCAAATGAGTTGAGCGCTCTATGAAATACATTCTACCCAGGAAACAAGTATTTACATACATATTTATTTATCCTTAAATGATAGACACTATACAGGATGCTAAAAGGTCATACGGGTCAGACAGGAGTGCATTTAAAGGCTACCTACAACCCTGACAAAAAGCTTACTGCAAAATACGTAGATTAACTATTAGCATTTTATTGCAAAATACTTAAATAAATTAATATAGTTTCTACATAAGGCTTAATAGATTAACTTAGACCGATTTAGAAATTACACGTATGATTTCAGATCTAATAAGATACATGAACAAATTTCTCGATTCTGATTGGCTAAGAGAAATGCAGAAAAAAAAGTAGAATGGAAATACAGTGCAAATAAGAGAATTAAACAGAGGATTCTGATTGGTTGATAAACAAAGGCACTGAAATTGGGCAAATCAAACGTGGCCTCTGAATGTGACGCAAAGTTCAGGTACATCGACGAGCTGCGAGCGAAAACAATAGCAGATCGAGGTTTTCTTTCGCAACCGCAACAACAACAACAATACAGCTGAAAAACAGCTCTAAAAACGAGAACAGTGAGAAAAGTGTTGCTTTTTGGCTGTCTATTTGGAGAAAATGATGTCTGGAGAGGGAATTACCGACGAAATCGAAAATTATGAGCCCGTTGAATTTACACTTTGATAAACTTGAATACTCTGGAATAAGAGGTATTGGGTCGTATAGCTTAAGACTGGTTCACGTCATATCTCAAAAACCGTAAACAAATGGTTACAATAAAAGGTGTAACATCTGATCTTGTCACAGTCCCTTGTGGTATTCCTCAAGGATCAGTTCTCGGGCCAATTTTGTCTCTATTATATATTAATGATTTTTATCATTGCTCAAAAATTCTTGAATTTCACCTATTTGCTGATGATGCCAATCTGTTCTATAGACATAGAGATATTGATACTTTAAAACATAACATAAACGCTGAATTAAATAATATAAATATATGGCTCTGCTCTAATAAGCTCTTACTAAATATAGAAAATCAAGTTTCGTCATATTTCACCCCCCTCAGAAAAAGATAACCAGTGATTTCAGTCTGATGATAAATAAATACCTTGGTGTCTTTATAGACTCGAAACTAACATGGAAACCACAGGTCGCGTATATTTCAAAAAATGAAAACGTAAAGCTTGTAGGATGTGACTGGAGTGACAAGGATACTTCACAAATTAATGTGATCAAGTAAGCTGAAGCCACTCTAAGGGCACTAAGGCCACAAGGTAGCGGGCATTACTCCTTAAATCTACCAAAGCAAAGATTGAGCCCAAGCCCATTAGCAGCAATGGACAGCTGTTTCGGCCTTGTTAGGCCTCATCACAATGGCATAGCTAATGCTCAGGCTGAAGTACCCACATATCAATAAAACAAGCAATGAAAACTTAAAGCTTGTTTTCCTCCCTCAAACGAAAAAAAATAACCTCTGGCACCCAGGATATGCGCCTCATGACATTCTCAAAATTCGATGAGCACTCAAGTCCTTTACTCAAAAAATTAAATATCATTAATTAAACTACATGATCTGGTCTCCTATCATATTGCATTATTTATGTATAGATTTAAAAATAGATTATTACCTCTGTTTTTGATACCTTCTTTTCTGAAGTTAGTGAGGTTCATTAATATAATACAAGATCTGCAGCGAAACAATCATATTACCTTTCCAGAGTCCTCTACAACTCAAACTCTGATTCACATGATTCACCGATGGGCACAAGGGACTGACGGAAACGGCGCCACCGTGAGAGCCACACTATACGACTATAGGAAGGCTTTTGATCTTATAGATCATGACATTTTAGTTAGGAAGCTGACTGTCTTGGACATACCCAAACAGATAATTAATTGGATCATAGATTTCTTATCGGGTCGTTCTCAGCGAATTAAACTTGCGAAGGGTTGTTTTTCCGAGTGGGAGTCAGTTCCATCGGGCGCCCCACAAGGAACAAAGTTAGGGCCGTGGTTATTTCTCGTGCTTATTAATGATCTTGAAGCAAGTAGTGGCATAAATGCCGAAATGTGGAAATATGTCGATGACACTACGACCTCAGAGGTTGTCATCAAAGGGAAGGCAAGTATTTCGCAAAGGATAGCTGACCGTGTAATGGAATGGTCCTCTGAAAATAGAGTACAACTGAATAATGATAAATGTAAAGAGCTTCGAATTACTTTCAGTAAACAGAAGCAGGATTTTCCTCCAATCATAGTTAATGGGAAAGGTGTAGAGACCGTAAAGTCTGCAAAACTCCTAGGGGTTACCATCAGTGATGATCTGTCATGGAATGAGCATGTAAGAGAGGTTGTAAAAAAGGCCTCTAAGCGTTTGTATTTTCTGGTGCAGCTTAAGAGGGCGAGACTCCCGACAAGTGAATTAGTATTATTCTATTGCACTTGCATTCGATCTGTACTTAGCTATGCTGTACCAGTGTTCTATTACTCACTGCCATTGTATCTAAAGACGGAACTGGAGCGTGTCCAGAAAAGGGCACTGGCTATTATTTTCCCGGGGATAGACTACAGCGATGCTTTAGTCAGCACTGAATTACCAAGTATTGAACGTTACAATGAAAATATTTGTAAGAAGACTTTTAATTCTATCTTAAATGATAAGAGTAACCGGCTAAGAAATCTTTTACCTTCAGCCCACAAGTCGTCTTATTCTCTAAGACGATGCAGGCGGTTTGAAACACCAAGGTGGAAAACAAATAGATTTAGGGATACATTTTTAATGAAATCTTGTATTGAGCATGATATTATATAAATATAGTTTTTATTAATTTTAATAATAGTTTTTATCATTCTACAGTATTCAATTTTACTTTTAGGCTTATTATTATTCTTACATTTGTCGTATTATTAGATATTCTATTACAATTACTGTAAATACGCAATTCAGCCCTTAGTGGGCTGCCATGTATTTGTGAAATAAACCTACCTACCTACCTAGAGTTAGAAGAGGGGGGTGAATAGGGGTATTTAAATCCGTCGATCCGTTAAAAAAAATTAGTAAATCCGAATCCGCTTAAGTAACCATCAGCATCTCATAGTATAATTGACAATTGAAAAGATCTACCTCTACTTTAGAAATCTGCTTTTGATCGTTTTTTTTCGTCCAAAGCGTGTACTGGCTCCTACTAAGAAAGTGGACCGTCTCACCCTGCCGTCTGTCAAGTTCAAGAATACCTAGATCTCCACCTTCCACTTCCTTGTCTTCGTCCGTGCTTGAATCGCACTCTGAAACCTCCTCGTCATTTTCAGAATTATTTCATAACTTTCGACTGTCTAGACTTCCTCTCCATCCTCGTTCATTTCATACGGGGTCACGTTAACTTTGTCAGCAGATATCTCGAACTGCCGCTGGTAAACCCGCTGACATCGTTCCAGGACGAGCCATAGTTGTTTCTTGGCGGTTTGTTCCTTGTCGAACGGCAGTTCCATATGTCAAGGCGTAGTTGCGCATTTCTTCTACTTCTTTCTCTGAACGTTTTGCGATTGGGAGCTATGGAATAGAGGGAAGTGCCGCCAGGGGAATTTCATGCTCTGGATCAGGGTACCACGAGCTCTTTTCACAGGTGCATGCATTGTCCAAGTCTCTGCAGTGTTCCTTCTTTGACAGCAACGGATGTTTGACGTGGCTCGTGGAGTGCAGATGTTCCACGTCCAGGGTTATGCAGCTAAGAGGGTTGGTGGCATCAAAAGAAAGAGTGGAAACCAGTGACGTCATTCTGTCTAGTCCCCAGTGTAGTATGATCTGGTATGTCGACCGACTTTACTGTTGCGGTGGAAACCATGCCTTGCGAACCATCGAGTGTTATTGCTTGCATTCCTTGACCTTATCCGAAGCCTCTGACAAGGTTCTCAGTGGAGAAAATTGTCCTTTCTTTTGTACAAAGAAGGCATCGTAAAGATTGCCAACGGACTTAAAAAAATCTCGCTGGTTCAGAAAGAGTTGTGGTCGTTTTCAACGAGTGTAGACTCAACACAGATACCAACTGGTTGATTGAACTGACATTCCAAAGCAGGGCCATCTTGGTTTCTTTCAACCTTGGTTCCAGCAAATATCTGAACTCTTTCCTCGCCATCGATCTTGAAGATACTTGCTTGTACTTGATCGGTCAAAAGGATTCCTCTCTGAAATGGCACAACCTTGCGTTTTGTGATTTGAAAACTACTTGGCTTTCACGGGAGCCGGCGAGTTCTGTCAAAGTTATGTCTTGATTGTGTGAAACAAGCAGCTTGGTGTTCACACAAAAGCTGACAACAGAATTCCAGTCATCGCCATAGTCAATAATGCATTGGACATTTAGCACACAAACGCCAAAGCCGTCATACTGCAGATTCGACATTCGTTGAAAGATCTGCTCTTTGTGAATGTACTTACCATGTGACAAAGGTCACAGGCTCAGAGATCATCCCTCAAACCACTTACATGTACAAGTTAAACTCGATTAACAACTGGATGGACTGGATGAGAACAGCGCCAAAGACCAAAGAATTCCAAACGCAACAGCCAGTACTTGGAGACCTAAGAGCGCGAAGATAACTCGTCCCGCAGGTAACATGTCCTATCCGGCCTTAGCCTGCGAGCAAGCTCTCTGGGCTAATCCGGCCTTGGTGCGTGCGTTACTATTTCCCAATGCGTGACATGCGGAGAGTTAAAAAAACATAACATTTTTGACGGTCTTTGAGATCCATGATCCGAACTTTATTACAACTGAAAATCCAAACTCCGGGCGGGCCCAAAAAATTATCAGAATCCACCGATCCGTTGGCCTATTCACCCCCCTCTTAGAGCGCTTTTCAATTGAGTGTCGTAAAACCAAAACCAAAGCAATTACTCTGACCAATCACAACAGAAGTAAGTAGTGCAGTGAGCCAATCAGAATACGAAGAAATTACATGTAGTCGACGCAAAGGGGGGGAAAATACGCGCGTGCAAGTCGCGATTGGTTTTGGTCTTGCTTCTCATTGGTTGAGAAAGTGGCGCGACTTTTCTTGGCCAATCACAGAGCGGAGCAATGCAAAACCAAAGCAAAACCATAATTACTTTCGACACTCAATTGAAAACCGCTCTAGAACGAACTATGGTAAATTTAATATAAGATTTCGAGCGCCAATGATCTGGAATTCAATTAAAGAACAGATTAAAACTGCCTCTTTTTCAAAATATAAAAGTTTTTCAAACTTTGCTTTAATTTGTTTTTATCAAGCATTTGTCTTGCTATATAACAAATCACTTAATGACTGGTCCCTTGGGGAACAGTGAATTTTGTTTCCCTCGAATCTCAAGTTCCCCTCGACTTCGTCTCGGGAAACATTGAGATTCTCGGGAAACAAAATTCACTGTTCCCCAAGGGACCAGTCATTAAGTGATTTGTTATATAGCAAGACAAATGCTCCTCGAATCTCAATGTTCCCCTCGACTTCGTCTCGGGAAACATTGAGATTCTCAGGAAACAAAATTCACTGTTCCCTCGGGACCAGTCATTAAAGCCTGGTTTTCACTAGTGACGCAAGCACAAGCGCAAACATAAGTCAGAGCGCCTATTTCACCGTGAAAATGGGCTTAACGCAAGCATAAGCATAAGCGCAAGTATCAAAATTTTTCCTTTTCCTTGTGCTTGCACTTATGCTTGCGTTGTGTCGTTTTCACTTGGCCTAAGCTTCTTATGCTTGCGCTTGTTCTTGCGTCGCTAGTGAAAACCAGGCTTAAAGTGTTAATTCTTACATCCTCTCTCCTCTCCCCAGTGCCCTCCCCTCCACTTTCTACGCCTGCCGCGCAGGCTAGGGAGAAGGGAAAAGGAAGCTTCCTTTTCCCTCCCTCCCGTCTCGCTCTATCTTTCCCTTTCTGGCGCCTGCAACGCAGGCTAGATTGCTCGGATCACCATAAGTTTGTCAATCAACAATTTCACATACAGTTATATTAACTATTTTGTGGCCAAACTTACAGCAAAACATTTCATTTCAAATTTGAACATTTTGTCTCCCTCGCAACCGTTTTTAGTGTCGTCACGCAGCGCTCCTCTGACGACAAAAAACACTGCGAGACTAAACATTGTGACGTCCGTAAGAGTACAGGTTAGTTTTACAGCCATGTGACTGTGTTGTAACTACTAAGTAAACACTTAAAATAACAACATATTGTAAGGCAAACTTTAATTCAGAAGTTTAAGATAAAATGACTATGTACAAGAGTGGTTGATCATACATAATTGTTACCCCTTTAACTAGTGTGAACTGGTAAATTCACATTTTCATAGTTTCTACAAAAAATGGATTCAAATTCGTGTGTAACATCTAATGAACTCTGCAGACTTCAACATTATCTGACCTAAGAAAAAACTTTCTAATGAACTTTATTTACATTACTTTCTATACATAAGGCAGTAATTTGACAAGTTTCAGTTGCCTCAGAACTCAGCTTTGGCAGTCTGATGTGTTGAATAAAAAGTCTGCTCTTTATTAACTTTCCCAAGGCAGAAACAATGGGAAAAGCCGACAGGATAATGAAGAATTATTTGCAAGTAGGTAACTGTCAACCTCTCAGCCAGAGCACAAACAAGACATGCACATGTCAGTGCAGAAGACGCATCCTCAAAATCCCACCACTAGTTTATTCTCTAGAATCTCGTGTAACTGTTTCTAGAAGAACAATTACATTATAGGTACCCTTCTCTCCAAAAATAAGCTCTCCTAAAAAGGACTGGTTGGGAAGCTGCCTTCCTCTCTACCTCATTTAAAACATTTGTCTGAAATGTGGAAGACAAGGGGATGTTGTTGATACTTCACAGTGCAGTCAGGAAATGCATTTCTTGACAATAATTGTTGCTCATTCTAGTCCCCCCAATATAGTTATTTCATATCATTTGTGAATCAGAAATTGTAGCATCAACATTTTAACTCTGAAAGTTATCTTCTGAATAATATACTGTGATAATCATCACAACATGTTCAACTTGCTTGATTGCAAATGTTCAAAACAATGCTACTCAAAATGAAATAAAATTACCACGAAAGCAATATTATTTAATAATATAAATTTACAACAACTGATCTTGAATGTGGAATAAAGAAATATTCCTTCTGAATTCTATGTTTCGCACAGAGCTCTAAGTGTTGTTTCTCATTAAATCATACCTTATTAAATTCTACAATAAATAGATAAGTAATGAAGAAAATACATTATCACAAAGGTAAAAGACAGCCCATATGGGTAATTGACTAAAAATAAGATGTTTACAGTGTATCTCTTCCCCGTCACATGATGTATGGATTTGCTAAGTGGGATACTGTACAGTTGTATATAGCACTTTGACATTTACAGATTAATGTTTTAGCACAATTGAAAGGCCCAGAGGCATAATCTACCTATAACATATAATGACTATCAGAAGGACAAAAACACTGAACAGTTCTTTGAATGAACTGCTATTATAGAACTTTCATATGCCAGAAATGAAGGAAATCCAAAGAAAATGGCAAAAACAACAAACTTGTCTAGCATTTAACAAACCCTTGTTGTCCCGCCAGAATTTGATCAGTGTTACTTGAGCGAAATATAAAGCTAAAAGTTACTTTAAGTAGCATATTCCCAGATCCCACAATTAAGAAGTATTAGGCTCTTGAGAGAAATAAAGAAGAAAGGAGTGTTCACATATACATTATTGATTAAAACTGTTTTGAAACCTAGCATCATTCTTTCTTGCCAGTCTTCTTGTCATTTTCACTCTGTGGGCGTACAAACATCTTCTTTTCAGTTCCATTTTGCATGCATATCACCATCTTAAGAGCATAGTTAAGCCGCTTAGCTAAGCTTCTAGAGCAACCATATTTTTCAATGTTCTTAAGTGGAAATGTCCGGAATCGTTTGGACTCATCAATGTAGGTCACAGCACCCATAAGTGGACAAACTATGATCTTGGTATGGCACTTGAAAAAGTTAATCTGCAATTAAATAACACAATACTAGTAATTAAAAATGAAAATCAGTATTGATGAAGTTGACAGTGCAATCTAAGTTGATTATTATATTTTACAAAGTAATGCCTTTAGTTTTAAGCACTGTATCAATTCTATGATGAGATTTCCCTCCTCCTGTTAAATCACATCTGAGCAACGATATGATTTGGTCTAAACACAACACTGATTCTGTATCTATTCTATGATGAGATTTCCCTCCTCTTTGAATGGAGAAGTAAATCATGGTCAAATCACATTTGAGCAACAATGATATGATTTGGTCTAAACACAACATTAATAATTGTTTAAGATCATTTCTCTATTCCATCTAATGTAATTACTATGAAATTGTATTACTGGATTGGGAGGGCATTCACTGCTGGGTACATTTAAATCAATAGGCAAAGTAGGAAGTGGTGAAGCAGCAAGCAGCTAGGGAGATCTGTCTCAAAGTAGCCGGAAGTAATGCTCATAGTAGCTGGAGAAAATCCCCCGTGCAGGCCCTCAGTGATGGCCCCGGATTGGTGAAATACCAAGGTTGAAAACGATTAAAATGTCTTATGAAAAGAAGCCCAGGATAATAATTATTTTATTTTGAACAATACCCAATCATGTATTCACTTGCAACATGTATTCATTTTTAATTGGCTTTAGCAATTTCCAAAGCACCCTTGATTAATCCAATTAGTAACATTTAAACCCAGAGAAATTTTGTATACCACAGTGGAAAAACTAAAATATTATTTGAAACACTTGTCTGAGTATGAGAACCAAGGTGACATCAGACTACTATAGTTTTGGCTAGAAAAGCACAACTTTACCTGTAAAGTTCCATTAGTCAAGTGAAGAACAATGCCGTCTGTAGTACGGAACCACTGTTTCAAGAAAGGTAACCTTCCAGATTCATCTTCTCTTGCAGTTTTAGCACCTGCACCAGCCTATAAGATATTGCAAAAAATGACAGTCAGGAAAAAGAGAAAAGGCAAATGCAGTCAATATCGCAGTTCTCTCATCACTATCTATTAAATTAACTAGAGACTACTGCGAATGATATTATAATATTTATTTATTAATAACAAATAACAAAAGGCAGTACGAGGCATAAAGCGGGACATCACCCCAGGTTCAGCCAGACAGGCAATTTCAGTAGCACAACTATAAGTACCAGATGACTGTGATAGAACTGCTTTTATGGCAACAGTAATTCAACTTATATGACCATTATTTCATTAACATGTGTTCAAGTACTTAGCATAAAACATGTTTTAACACAACATCAAATATACTTTGATCTTAAAAAATAATGATGGCACCATAAAAAGATGTAAAATAGAGATATACCGGTAATAATAATAATAATAATAATAATAATAATAATAATAATAATAATAATAATAATAATACAGTACCTTCAACAAATGTTCATTCATGTAGCTGAGGAAATAATCAAGCAGGGTAACTTTCTTTTTTAGGTCAAAAAGGTGTTCAGGATAGCCTTTCAATGTGTAAAAGTGTTCTGTTCCATCTGCTTCAATGTACTGTAGATTTCTACAAGGGGGTTAAATTAAAAGCAATTTCAATGTAATATCAAATCATTTGTTTCTATACAACTGCAGATACTATCAGGGCTGTCACTAATTTATTATTATAAGTGGGACATACAAAAAGAAGCAGGAGATTGCTGCAGTTTTGTTTTTTACCACAATTGCTAGTAACCTCGCAATCTGATTGGCTAATTTGCTGTTGTCGATAAGAGTCTTCCTCATGCTCTGAAAGAAACATTGTCTTTGAGGTTGATATTGTCAGTGGTAAAAAACAAATCAAATCTGGTTTAGCGTTGTATGTACTCTTATTGTCAATGATATTCATCACCACAGTGGTCAAAATTTGTTGTGGACTCACGAGGCGCACAACATTTTGACCACTGTGATGACAAATATCATTGTCGATAAGAGTACAGACAATGTTAAACCACATTCGATTTGTTAAATAGACCATAAATTATGCTGTTTTTCTATTATAGCAGCCAAGGATAAAACTCAAAATATCCAAGGAAACAGCCACCAATCTCCAGCCCTTAATGACAACCATGACTTAATCTAGTCTTTAGGAGGAAAATTAACACCACAATCCTTCCATTTTCTTGTTGACACCCTTTTTTGTTCTCTAATGCATTCAGTATGAAATATACATCTAAATATCAACCTGAGGTACATTGTAATTAATTACTTACTCCCCATCCTGGTAAAGAATAAGTCTCGTCTGATCATTGAAAAGAACACCAACACTGTTGTCACTTAGTTGATAACCAAGGCCATACTTGTCGGAATAATCAACCCATTTACCAACCCAGTATACAGGTACAGATGCTGGGTCCTCAGCATCATCTGATGAAAAAAATTGCATTGATTTTGAAACATCACTGTTGCATAGAAATTTTATGTACATGTAACATGACATGAGCTGTTACAGAGGACAATTTTCAACAAGGATTAAATATTTTAAAACGTAAAAAAATATAAAAAATTTTTCATGTACTCAGAGCACAAATTACTTAAAAAAGTGGAATATTTCGTTCGGATCAACCGAACTTCGTCAGCCACAATGTAAATTTGAAAGTTAAGAAGGGTTATATGATGGTGTCATAGATTCTGGCTAATTCGCTCTGAGTACAGGAAAAATTTTTTATATTTTTTTACGTTTTAAAATCATGATTCCAGAGCAGGAAAACAATATTTTTGATTCTAAGGATTAAATAATTTTTTTCCACTAATGTTATACATATTAAATCCACTACAGGGCTGTCATTACTTTTTGAAGTAGGTAGGGACATGTAAAAAGTAGCCAGGAATTATTCCTGACCAGCTATTGTGCTATAATGCCAAATAGAATACACAGTTGTTGTAATTAACTCAAAACAGCTAAGGAAAATCCCCAGCAACCAACTGTAAACATAACAGCTCTGAAATAAATGAAATTATAAATTTCTTGCAAGGAAAAGGAGGTAATACATTTGTTATTAATATAAACTTCAGGTAGCTGGTAAATAGAATCAGGACCATAATATGTGAAAAACTTTAATGTAAACTAGATGATGTGCTCACTAAAAATCTATATCAATTTGGTTCTCACAAGGGACTGTGAGGCTCTTTTGCTCTCAGTCAAACTACTGATAGGTCGATATAAACCAGTCATGAATCAAATCAAAGCCAAGGTATGTTTTCAACACAGATTTTGTTGTGAAGCATAACGCTATAAACTTACCTTCATTAACATGGGCTCTGACTGGTTTTGACTCTAGACATGATAAAAGATGGCTGTGTAGCTGGGAGAGGTAGCAGTCTCGTGGGATTTCTGGAATGGAAGAGAGGAATATAATTACTTTAAAGTGCAGCTTAGAAACAATGAATTCCTAATTGTTGGTAAGTACACTCTCTTCAGCCAAGAGTCAATGTTAATATAAATAATTAACTAGAATGGTAAAACACAACTCATAGGAATGACAGTGATAATGTGTTTGCTCAAAATTTGTGGGTCACACCTAAAATTCACACTGCATGACAACTCACTTGTACATGACAAATTAAAGTTGTGTTAATTCCTGGCATTTCCTATAAAATCACAAGGTGTTCACTGTCCACAACACTCCAACAAAACATATTAGTAAGTTTTAGTCTCCAATAACAAATCTCATCATGCTACCATCATGTATTAAACACTTCCAGTCAAATGGATGAAAACATTGTTACAAACATTGATCAGATGATGGTGATGGTGATAGTGTCAGTATAATGATGATGGTGGTGATGATAGTGAGAATAATGATAATGATGATGGTGGTTGTTCTTGGTGACAACGATAATCAGTGCCCTTTATGGGCACCTAATGTATTGTCAGTATTTCTCTGATGAGGTCATACCTTCTTGGTCCTCATCTTTTAACTCCTCAGCAATGGCTTCACCAGGTTGAATGAGTTTACTTTCTCCTCCGCAAACTCTAATGCCAAGCGACCTTCTCTTGCTAAGCTTCTCCAAAAATTCTGCCTTGTCTCTCCTTCCACCAGTGGTTAGCTGTTCTTGGGCATTTAATTCATTGAGTGGCTTCCTTGTACCAAGAAGGTGGGCTGAGGAACTCGATGCAAACCTGGGAGCCATTGTCAAACTACTGATTGGCAGATGGTTGGGTGTAAATCCTTTGAAAAAATCATCTTCAAGAACTTGCTGTAGACTTGGTCTTGTCATGGGATCAGGTCTTAAGAGCTTTATGATCAACAGTTGTGCAGAATGAGAGACTTTGGACGGAATGTAGTATTCATTTCTTTTGATGCGCTTGTAGGTGTCTTGCAAACTCTGAGTTTCAAATGGTGGTTTTCCAACAAGCAGGGTGAATCTGTATAAAATAAGGTTCACAAAATGTAACACACAGGCAACCCATGGCAAAACAAAACATTTTGATTGCACCTCACTACAGTACAGTATATAAATTATATGTTCTCCTCAATTCATATGCAATACACTTTAGTGAAACATTTTGGGTCTACCTTTTCGATTCATGAACTAATGAATAAACACTGGTAACTTACAAGATACATCCTAATGACCAGACATCCACTTCAAAGCTATGTCCTTTCTTGTTCAGCACTTCAGGAGCAATATAATTAGGAGTGCCACATAGAGTTCTAGTAATTACAAAGAAAAGAACAAACATCAGGAAAATGTAGCTATAGTTTACAAGTTAGAAATTAAGTTGTCATTCCCTAATAGTTTTGGTGGATGCTGATGGAAAATGAAAAGATTTCATTGTACACCTGTATTCCAGATCCATAACTAGCCTGCAGTTTAGTTCAAGTGTGCAAGCATGTGGTCTAGTTTGACTCAGTTGTGAGGGGCAAAGTCACAAGTTGCAAGGTGATGAGTGAAGCATTAGCCAGTGAGAGAAAGGACCTGCAGGATCCCTTCACAGCTTGCACCAATTATACACACCTCACTCTATACCAAAACGTCCCCTTCAATTATCCTGCAAAATCGCATGGAATGTTAAATTAAGAAATTTAAAAAATGCACCAAGTGCATTGGTGAGTTACATACTGCACAGTGGCATGTACTAAAACAAGGAACACCAGAACACTGGAACAGCGGAACACCCCGGAATACCGGAACACCCCGGAACAGCTGAAAAACCCCGGAACACCGAATTTGACGGTGTTGTTTTGTTTTCCCATTACAGACCATGTAAAAAAATAAAATGTCAATGTAATTTGTCTAAATTTGTTTACCCACGTAACATGAAAGTGCTTAGAAGCAGGCGCTAAAAATATAGAAAAAAAGTAAATAGAAAGAAAGAATGAATAAACAAAAAATAAATAAAGAAAGAAATAAGTGAATAAAGAAATAAACAGGTAAAGAGGTATAGAAAGGAACAAATAAGGAAACAAAAAGGATTTGTTATTGAATAGAAGTAGGATTCAAACTGCCTCCAAAATTGTTTTGAGTAAAAACAGTGAAACATCAGATGGTACAGATGGTTTTGGCTTCTTGTTTACAGAAGGTACATTTATCATCTTCAATAAAGCCTATGAGTATCTTAAATAATTTTGCATTCGTATATAAAATGGAATTCGAAACTTTGTACTGAAAAGCTCTTAGGTAAGGTTTGAAAGTAACAGTGTGTGGGAGACTGTAAACTTGTGTGAGTTGATTCTCTGAAAAGTTGAAGTCCTGTTTCAAGTTTGCAGCATCATTAGGTAATTGAGCTTTGGTATACTCACTAAGAGTTGTAATATTCCTTTGATTTCTTCTTAGTTACATGAAACAAACAATTTGAGTATTTAAAAGAGGGATTTGTTATCATAGGATGGTAGTTTGTTTGTCTTAGGTCTGATACTTAGTCGACAAGGTTGAAAGCCAAATTAGCTAAAATCAGGGGAAGTTCTACATGATTGAGCAGGACGATATCATTTTATTATTCAACACATTGATAACAAGGAACAATTTACTGAGTTAATTACAGAACAGAAGGATAATTTAGAGGCTTTCCAATGGGTGGTCTGGCATCGCTTTGTTGCTTTTTTATGACTCTGTCTGCCGCTTGTTTTCTTAGGAATAAATGCCACTCTTGCAAAGAAAACAAAGACAAACGAAAAGTGAATTGTCGCTGTCACAAACTGTTGGGCATTTCCTGCCAATTTCTGTCAGTTGTTGGTGTTTTGGGAGGAGATTGTCGCCTGTTTTTGGAGCCATGTCGCTTTCACTTCTACCCCTTGGAAGGCTTCGATTTAGCCAGCATTTTTCTCCCCAACACATGAAATTATATGTATCGCATGATATCTGTCAAGTTTGCAAGACGAATACCAAGTGAAACATGTAAATATTTGCAAAGTGTCATAATAAGTTCAATAAAAATGAATAACTTGAGCAAGTGAGTGAGTGAGTGGGTGGATTGGTTGTACTTGTATGGCTTACAGGCAAAGAAAAATACAACTTACTTTTTTCTTTCCCCGTCATTCTCTACTTTGGTTGCCAACCCAAAATCACCAATTTTGACCTCCATTTCATCATTCAGGAATAAATTCCCAAGCTTGAGATCACGGTGGATGATCTTGTTGTCATGGAGATATTTACAGCCTTCTACAATCTGCTTCATGAAATAGCGAACTTCAGGTTCAGTCAAGGCTTTTCTGCGCTTGTGAAGCTCCATCATGGACTGAAATATTGTAATGACAATATCATTAACTTTATTTTAACACACACGCATTCAAGGTCCAGTTATTGTTTTTGGGTTTCTATTACTTTCAAATATTGCTTGGGAATTGGGTCTGCCAAATAAATGACAAATAAATTCCAAGCCATGAAAAAAGTACACTTTTGGCCCAAAACTAAAATGTAATCATGTTATAATTTCAGTTGCAGAGCATGAGGCCAGTTTGTAAGGGTACATGTACATTAAAGAACCAACACTCTAATTAAAATTAAAGTAAAGTTTGCATCACTTAGTGTGATTTTTTTTAATATTATAATTATTGAGGTACACTCTTTTAACTAAAATTATTCAGAAAACTGGGATCAGAAAGATTTACAGTATAAGTAAGAACTGTTATATGTCATGAAATAACTTGCAAAAATCCTGGTTATCAATAATTATTTGCCTGGTGTTTTGTGTTGTGAAATGAAATAAACAAAATGATTACAACCATAAAAAGTAAAAAAATAAAAAAATATATATATATATATATATATATATTATATATATATTATATATATATATTATATATATATATTATATATATTATATATATATATATATATATATATATATATATATATATATATATATATATATACCGGTATATATATATATATATATATTAGGTTTTGAAAACTGCCAAGAAAAAGCATCTTCAGTCTCACACAAAGTTACATTCATTTGGGGGATAACTTTTCTGAGTGGCATTGTCTCATTGGCATCAACGTCAAACAAATCTAAGATGTTTTAGTTTTTCATTTATTGTTTACAGCAGGTGAACATGCAAATTTTCTTTTTTGACTGATCAACACAATTTACAATGCATAAATTAAAACTTTTACAGATCAAAGGATCTCTCTGGTAATTCGCATGAATTTTTCACTAAAGCACTATGGTTGTAATAACTGGGATCCACATTATATAGTACCCTAGACGACATGAAATCTTTTGACATCTGTAGACCACGGACCTTTTTTTTTTTAAAAATCTGTACTGAACATCTAAAAGCAAACTTTCTTTTTGAGGAAAATGATAAAATATAATTAGGATCACATTCTCTTTGTTGTGTATTGTTCAAGACATGCAATATTTATATTTCAGCTGTGTATGAGGAAGCAACAGGTGTCTAAGAGAACACAGAGTTAGTTCATAAAAATATATATTTTTTTAATTTCAAAACGTATTCTTTCAAAAGTAAGTAATTTAGCTTTGCCTGAGAGAAAATGGTCTGACAAAAATTGTTCCATAACCCTACAGCCACATATAACACGAACTCATGCACTTTTTACATCCAAAACAAAGTAAAACGAAACAAAGAACTTATCTACGTGCACGTTAAAGTGTTATGAATATTCAAAACAAATTGTCCTCTACTGGAGTCTTTGTGAAATTTGAAATTGGTAATTGCAGCTCGCAAGATTCCTTTTCAACATTTATTTTACGGAACAAGGATAAAAAGCTTAAATGAACGAACAATGTCATCTTCTTAAAGTTTATGCATTGAATTATTCACGGTAGACTGACTATATCTGTTGTCCTAGTTAATCATCGTATCAACTGGACTAACCAACTGTAGTATTCGCATACCAGATGAAAAATTAATCGCGAAATATATAGTTCGCTTAATAGTATGTAGACTCACTTTCAGAACAGGAAAAAGACATATAACATTTTGGAACCAAGATCGACTACACCAACGTCTTTTACTCACCCTGCGTCTACATAACTCGAGCAAAATGTAAATGTAATCAGAGTCTTCGAAGAAACCGTGGAAGCCCACGATATGCTTGTGAGTCTCCGAATGAAGACCTTTCACTTTCTGTCCCACGGAACGATGAATAGCAATCTCCATAGACATCTGCAAAAATCCGTGATAAATACAAAAATAACAGGGGTTAAAACTTTTTCCGGAGGGTTTCCTTTGCTTCTAATATAGCTAGATTCAAAATTAACCTTTTCTTTTTGATGTGGCTTCGTTAGCATAGATTTCGAGATGATCTTCCCAGCGAAAACCTCCTTGGTCTCCATGTCTGTGAGTTCGTAGCATTTTGCAAAGCCTCCCTACAAAACAAGAACAGCAGAACAAGAAAACCACAATTTTAGCAAAAGTGAATCTCCGATAAAAGGTTCTTTCGCTCGAGATGCTTCCAGGATTTAAATTTAAATGGCGGTTACGTTAGAGCGCAGTGGGTACCTTGCCGAGAAAGCGGCCTCGAAGATAACGCTTCTTCGTCGTAGGATCCACAACATATTGATCCAGTTCTCTTGGAACTTTTGCATAGTCTGATGCAGGCCTTTCTGCTTTATGCCTTGCAGTGTATTTATCTTTACCAACGGGTTTACCAGAATACATCTTCAATATTCAGCTCGCTTCCCAGTTCGATTATAGCCGGTTGTTATTTTAATCGATGGCGATTGCGCTATCTAAGAGCAAAACAGCAAGCTCAGGCTAGGACGTTTTCAGCCTTCCACCTCGAAGAAAATTTTTAAAATCGGCGAAAATTCTGATCAAGAGTCGCGAACAAATTTACAAAGTGAGCAGTGTATTCGCGTGGAAGCAATGATCGGTTCGAAGAAGCTGGCCAGTTTAGAAACTCATTCAAACAAACTGCGTTTGGACTGCTAGCCAATCAGAATCCACGTAAGCCGAGAAGATGCGTCCCCTCGACCAATCAAATTACATAGTCACGCAATAAAAACATTTACATATCTTGTCTCAAATCAAGCGTCACACGACAACAGGAATTTAAATTGAATTTTAAACAAAAAGCCATTGTTTTATTTTGCTTTTCGCCAATTCCGATCGTGTGGAGATAAGCAAAGAAAAAGTATGTTTCCCCCATTTTCCTAGTTAAAACCTCAAGAATACAGCACAGGTTCAAACAAAACACAAGAAACATTAAGGAAAATACAGCACCAGTATGTTTAAATCTATTGCAGCGAGATTTATGACGTTGGTAAACGTTAAACAGAGAAGTAGAGCTTAAAATGCTTCTTTCGATCACGCTGATGCTTGAAAAACATACTTCAATCAGGGGGGTTCCCGTGTCGCTTGTCGGTGTTTAAATCGTTAATACTCGGCATCAATGCCATTGTCGGAATTTTGCCGAGAATGATGTCTCTTGTCGGGGCTGCAGGGCCCAGACAGACAGACGGACAGACATGTTTTTATTTGGAGTCTTATACAGTACATCGACTACGAGTTCCAAATAACTAAAAGTTACAAACAAAAATTGTTACTTAATTAATTATTAATTAAGTTGTTAATTGATTAAGTCTTAGAGTATTTACTTTTTGCCGTCTTCCTCTATCCTTTTTTCAAAGCATTCGAATATATGTTTTGCTATTAGCTTTTGTATTTTAGCATTTCCGCTAGGGGGGTTTATTAGAAACATGAATATTTTATTAGGTGACATTCTGGTTATTTTTATTCCACATTCTTTTTCCAAATAATTAAGTAACGAACGTCTTTTTTCCTGGTAAGCAGGGCATATATTTAGAAAATGGTATTCGTCCTCCATTTCTATTTTACAAATTGGGCAAATTCTCTCTGCAGGTTTCTTGAATGGTCTCGAATAACGTCCTGTCTCTATGGCTAATTTGTGGTTGCTAAGTCACAGTTTTGTTAGAGCTATTCTGTCGTATATTGGTAACCTGATGTAGATAGTCTTCACACGCAGCAAATTTACAACTGGGGAGGGGGGGGCAGTCACTTTGAACGTGTTAGCGTGCATGAAGTAGGGCAGGGGGGGGGTCCGGGGGCTTGCTCCCCCGGAAAATGTTTAAATTAAAGTCCTCTGAAAAGGCCGGAAATGCATTTAAAACTAACATGGTGTAACTTTTAGCTACAAAAAAAGTGGTGTTTTAAAACAAGAATAATCAGTTTTCTTTGAAACGATTTTTTTAGTATTACTTGCTTTTTACTGCAAAGTGGGGGGGGGGGGGGGGCTAAGGCCCCCAGCCCATCCCTCTGCACGGTCCCTGTGCTGTTGCTACTTTTTGGGCCATGGTGCTTGTCAGAATTTACCCTGACAGGGCCTCATCAATAGCCATTTACAGGGACTGGAGGGGCCCACTTTTTGACAGTAAAAAGAAAGTAATACTAAAATAATGTTACTTTTACATTTAAGCGGAAATGTAAAGGACGATAGCGGGTTAACCACCGGCCTCGCTAAGAAAAATAAAACCTCTGGCACCCAGGGTAAAAGGACGACTGAAATGTTAAAATTTAAATTGAAAATCGATATATTTCGACTAAATCGCTCATTCTTCATCAGTCTCAGTTGAAAAAGTGAAAAACTGATTATTCTTGTTTCAAAACACCGCTTTTTTGTTGCTGAAAGTATATATGTTTTACCACACCATGTTAGTTTTAAGTGCATTTCCAGCCATTTCAGAGGACTAATTTAAAAATCTTCCAGGCTAGCATGTTGCCGGCCCCCCTAGTTGACTCATGCTAGCACGTGACCCCCCCCCCCCCCCTCACCCCCGATTGCAAACATGCTGCGTGGCAAGTACATAGGTTGAAAAATATTTGAGTTTGGTCAGAAATTAACCAATGCAGCCTTGAGATGTTTCAAAAAATATATATATATATATCCATTAACCTCCATCACAGAATTGAAAGTGATAAGGAAATTCCAAGGGGAAGCACAAAAGTCCAAGTTTCTAATGAAAAGTACAAAAGCTAAATATTTGGGTATGGAAGTTCTCTGCAAAAACACATTACAAAAGGCAAGCTTAGCACTAGTATAGTGAACTGCTCACATTTTTAATTTTATAGTTCCACAAAAAGTCTCTTAATTTTACATCATTCCTTCAACCAACAGCCATGATATAAAACACTTACTTGTTGCAGGAAGGACAAGTCTACTAATCTGAGACATGCATACTGTCAGGAGCTTGTAACAAGAGAAATTCCCAGATTGTTCTTGGATTGATCAGACAATTGAAAAACAATAAAATATGAATTGAATCTCTGTAAGTCTCTAACGAAAACAACAAATCATTATTTTGTAATAAAGAATCCTCTCAAGGATGTTGCCTCAAGGACTAATGTTTGTCAATCATGAAGTGTTGATGGTGCGGGCAGTCCAATATTATAGTATAAGTTGTAAATAACACTGACCAGTTGGTGTCAACCATACAACCACAGTTTGAGTGCCACTTAGTAATCATAAAGGCTTTCATGAAAAATCAGAACATCTTCCTAGAGAAAGGTCAAACCCATCCAACACTGCTTTTTTTCTTTTCTTTTAATTAGTTAATAGCTGTGGAGTCACTGCTTTGTTATTTGTTCTTGGTTGCTATTATGTTAACCCACAGACATGTTTGACTCTTCTCTTTCTTGTTGTAGTACCGGTATTTTCATTAAAGTTTCAACAAGGCACCATGCCAAAAATATTCAAGGAAGAAGTTAACCAACACAAACAAGGCTCTAACTAACAACCTCTTATAAGGATAATAACAATCATCATCATCATCATCAATACTTGTATATCACCTATCAGGTGCTGCTCTAGGCACTTCACAAGGATGGACCCAGGGATACTGCCCCAGCCAGGATAATTTCAAAATTTAGATCCTCACAAATTTGATTCTAGAATTTTAGGGGCAATTTATTGAACGTAAGATTTCTGTCACTAGATAGAATCAAGGCCAAATTGAGTAGTTAAACAAAAATTTCAGTTTAGTCCTTCATGCCCATTGAACAGGACCCATATGCTTCTGACAGGACTCATAAAATCATATTAATTAAAAATCTCCACAAATCAGCATAATTTTTTGGTCAATGTTTTGGATATGAATATCACATAGGCCAACTCCCCCATGATTATAAGGGAGTGTCCTGGATGAGGAAAAAAACTGTCAGTCTCTCATATGATACAGGCCACCAAATCACTGGGATAATAGAGGGATAAAAGTGACTGGGGATCTTAGGGTCTGTTCACACGGAGGTAGGGGACCCCGGGTAGGTGAGGTACCCCACCTAGCCGTGGTAAAAAAAAGCTGGCTTTCACATGCAACCCCGGGGCGCTGGGGTGAGGTTTAAAATGCTATTGCGTGGTCGCCAAGTATGTATATTAACAAAGAACTCAGAGACAATTGCCCAGATGAACATCACCCCACCCCACCTCCAGTATTCACATGGAGAAAACTCACCCCAGCTAAGCGGGTTACCCGCCCTGGCTGACCGGGCAACCGCCTCCGTGAGGTACCCCACCTCACATGTGAACACAATCGAGAAATAAAGAGAGATTGTATGGAGAGATTGGTAACCCCACTGAGGTGGGGGACCTCACCTTCCTGGGGTCCCCCACCTCCATGTGAACAGGCCCTTAGATTCAAATATTTCAATTCAAATTTCCAAAACTCCAGGAGATATTGGTTAATGGATTATTTTCGTGCATTCTTCACTTGTCACAAAACATAATGTATAGAAAACAAAGAAAAGGTGTGTTTTGTCTTTGTTACCATTATGACTGTCTGATTGGGTCAAAGCAGTTAAAGTCCATGACAAAAACAGACCACATTATAACTTCTAGCTGTGAGAATGGATCTTTGTCACCCTGCTTGCACTGAAAATTGAAATTAACATGACGTAGAATAGTCCAGTTTCCTGTTTATTTTTTGCCAACTTGAGTAAGGTGGTGAATTACGTTTGGAGGAGGCATGGTAGGCTTGATTTCCACCGCTCACTCGGGTCCGGGCTTTCCTCCCGGGCCCGAGTGAGCGGTGGAAATCAAGCCTAGAGGCATGGGTGCATAATTTTTTTTTTTTTGGGGGGGGGGTGGGTGGTAAATAATGGGGTGTTGGCACACAGAAAAGTAATGCACATGTCATCGGCTTCCCCGTGGGGTCGACCCCCGGGCTAATCAGGGGGATTATAAAATCAGTCAAGCAAACTTGAGGAATTTCCCCGGGAGGTCGGGGAATCTCTCAATACAAAGCCCCCTGGGTGAGGTGTCTCTCAGCTGAAAATCCCCGTGACATCCTTTTCAAACTTGTGAATTACCCCACCCCCTAATCTTTGATCGTAAAACAATGTCAAGATTTTCCCCTACCTTCGGGCAAAGAATCCTATCCATCTCCTTATGTTCCCCCACATATCTCCCTGGTAGGCCCGGGGGTCGACCCCACGGGGAAGCCGATGATGTGCATAAAAATCCCCAGATTTCAGTCATTTCAGGTCTTCAGAGGTTGGCATACCCCTGTATCAAGAATGTTCTAAATATAGAGGTATTGCTTCAAGCTCTCATTAAACTTCCTCCAATTCCACACTTAGCCAACCATGAAAAGAGCCACTCAGATCATGATGGCTGCATAGGGATTTACCTTTGTAGACTTTGTATAACTGTCTGACATAAAAGTTCACCTTGTGCATCTGGGGGCATGCATATATCAAGCTTGAGTTTCTCGCTATGAACCTTCAACTCAAATGGAGATTTTAAGGTCACATGATATGTGTTTCCCAGGATGTTTTCTTTCATTTGTAACACCATATTGAGTTCTGAGAAGACCCTGGAGACGAAGTTCAGCTCTGTTCAGCTCTTGATTGTAGTACTTGCCTGCAACTCCAATGGTCAGCGTTACAAATGAAGCCAAATTTTATTTCATTTACGTTGCACTTTCGTGACCTAACATGGCGGCCGACGTTTCTCGGTTTGTACAGAAGACAATTTCTCTGCTAAATTTAGAAAGAAAAGCTGAGATAGCAGAAGCCAAATCCCTTCAAGAAAACGTAAGTCCTAAGGAACTTCAAAGGAGAGGTGTTTGCCTTTTGAAGCTTCGTATTCGAGGCCGTAAAACTGGATTATATGGAAGGCATCTTCTGACTTTTGAACTCAACAAGCCACCAGGTTCTGATGGAAAACTTCCTTCACATTCCCTCACTCCAGGTAAATTTTATCATTTGTAAGCTGATAAAACTTGTTTATTTTCGTCTTAAGTGTTGCCCACCTTATACCAAACTCAGCCCCTATAATTAATGCTTTAGCCTACCTGATGTTATTATTCATGAAACTGTGTGGTACTGTACTTTTGGTGGATAATAACTGGTTTGATGAAATATTTGAAGAAGAACTGGCTAAAAGACAGAATACAGGGCCACTTATTTACATACCATTGAATAACAATAGTGTCCATTTTGTTATATGCTTCGTTCAACAAAAGCCTCTGGCACATGTTAATGAGGTGGATCAAAGTGGCCCTGTATTCTGTATACATCATACATCACATTATTTACCCTTGGATTTTAGAGTAGCTTGTGCAGCTAATATCTCCGAGCATTTAATCATCAGATGAGTGACAGACCATCACACCGGGAACTACGTATACGTCCCCTACTCTTTTCGAACAGTGTGTGGGTTCTTTTACGTCCCACAGAATCAATTATGAAGAGTTGTGAAACGGGGCCTACGGTTTATCATCCTTATCCGAGAAGACTAGAAAGTCTAACCATTTGCAGATGTTATTACAAAGGTAGCACTTTCTCCTCAATTATTTAAAGACCCTGAGTGTTGGTCCGACCGGGGTTTGAACCACCGACCTCCCGCATGCTAGTCCGGTGCTCTACCACTGAGCTAACGGTCGGCAGTAGGTGCTCCTGTAGGTGCTCCGATTTGGGTGTGTTTGTTGAAAGATTCAAATAAAGTTAAACTCATTGTTGAGACCTCCTGGATGTAAGTTCTGATGCCAGAACATGAGTTTGGCCTCAAAACTACTCCTCTCCAAGGTACTCTGGAAGTCAGATTTGACAACAGAAACAAGCATATCATTAGCAGAGTGATCAGGTGATGCAAAATGGTGCCCCACAGGCAGGTCTGTGTTTGTTGTTCTAGGTCAGCGCAAATCCTTTCTAAATGCTGTGACCTAAGGCAGAAATAGCAGAAATGCCAAAGAAAGCAAAACATCCTTGTCCCTAGGGCAGCCCCTTTGTATGTAATAATGATAATATTATTATGGTAAGACTTTTATTTGGTAAAACACTACTAGTGACCATTCTGAGAGGGTACCTCTTCCAGGCGACTCACCTCACCTCCAAGTAAACAAGCACCTAGTGGGATATCCTGAATACATTTTGTATTTTTATTTTTATTTATTTCCTTGTAACATATTGTTTTCAGTGAATATTCTGTAATGAATATTCTGTAAATAACCTCCCTTCACTAGTAACTACACTATGGTAGTGGCCAACTCGAAAGCTCTGCTCCTTTGGCCACTACGCACTATTCCAAATTAATACCTAAGGTACAGCAATACATGTAAGCTAGCTTTGTTTCTCTTTTACTTTTTTTGCTATTCTTGTATGCTAATACCAGTATTATGTTTGAATAAGTGTGAATAAACTGAACTTGAACTTGAATAAACTGAACTTGAACTTGAACTTCAATTGATCTCATTTTGCACAGGAGATATAGTCAGTCTAGGCTGGTTAAATTCAGTTTACAAAGCCAGTGATATCACGTCAGGAATCATCAGTCATGTCACACAGACAGCTGTTACGGTAGCATTTGATGAAACAGCAGACAGTCTTGCATTTGATGATGATGGGCCATTCAAACTCATCAAACTTGCAAATGATGTTACACACAAAAGAATCAAAAGGTTTGTTTACAGAAAGACTAGCCTAAGTACAGTCAACTACCTCTAAGATGAATAAAGGGGGATTAGTTTCTAAAGAAACTGTGGTGCTGCGTCAGTGGGGGAGTGAAACACGAAAGTGTGTTTATCAATGGAGTTCATAATTTAAATTGACCACTGTACAGGAATTCGATTAGCTGACGTTTTGAACATTAGCCCTTCATAAGAGCAAATTAACAGTACTTACTTCGCTCCAACGAAGGGCTAATGCTCGAAACATCAGCTAATCGAGTTCCTGTACAGTGGTCAATTTACATTATCAACTCCATTGATAAACTGGTCACATTTCCGTACCTCTAAGATGGACACTGTCAGGACTGGCCCCAACTGTCCATCTTAGAAGTTGTGCAGCTTATAGAAAGTCAAGATGAGGTGACACAAGTAATGCTGATATAACAAAGTTGACCCTAAGCACAATGAATATGTGTAATTATGTTTTTAGACTGTTTATAATAAAATGACTGAAAAATGGCAGAGACCAACACCAGATGTCCTTCTTTTAGAGGTGTCTGTCTTATAGAGGTGTCCATTAAGAGAGAGAGTCGACTGTAATTATGATTTAAGTACTGTTAATTATGTTATATTTATTGGTACTGTCGACTAAGAAGGTTATTTAAACCCACTTAGTCTTTATAAATTATTGTTGCTGGGACTACATCTTTTGGACATCTTTTTTAAGTGTCTTAAAGTTCATCTTGCCAAATACTGAGTTCTGAATGGAGGAAATGATCACCTTGGGTAAATAATCATGATATATTTGAAACAAGATCTCCAAATAGTTACAAGCTGCATAGATCTGAAATTACAGTCCTTTTTTTTGTAAACAGTATGGTAATGTTGAGAGTCCTGAGTATAACGTAGACCTTTGAGAAGAAGTTACAATTTCTGGGTTAAGAGTTGGATCCTGATGGTGGCATTAATTAATTCTTGATG
Organism: Pachyseris speciosa; assembly: GCA_016490735.1. Lineage (NCBI taxonomy): Eukaryota > Metazoa > Cnidaria > Anthozoa > Scleractinia > Pachyseridae > Pachyseris > Pachyseris speciosa. The sequence continues at coordinate 27,927 of JAEMWC010001108.1, read as the reverse complement.
GTTTCAGCTGATCTCACTTAGTTGTCCACCTCCTTCAAAATGGTAATAAAATGTTTAGCGTTATTTTTTTTAGTGCCCTTGATGCATTATCAAAGTACAGAGATGGGCGTGCCACTCATTTGATTGATGTCCTGTTTGGGAATCTCTGCCCTGGACCTCCTTTACAAATCAGACCCTATACAGATGGAGGAGGAGAGATCCCCTGGGTGTTCTTCAATCCAAATCTTGATGACTCCCAGCAGCAGGCAGTGAAATTTGCCTTGTGCCAGAGAGAAGTTGCAATTGTTCATGGACCACCTGGCACAGGAAAGACCACAACTGTAGTGGAGATAATAATGCAGGCTGTCAAAAAACTTAACATGAAGGTACGTAGCTTACAACAACTGTTGTTTTAATGAAGAGTGTATATTAATGAGTGCATTAACATGTACATACCAGGGCCCTCCTAGCAAGTTTGCAATTGGGGGAGGGGGGCTCACTTCCAAAGCGTTAGCGTGAGTCAGATAGGGGGGTCCAGAGGCATGCTTCCCTGGAAAATCTTTAAATTAAAGTTCTCTGAAATGGCTGGAAATGCATTTAAAACTTACATGGTGTGGTAAAACTTGTATACTTTCAGCAACAAAAAAAGCGGTGTTTTAAAACAAGAATAATCAGTTTTCAGTAAAACGTTAAATAAAAAAGTCAAGGAACTTACCGGTAATATGAAGGCTGTAGGCCCCGTCACACTGCACTTGTTCCTAATGATTTATGGAACATTTAAAAGAACCTACACACTGTTCGCAAAGAGTAGGGGATGTAGTTCCCACTAGTGTGGCCTGATCTTTCACGTATATCACATCATATGTTACCACACATGTAAATTAAAGCACATTTGATTATCTCATCATAGCAAATGCGCTATTCAAATTCACAAATTCAAAATTCAAAAATTAAAGTAACTTCGATATTTTTTAGTATTACGGTACTTTCTTTTTACTGTTGAAAAGTGGGGTGGAGGGGGGGAGCTAAACCCCCCAGCCCCACCCCATGTGCGGTCCCTGCATACTGTACATGGGTTCACTTGACTTAGGTGCTAAAAAACAAATTACCGGTACGGTGATGTAAGAAGGAAATGTGAAAATAAAGTATCGTATTGTATCGTAGCGTAGCGTATCGTAGTATCGTATCATATCGTATCGTATCGTATCGTATCGTATTGTATTTCACAGCTCAGCATGATTTATTAACTCTAGCTTGTGACTTCTGAAAAAAAGTTCCTTTTTGCTCTGGGAACATACTATGTAAAGCAATTTCCATTGACTCATTGGGAGGGTTTTTTCTGAAATATTTTGACAATATCACAACATCTTCTTTAACTGCACAAGTGTCGGTCACATGATTATAAACCATGTGACCATTCAAGCATGATGTACATGAATGTTATTTCCAGGGCCCCATCCCAGTTTAGTGTGGGAGAATGGCTCTGGATGAGCAGGGCCTCCTTTTAAAACTCAGCACTTATCCAAGTGTTGCTGGGTAGCTGAACACTTGGACTTCCATTTGGTCGGCGAGGTGTCCAGGGTGACTACTATTTCATTCTTAGTACTCACAGGGAAAGCTGATCCAAATAGAAATTCTCATTCAAAGACATTTTTTGTACTGAAGCCATAAGTTTCTGCTAAGCGTTAAACTGGCTCTGATCTTTCAGCCGCAAACATGCACTGTAGACTGGAGTTGTACTCCTTTATCTACAAATTAATCTTGGTGTAGACGATTGGTGAAAGTGTTGCTGGTTTAAGGGCATCTTTCACTGCAAGCTGGTCTCAAGAGTTGTTGAACAGGGTACTCAAGTTCAACTGCCAAGTGCACACTAAAGAAAAAATATGATTTTTTGAGTTTTGTTTCTTCTTTTCTTCAAAAATTCACCAGGTTCTTGCTTGTGCACCGTCAAATGTTGCAGTAGATAATCTGGTTGAGAAACTGGTAAAAGGCAAAGTTAAGGTATGTTTTAGGGCACAGGACTGTATTTCATTAAATGTTGTGAGCAAGGAGTGCACCAGAATTCCTTGTATTGAAGTCATGGCAATCCACACTGGTAACCACCAAGCCACAAGAAGACATGTGGTGGGCTACATCATTTTCTAATAGACTGGGAAAAAATAAGAATTGTTATTTCTCCTTGCAGTAAGTATCCAGTTAAAGGATGCCAAAATAGTGGACTTTCAAAAATGTGTCTCAGAATTTTAGTGAGATTTCACTGGTCTCTTTTCTTTTTGTATCAAGTTATCATAGGACCTCATTAGTAATAATATTTTGGCTCAAGGGGATCACAAAGAAATAATTGCCAGTGATGCAGTTTTACAAAGTAGTAAGATCATTTAACATTTGTCATAAGATTGTTTCTAATACCTGTGGCATTGACTGTCACTTTGAGATAAAAATAATAACAATGATGTAAACAAAGGACAACAGTTCAGTGTCGACCTTGTGAGAGCTTTTGTTGTCTATTTTACTTTAATTCTAACCAAAAGAGGCATTGTTTGTCAATTTTAAAGTCCACATGTTCAGGATGATAAATAGTATACTTAAAAAATGCTGTTGTGTTGCGGTTAGAGAGTGTCATCCAATCCCTTTTCTTTAAGAATCATTAAATTAACTATCAGTGATTAATACATTTCTTTGGCTGTTTGTTGGTTAATTTGTCAATATTGTTTATAAGGTTGTGAGGCTGGGTCACCCTGCTCGTCTGCTCAGCATTGTCCAAGAGCATTCCCTTGATGCTTTGCTGTCAAATTCTGAAGGAACAGCCATTGTGCGAGATGTGAGAAAAGACATTGATGAGACACTGGTATGATAAACACAACACGAAGATGCAACTTTTCTGATAAATAATTATTTACATGTTATGTGTTAGGTATTCCAGGTATTCCAGGGATAACACCAAATTCTTTAAGTGCCATGATGAGTTTTCCTCTGCTAAGCACACGATCATAATAGGTTTGTGCTCTCACCCCGGCAGCTTCTTCCCCCATTGTGTAAGAACAGCTGGATCCCTTTGGGAATCACTTGAAAGAATTCCTTACAAGAGGTTCTTGGTATCTTGGTATTCTTTGTGGACCAAATAAAGAAAATTGGGAAGTCGTCAAGAGTTGTGAAGAGGGAAAAAACCTTCCTTAATATCCATGGATTTTTACCAACAAGCATATCTGCAATCAATAATAAACAACCTAACATTTCTCATAAGACAGGGCTGGCAGCCCTTCAGTTGCTTACTAGATAAATGACACCTAGTATCTTCTATTCCTATCAGGCAAAGGCTCGAAAGTCAAAGAATCCATCAGAGAAGAAACATCTAAAACAGGAAATAAAATCCTTACGGGAAGAGCTCAGACAAAGGGAAGCAAAGGCTATCACAGAGATCATCACCAAGGCTGATGTTGTCTTAGCAACCAATACCAGTGCATCAGTTGATGGCCCCCTTAAATTTGTCAAGCCAGAACACTTTGACTTGGTTGTTATTGACGAAGCTGCGCAGTCACTGGAGGCTGGTTGTTGGATACCCTTACTACGGGCTCCAAGGTACATGCAGCGAGATTTGGCAGTAAACACCCTGGTTGTTGAGGACAAATTGTATATTACTCTGGTTTTCATTTACGCATGAAACTCTCAAGTTGAAAACCCAACTAATATGGTTACATTTTTGCACAGGGAGCAGGCTGTCCTATATGACCATATTTCCAGTTAACTTCACCATACAATTTGCAGTGCGAATCGATCTTGTTGATTTGAATCATTGTACATGATCAAACTGCATACAGCTGTACAAATGATTGTGTTACACTGCTTTTGAAATACTATCCACAAGATGAAAACCACAAACAGTAATGACTGTGGGCTTATCACTACAGCAGCATGACAGCAGCCTGACGACATTGCATGTACTGTCTGTGGATTGACCACACACAGTGACTCAAATCAACGAGATTGATTTGCGCTGCAATTGTACTTTGAATTTAACTGGAAATACTGTCAAATTGGACTCCTGTGCTCCCTGTGATTTTTGCTCCCATCAATCGCTGTGGCAACTAGCTAGGCCTCTCTGAAAACCAAAATAGTCTGATGTGAAAGAGTTTTATTTTAATACAAAGGTCTCTCCAAACTGTATCAAAAAGGGATTCATATTTATCATTACTTGTGGGCTCCACTCAGGATGTATAAAAACAATCTCATCAATCTGCCTCTGAGAGCCTGTCTAAAGATCTGGGCTGAGTTGTTTGGAGCATGGTTAGCACTAACCATTGGTTAAGATGTATTAAAACCTATAGGTTGTCATGGTATTTGACCCAGGTTAGCTCTAACCATGCTTCGAGCAACTGGGCCCTGATTTCATTTTTATAAAAGAATAACCCTGCTTCAAGGATTTTGACAAAAATCAACACTTGTTCTCTAAATCGATTGAGATAAAAGAGGAAATTGAATTGAGTGACAAAATCCCACAGTTGCAGTTATATAGCGTGCTAGTTCTTTTTTCATCTGTATGGTTTTATGATTTGGTTCTTTTATGTGATACCAGAGCTGTAACAGCTCCTTGAACTCACAGTTTCAGCTTCGAGGTCCAGTCAAGTTCAGCTTGTGAGTTGGCTCCTTAGGAAGCTCATTTATCACTGTCCTGTAGGCCTCATATTTACTTTCCTTTGTAAAATTCATTAATAATTCATAAGAGTTATGACCAATCTACAGGTAGAATTTGACTCACATGTATACATCTCTAAACCCCAATACAAATCAACTGCTGCATTAACTTTTGATACTGAGTCCTGCTCAACTAATTAGTATGTATAAACTTTGATACAGATCTCAACTGATTAACATGGCAATCACAATCTTTTGTTTCACTTCACAATTAAGATAAAATACTCCTGTCGGACCTTTATGGACTTTAAAACCGTTTGAAATGCCCATAAAGGTCTCCCGCTCATATTTTATCTATTTCTTACAGATGTGTCCTGGCAGGAGATCACCTCCAGTTACCACCTACAATAATATCAACTGATGCAGCTAAACAAGGCCTGGAGGTCACACTAATGGAGAGACTTGTAAAGCTACTTGGAGATGATGTTGTACGCATGTTAACAACTCAGTACAGGTAGGTTTATGAAGACGGGATTTGATCTGTGGAGAGTCAGTTCTTTCCTTTTTTTACCACAGGGGGGGTGGTAAAGGTGTAATAAAGATTGTCGTTGTTGTTGAACAAAGTTTCAGTTAACCAAAGTAGATATTGGTCTGAGAACGTTTTGTAAAAGTATTTCATTGATAACGTCCAGCGAGATAAAGAGAGTAATCATAAAAATTATTATGATTTTAGATAGGTTTGATAGCCACCTGCTAATGTTACCACTCATAAGGGAAATCATATCCTTATCACTTCATATATGACCCAGATCAAAATATTATTGAAAAGGGAACTCCTTGTAACTCGATTATTAGAGCGTCAAACTGGTCCCTGGAGGGTGATGAGTTGTCCTTTAGGAGATGGGCGTTCGACAGCGTTAATCATGAACTTTTGTCTTATAAGCTTAAGGATGTACCGTTAAATCCATTCGTAATCAATTGGTATTTAAGCTTTCTTGAGAATCGTCAACAGTGCATTATTTACAATAGTTTTAAAGGACAATGGCAATGCGTGAACAGGGGCACTACACAGGGCAGTGTGAGTGGTCCGTACTTATTAAGTATTTTTATTAATGATCTGGAAATCAACACAGATAATCACCCAGCTCTGTTTAAATACGCGGACGACTCTACTCTCATTGCTCCCGTTTGGAGTGATGGCCACTGTCGTACGGATTTGGTTGATCAGTTTTTAATTTGGTCCAAGGAAAATAGTATGATTTGTAAATCCGTCGAAATGTAAAGAAATTATTTTTCGCAAGAAAGGTTTTATTCAGGATATTGCACAAGTTAATGACATTCCGCAATGCACGGAGCTGCCCATTTTAGGTGTTACATTTCAGGAGAATTGTAAATATAGCAAACACGTACGTGCTAAGTTGATTAAGGCAAATAAGTGTCTGTATTAAGATCTTTACGGAAGGAAGGTTTCAGTCAAGGTGAAGTAGACCACCTATTAAGCGCATTACCGAATTTCACTTATGATCTGCCTGTTTATGGTGCTGTAGACTCAGATCTCACGGTCATACAAAACTTTCTGGATAGATGCTTTAAAAGGAAATACACATCTAAGAGAATGGACATTCGAGAACTTTTAGAAAAGACAGATAAAAAGCTTTTCAAGGTACGATCAGGGGATCCCGATTGCCTCCTTAGTAACATCATTCCGAAGGAGAAAGAAACAAAGTATCAACTCGGAAACAAAAGTGCTCATCGCCCGGATATAAGAATGTTTTTGTAAATAGGCTTATTTTTAGATATAATCTTTGATCTTTCTACTATTCTTAACTATTTTTAGACTCCCAACTGCTGAAAAATTGTAACTTAAGATATGTCTTTTTATCTTAGGAGGAATAAAGATTGAGTGATTGATTGATTGATTGATTGTTCCACATTAATTATTTCTTTGTTAATGTGAAACGAAGGAATTATTTTCTCTGAAACGTAATCTAGAACGCCCCCACCCCGGTCCACCTCAGCAGACTCTATTTAAAGCATTTCATTCCTCTAAGTATTGTGTCTTACCTCACACAGAATGAATGAAGCGATTATGAAGTGGTCGTCTGAGAAACTTTACGAAGGTCGTTTACAAGCACACATCTCCGTTAAATCTCACCTCCTAAAGGATTTGCCAGGAGTACAGGAAACAGACGAAACATCACTTCCTCTTCTGTTGATTGACACTGCCGGATGTGACGTCAGGGAAAAAGAAGTGGAGGATGAGGTGTCTAAAGGAAATGATGGCGAGGCTGACATTGTAGCTGCGCATGTCGCGGCACTTATTACAGCTGGACTCCAGCCAAGTGATATTGCTGTCATCGCACCTTATAATCTTCAGGTGACTGTTAACTCTTGTGAACGTTGGCGTACGGCAGGTCGTACGGTGAAAATTTTGTCGGAAGGGGTGGGGGTGGGGGACTGAGCGTTATTAGCCCGTATGAAACTTGTATTTCACTGATGCAATTCAACGAGATTTTCTTTTCGCGACTCGACTCAGTGTTAATTCGTCATCACCATTAGCTGAGGAAAACCCCAGGAAAACATTTCAAAAGTTCAGAACACAACAAAGAGATGAGATTCAGTCAATTAAGCCCAGAAGAGGTACGAGGAGCGATTATTTTGCTGCCACCAAATGTCAATGATTCTTTACATGTCATTTTGCCCCGTCTTATTGATATATGCGCTTTCAATGTTAATTATGGCGATGCTACTAATGGGGCTGATCTACGATTCAGTATAGAAAGGGAGTTCGAATAAACGACCGCCGAAGACAGGAGCATCTAGGGGGATCCGGGGACATGCTCCCCGGGAAATTTTGAAATGTTAGTCCTCGGAAATACGATTTCCAGCGTTCATAAATAAATGACTGTAAATACGTATATAAACTGCGGATTCAAACCACTTCACTTGCATCTTCATTCACTCACATCTTTATTCTTACTAAAGAATGAAGATGCGAGTGAAGTGGTTTAGAACTTTTTAGTCCGGCAAAGGGTACTGGGAAATTGAGTCCACTCAATTGAAAGCAAGTGAGACATTTGTCAAGAATGAAATCCTGTGAGTGATTTATTATGCTATAGAAGGTGTTTCTAATTTCTGAATCTGAGGGTGAAATCTTAAAATGTGAACACGTAATAAAAGCTAAGAGAAGTACTTCAGTGGCTATCCCCATTTGTTCTTCGGTCAGTGTGATGTACAAAGTGGATCTAAGTCTTGAGTCTGAAATCCTATAGAATGACAATTCAGACTAAGCGGTGCTTTTATTTGGTGGTGCTCGTTTGTCATGTTTCACAAAAAGAATGTTTTTTTTCCCTTCATGAGGGAAGTTAATGGTGGGGGGGGGGGGGGGGAGGGGGGAGGGAGGGGGGACTCAAAACCGTCCACCTTTTCTGTCAGGCATAAGGTTCGACATCATCTCATCTGGAACTATGTTCACGAGCGCCAGACTATTTCTCTGCAGTAGAAGCTGGCCTATTTTGCTATAATGTAAATTAAGTTCGGTGAGAGTTTAACCTCATCAATGACATGCGTGCGGTATCTGTTTCAAACGAGTTGCCAATTCAATTGATCGGCCCTGAAATTTCCTTGATTGTATGAGCAGAGGCCATTCCCATTTATTTACTGAAGTACAATTTTATAGGTGCAGTTACACTGGCCATTTTGCCCTTAGGTAAATGTCTCTTTCACAGGAGGGAGCAATTTTGTATGTGTAACCGATCTTCCTAAAGCGAAATTTTCTCCGGGTAATTTCCGTGGATACGTTAAAAAGAAAGAATTGCCCATGACAGATGTAAATGCTACGGTTTATCGAGACCCCCAAAGCGTCTCAACCAATCACAATGATTGCCAGACGCAGGGAAACCACGTGCTATTTGCCTTACCTTTGGGTAAATTATCAGCGTGTAACTGTAAACAGGGAATCGTTTAAAACCCAGAGTAAACCCAACCCAAGCCATTACCCCACGGTTCCCCATGGGCAAAAGCTCTAGTGTAACCGCACCTAATGAGTACTTGTGCGTTACTGTCTTCTTTTTTCTTGTCTGTAGGTGGAGTTGCTTAGATTGCGTTTGTTGTCAGAGTACCCAGCGCTGGAGATCAAGTCAGTGGATGGGTTTCAGGGAAGAGAGAAGGAGGCGGTTGTTATTTCACTGGTTCGTTCAAATACAAAAGGTACTGGCATGGTCAAATGGCACAACTCATTCCATTGAAAAGTCTCGGGGAAAGATGGAACTGAATTCTCAGATATCATACACTTTTTCCATTCTAATCGAAAGTAACCGGAAAATTCCTATCGTCGTTATTCATTCCGAAACCAGAATAGGTCCCAAAAGAACACGAATTTCGTCTATTCGTAGTATTCCGATTGCGGTGGGTCCATATTTAAGATTTTGATGTGCCTTGTCTTTACAGGAGAGGTTGGTTTCTTAGCCGAACACAGGCGAATCAACGTGGCCATCACACGATCCCGCCGCCATCTTGCCGTTGTTGGTGATTCTGAGACTGTCGGCCATGATGGCTTTCTGAAGTCACTGATGGACTACATGAGTAACCAAGGGGAGGTCAGATCTGCGCACGAGTACATACAACATTCACTCCCAACTGTAGACGCTTCATCCTGTGACTTTGAAAAGCAGGAGGCGGTGTTAGCTCAACTCAGTAAAGATAACAATAAGAAGAAAAGTCTAAAAGGGAAGAAAACAGAGGCGAAAGAGTGGAGAAGTGATTTGAAGGCTGAAGAGAATCACAAAAACAAATCAAAAAATAAAGGAGTAGAAAACAGAACGGCAGAAAGTGACAAAGTAACTCTGCCAGATCCAACATCTTCCTCTTTTGCCAGCGTTGTTTCTACCGAATCTTCAGCTCTCGATGACAGTAATAACAGTGGTGACTTGCAAGAGGTTCATCAAACGTTTCCGCCCATTACTTCAATGGCCGAAAGATATAGCCGAGAAACTCTTGAGAAAGAAATCGTGGGTTTTATTCAAGATTCATCAAAGTTGGAGTTCCCTTTCCCGAAGACTTTAAACTCGCAGCAAAGATTTGATGTGCATAGCATTGCGGAAAAGTTAGGGCTCGGCCACGAAAGTAGAGGAGAAGGAAAAGATCGCTACATTGTTGTGAGCAAACCAAAATCGTTACGTAAAGGTGTGTTGCTAAGATTTCCCCTTTAACACCAAGAACCCTGCTTAGGGATGTCAGATACGTTCGGCGCATCTCGGGATTTCCCGAGAAACTAGCTTCATGGGGACGATGCTTTTCTTTCCTAAAACAAAGGTGTTCTTGCGTCATGATGGTTTATGTCCTTGGCGCTAACGCAGCGGTCTTAACAAGCGCTATTGGAATCCAGAATTTTTCAGGGGTTATTAAGCTTTCATCTGGAAAAGAATGTGCCATTCATTATTACGTATTAAAAAATATATATATATGATTTTTATGTCTGATAAATTCGTAATTACGCTCAAATTTCTTTTTCGCTTCGAGTAGCCATTGTTCAGATCTGCTGTTCCCACAGTCATAAACCGTGCGTAGATAACCCTTCATTTTAGGGAGGCACCGTCCTTCAATCCATAGTACGACTTGCCAGCTCACTTTTTTCTGGGACGCTTTTTTGTGTTGCTGCTTTTTTCATTCTTGTGTTTTGTTTTTGTTTTGTTTTGTTTGTTTTTTTTTAGCTTCCCTTTGAAGAATGAAAGGGAAAGCGCAAGCAATGCAGTTAGAGGTAGAGGAAGGAGGGAAAGTTGATTTAAGTTATTTACTTAAGTTTGTTTCTTTGTGCTGCAGAGGTAGAAGATGACGACGATCTTGTGAGCAGCTGTCCTTTGTGCAAGAAGCGGGTACCAAGCTGTAACCTTCAACTACACTCGCTGCGCTGCGAGCAACAGCTCCGATCAAAAACCGGACAAACTGACAAAACAGAGAGTAAAGAAGGAAAAGTGTCCCGAGCAGCCACCAAACCGCACAAAACCAACGCTAAAACAAAGCCCTCGTCCTCGAAGAACCGGGAGGAAGATTTCGACAAGCTGTTAGCTTCCTTCACCAAATTGGACACGCAGTGTGCTTTTGACTCGTGCAAACAGAGCATAAGAACCTTAGGACAGACGTGTCAATGTTGTGAAAAAGTCTACTGTTTGTCGCATCATATCCCAGAAGTTCATGGCTGCGGAGAAGCAGCTAAAATTAGAGCCAGGCAACTTGCCAGCAAGCCGAAAGGCGCTAAACCGAAGGCTTCGGACGCTACTCGAAAGGCACAGCTTCATAGAAAGCTGGATAAAAAGCTGGACGACATGTCTGAACAAAGGAAGGCTAAGAAGAAAGAAGAAAACAACAAGTAAACTAAGCTGTAAAGCGATCATACTTGATCTATATAGCGGTCAAAACAACGAAAGTTCGTTTTCACAAAAAAGTTACCTCCCATTGGGAATCGAACCTGCGACCACTGAGTTATGGGTATCTCGTGGAGTTCAAGGTCTCTTAACTTGGTGTTCAGTTTAAAGTGGTACTAGTCATCTTGTCATCTCTTTATTAATGTGCAGCCTCACAGTACCTGCTGCGCAGGGTAGAAATGAGCTCTGGCGCTGAGTGAATAAGGCGACCAGTGACCGGGAAGCTCGTGGTTTTTATTCCCAGAGGCGGTTGACTATTGAGAACCTTCTGAGCAATTTGACTTGAAAGAGATTTAACATTCGTTGTCTCATGATTCATGTAAACATATTTCACCTTGCAAAATTTACAATTCCGGCTGAATCTTCCACTTGACCTTAAAGTGGTATACTACGATGAGAAAATCACTTGTGTTGTTTCTTCAAATTTCCAAAGTGTGTTTGCTTAACAACCGACTCGCGAAATTTCAAGCTTTGATTTGGAGAAATCATAAGCAAGCACACTTTCGAAATTTGAAGAAAAAACACAAGTGATTTTCTCATCGTAGTATACCACTTTAAGGTCAAGTGGAAGATTCAGCCGGAATTGTAAATTTTGCAAGGTGAAATATGTTTACATGAATCATGAGACAACGAATGTTAAATCTCTTTCAAGTCAAATTGCTCAGAAGGTTCTCAATAGTCAACCGCCTCTGGGAATAAAAACCACGAGCTTCCCGGTCACTGGTCGCCTTATTCACTCAGCGCCAGAGCTCATTTCTACCCTGCGCAGCAGGTACTGTGAGGCTGCACATTAATAAAGAGATGACACTGCATAAACTAATCAGAAAGTAACTTAAACCAGAAACAGCGATTATTACAATGTGTGCATGATTCAAACTTCCCTTGACCGCCACTCGAGGGCGCTCTCTGTTAACCAATCAATTCTCTTTACCGGAAACAGTCAGCTTCAGTTTTATTCACTTCACAAACATTCACACCAGGACATAGACATAGGTCAGAGCAAAGACTAACAGATTTACACGTTATACAAAATGAAGTAATTGTTCAGCGTTTAGAGGATCTGAGGAACTTTCGAGCAAATCAAAGAAGTGGCTCCTCTTCCCTTCCCTTCCCTTCTCTTCCCACCTCCCCCTCGAACGCAAGAGGAGTATGTCCGTATCTCTGAGCGGCTGCTTGATTGCACCGAAAACTTTTAGCTAGTTTGACCAAGGCGTCAATGACAATGTACTGGAGTTCTGGCTAGCTGAGCTGAGATGACATCTTTTTACGTTTTTTCACGAAGGTTATTTTTAGCCCCTCTATATCTAACAAACCAAATTAGTCCAGCTATGTGAACTTGATTTGCATTTGTAATTAATACTCACCCTATCACTCTAGTCGAAGCCGCAAAGATGAGGAGGTTGGCGAGCCACTCTCCCCTCCCACCCAACGAGTAAGTCGTGCTTGATCCTGTTCCTTTCTACGTTCGCCTGATCTTGAGCGAACCAAATCAGTCCAGCTATGCGAGCTTGATTTGCATTGGTACTACCCACCCTATCGCTCTACTCGAGGCCGCAAAGGTGAACAGGTTGGCGAGCCACCCTCCCCCTCCCTTAACCCCCCTCCCACCCAAGTCGTGCTTGATCCTGTTCCTTTCTACGTTCGCCTGATCTTGAGCGAACCAAATCAGTCCAGCTATGCGAGCTTGATTTGCATTGGTACTACCCACCCTATCGCTCTACTCGAGGCTGCAAAGGTGAATAGGTTGGCGAGCCACCCTCCCCCTCCCTTAACCCCCTCCCACCCAAGTCGTGCTTGATCCTGTCCCTTCCTACTTTCGCGTGGTCTTGGGCTCTTCCCCATACCTTATTATCAGATCATGACTAACAGGCCAGAGTAGAATGTCTTTATCAGCGCCAAGTGGTGCATGGGGCGTCCTAGGAGGTTTCTATGACCAACAGTCAGAAGCCCTTAATATTAGCTCATCACCCAGACTCCACTCAACAACCCTGAGATCAGTGTGTGTGAGGACAGACTACAGCACCGGGAACTACGCTAAAGGAGACAAGTCCAACGACTTAAAGGAGCTCCGTCACGATATTTTGGGTCATTATTAGAGACATGAGAAAAATGCATTTAAATAATAGGAAACAGTGAAATAACAATTTGTCAGGGAAGATAAGCACCAAAGAGACAAGAATAATTGCAAATATGGCGAGGATGGTGAAGGATGGAGAAGATTGAAACGGATTACAAATGACCTTTTTGAAAAATTGAAGCTAAACTTTCCAAAATCCAAGGACCGTGACCTAGCTCCTTTAACGTCACTGCCCAATGACGCGATCATCTGAACTGAAGCAGATTTTGAGCACGTACACAGCCAGGATGACCTTATCAGTTATTCTAAGACCCTGGCTATTGGTCCGGTTTTGGGTTTGAACCCACGACCTCCCGCTCAGCAGTTCGGTGCTCTACCAACTCGGCCATCCTGAAGGTGGTCAGAGAAACCGAGCAGCCCTGCCTCGTGCAATCGGCTTCTTGGGTTACTAGGGCTTGTAACGGAATGGGGCTTAAAAATCAAAGCTGCCAAAAAAGTTCTTGTTTAAGGTAGTTCTACTTTGGGTAGCGCAGGCCAAGTGGTAGCGGCCATTACCCCTTAAATCCGCCTAATAAAGTTTGCGCCTGGGCATTAGCAGCCATGGACAGCTGTTTCGGTCTTGTTAGGCCCCATCAGCATAGCATAGCTCAATAGACCTTTTTAGCTTTTAGATTTGTTTTCCCATTATAGACCACGTGATGTTGCCCTAGAGAACTGTTTCTTTGAAATTTCGCCTTATTCACGTGCAAATGTACGCATAATTTATCAAAAGACAAAAGGCAAATCACATGTTCTACATTGGGAAAACAAAAACTACTAGCTTAAAAGGTCTATTGCCCACATGAATAAAACAAACATGGCCTTAGTGCCCATTTAGTGGATTTCAGCTTACCTAGACGCATTAATCTGAGAAAAAAGGGGGTTCGTTTCTAAAGAAACTGTGGTGCTGCGTCGTTGGAGGAGTGACACACGAAAATTTGGTTCATCAACGGAGTTGATAACGTAAATTGACCACCCTACGGGGATTTCGTTCGTTGGCTTCGTCAGAGCTACCCTGCGAGCAGAGGCCCTTCGATCTTCCTAGATAAGTGGCCTCTGCTCGCAGGGTACGTCAGAGCGAATCGAGGAACTGTGGGTTGCGTATAGTATTCTATTCTACAACAATCTCACTTGCACCCATTGTTGAATAGAGGTATGGGAGCGTTGATCGAGCGCCAAGAAGAAGGTGGAAACCTTCTGATAGTGATGTTCGACCCCTAATTCCGAGTGATTAGGGTTGGGTGGGTGGGCCGTCACCATCCTCTCTTCCGGGCGCTTGATCACGTTTGAAGGGTAGAATGCTAGTGAGAGTCATCTTTTATCCCTATTCAACACCCCTAAGGATTGCCGCCAGACTCAATAGGGTTCGTTTGAGTAGAAATACCTCTGGGATCAGTTCAGTCTTCGCGCTTCATTTCGAGTGTTGGGAATAGTTTATATACAGAATATGGACTTACGCTATTGGTGGTAACATGGTAACGTGTAAAACAGGAATAAATAATTGAATGAAAAGCATTTGTTAATACCGTGAGGATTAAGAGTGCCGATTTGAAAGATAAACTTTTGCTCGAGATTTTTACGGCTTTCCGTGGTACCTTGATGTAGGCCGGAGATCGACATGTGTTGTTTGGAATGGCCAGGGAGATTAAAATGGCGGGCGAGTGGTTTGGATGCATCGTTGTCATCTTTCTCAACATCACGTATATGTTCTCGGAGTCGGTCACCTATAGTCGTCTTTCAAATTTGAGAGGTGTTCTTTTAATTTGAGAGGTATTCTCGATATTTATGTATCAGTCAATTCCAAAAGCGGCCATCCCCCCCCCCCCCACCCCCCGGGCAACACCCGGCCTTTTGACTTTTTTGAAAAATTTTGATCATATGCCGCCTGTGTTTCCAGTTTAGGCGGTCAAATGCCCCACTGTCAGGGCCTCAAAAGGGAAAATCAAGAGTAAATCTATAGCAAATCACTCGTTGCATGAAGAATTTTGGCACGCTCCCCGCTTATAATGAATATTTTAATCTAAAATCGCTTACCTTTTCCAAACCAAATCCGAAAAATTGTGCGCCAAAACCTTTTCCGATCTCTTTTGTCAGCACTTCAAACTTTGAATAAAGGCATATCAACTGTTTATTTAATAAATAACGGAAAACCTACACGGAATCTTGAAGTGAAGGCCGGGAGTGAGGGAGCGAATTGAAGCGGCTCCCGTGGAGAATGAATGAATATTTGCGTGCGAAAGACGTGCGATACCCTTTAGCTGGCCACCGCCGACCAATGTTTAGCGGATAGTAAAATGCCCCACCGTGCGGGACAAATTTAAGATCAAATACCCGGGGTATGCCCGGGGGGGGGGTGGGCGCTTTTGGAATTAACTGGTACATTACAGGGGCCGTCACCAAGCACAGTGCTACCTAATACAAAGTCGTTTTTGCGCGGTTGGAGAACGTAGAGCTCAGCAAGGTTACTGGAATTCAGAAATAACATTGAGGACAAATGTCCTCAATGTTATTTCTGAATTCCCAGAAAGATAATGGTTAAAACCATTATCTTTCTTTTTGCTTTCGATCCGACACATCGTCGTTCGTTTGGGCTCGTCACGCAACGTGCTCTCGCGTGACGAGCCCAAACGACGGCTGCGAATGGAGATTAACTGTCGTGCGGCGTTCAGTGTGAACCAGAAGCTTGTTTTGTTTTGTTCCTTTTTGTCGGATGGCCCCTTACCGAATTTTTGACAAAACTTTCTACTGTCTTTCACCGATCGCGGCTTTCGGTTCCTTTCGCCATTGCCGAATATCACACGATTTGATATCGATTTGCTAACGGGATTCCAGAAGTTAGGACGTCCCCTCGCTTTCCCTCGTTCCGCTTCGCGCATCCACGAGTCAAAGATGGCGGCTAGCAAGACGGAAGAGATTGCTCCAGTACAAACACTTGTGAGGTGTTTGAGTATGGATATCCTGGAAAGGCTGAGTATGAAACTCAACCCAAGACATCCGTTGAGAGATTTCAGATATCTGGCAGGTAAATGGGCTACAATTTCGAAATGGTGAGGAATTTCGAGCGACAGAAAATCCAACCGCGTATCTGGTGTTTGACTGGGACATGTCTCATGCCACTAATGGCGAATCCAAAACAGTAAGCGAACTGATCGACATTCTCAGGGAAATGAAGAGAGATGATGCTGTTGAGATGCTCAAGCCCTTCGAATATACAGGTAAATGTACTGATGGGCAAAATCAAGTTAATATTGTAGAGAACTTAAGCTTACTTAATTGGTGTGCTCAAAGTGTGGGAATGAATATTGTTTGTTTCTTAAACAATTCGTCAACGTGACATGAGCGTGATGTACTCACTTTCTCACCAAGTCACGAAAATGGTTTTACTTTGGTACGTTCCCTTAATACCTAAGAATTACTCTTTCTCAAACGTATGCGAATTACGATTAAGACTTAATTATCTTAATTAACCGTGAGCTTGTTTTGATTATTTGTGCGAATACTACTTAAAGGTCAAATGAACCGAAATTTCAAAGTTTTTTTTCTGAAGTCAATTTTTATTGAATTTTGTAGCTTAAGTAAGAAACAAGAGGCTACAATTAGCCTAAACTCGGGCTTGCAGAAAACAGTATTGTATCCCTAACTTAGCGCTAAACAAAAGAATAGAGGGAAGTCTGTCTTTCTTACATCGGACGCATTGTGTTTAGTTTGTGTTGGAGTCTATTTCTTTAGACCCCTATCAACATATAATTCCTCTAAAATACAGCTCAACCATTGAAGAACAATAATTATAACACTTGTAAAAAATATTTCTAAAAGAAACAAGAAAAGACAAACAGAAAAAATAAAGCCCGTGATGTATACCACTAAAAGACATCGAACCCGGGTTAGCTGCGTCACAGGAAGGAACAATGACCTTTAGGCCACAGAGGTTTATCGTTATGCAAGGTGATAAAAATAGTGTATTGATTCCAAAAAAAAGTAAGCACACTTGTATTTGCTTCGATGGATAATTGTTTGGGAAAGGAAACGCTTATCGAACGATGTAGGATTTTTTTGCATAAAAGTTAAGGGAGTCTCGATGAAATGTGAGTAGAAAATTAATTAGCAAAGTGAAACTGTTTACAAATACGTCAATCCAGGGTCATTTGAAACACAAGAAAGGAACGTTTCTAGACAGTTTCAAGTGACGCTAGTACATTTGTAAAAACTAATCGCTTATCATTCAAAAATTAAAGTCCAGAAATTGAGATATTGTGGGAAAATAGTAAATAAACTACCTGTCAAAGTCTCAGGGGTGTGTGATATCCCATACTTGAGTTATTCAACAAAATGTACATCTCAATGGAGCGGATACGGGGAACACGGCAGTCCATCTGGAGTTAAATTTTGGTCATGTCTCGCTATTGAACTTGCAAACATTCATATAGACACTTCTCTTAACATATTAGTTGTTCAGACTTCAAAGACACAAGGTGAATCGACGTTTTCCGATACGTGACAACAGGCATCATTCTTGCTGTTGATATGAGATTTACACTTCCGAATCACTCGGCCGTGAAAGGTCAAACTCCCTTTGTCTGTAGTCGCTAATTTTTGGCGCTCCCCTCGAGTCGCATCTCCTCGCAACTTTGCGCGCGCATGTGTCTTTCGCCCGCCCCACAATCCATCGCCAAAATTAGAGACTACTCACAGTCTACTGAAGCAGACACGAGGAAACACGGCAGTCCATCTGGAGTTAAGTTTACTCATGTTAAAAGCTTTCATCTCGCCGTTCAACTTGCAAACATTCGCATAGACACTTCTCTTAACATATTGTTTGTTCAGACTTCAAAAGACACAAGGTGAATCGACATTTTCCGATACGTGACAACAGGCATCACTCTGTTAAAAATAGTTAGCGCTTGCGCAGAAACTCCAGAAGTGAGCTTTGTGGATGATACTCGACGACCAAAAAGAAGAACCGTCGGTAATTTTAGACCCGGGCGCCGCGCGAGATGCGGGCAGCTCGAGTAATAAACATATTCTGGAGTTTCAGAGTGATCGGGTATTGTATCCCAGAGATATTGGAGGCTGAAAAGTGCTTCGTTTTGGCTTTCGTATTTGTAGAGCGGTCAGGTCAATTGTCGGGAATTTGTCGGATTTAACAGTCGTGACGTCACTGTTGGCGAGCTGAAAAATTGCGGGAAAATTAAAAACTACAAGTGAGTCTTGAAATTAGTGTCGTTTTCTTAGCGGAAAGCATTGTGTTTTGTGCTGCAATAAACTGCAGCAACAATTCCAAGTGTAAAGTAAGTATTTTCAAGTTTCCTCATGACCCAAAAATACGGAAGGAATGGCTCATAAGACTGAAGACGGAATCGCTTGTGCAGACCATTTTACATTTCACACCACACAGCTTCAAACAAAATCTCGTTGCAAGGAGTTCGTTCGTTCCAGCTTTAAAGCCACGAGGACTTACTTGAAAGATGATGCCGTGCCAACTTTTTTCAAGAATAAAAACGTAGAATCCGAAACAAAAATTGGCCAGAAAAGAAGCAAAACCGACAACAATTCTAGCCCACCGAATAACGGGACGACTTCAAGCGGCAATTCCTAATCTATTCGTTCAGCGTTTGCAAAACGCAGAAAGTTAGAAGTAGACATTCTCCATCTTGTTTGAACTTGCTGGATGCAGAGTGATCCTTTTGCTCTCTCTCTCGTAATTCGATCTTGTATTAAGTTTGCTGGGATGTGAAGAGCTGAGACGTCCGTGCAAACCATTGACATCCTTATCAGTGGAGTACAAATCGAATTTACGTATGTACAGTAGCTGTACATATATTTGGCCAGAGCCTTTTACTTCGCATCCTTTCGGCAAAGTAAGCGCTTGTTTACATTCGAGGAGGATGATCTTAGTGGTTGGATAATAATATCCTAGAAAGCGGAGTAACTGTGTGTCCTCTTCCTATGCTAACCTAGATGGGAGTTTTACCTCACAGGAACAGGTTGTCTCAGATTTATAAGCCGAAAGCTAGGCAATTGCTCCAAATTGAAAATTAATTTTGTCGCCTTAGTTTACAATATATCGGCAAGCAGAACGTCAATTCAACTTCTTTTGTTCAAAATTGGTAATGCGAGATAAAAGAACATCACGAGTATTTTCAAACAAAGCTGTTTTTGCATATCTGGCGTTCTTAAAAGCAGGTGCTCTTTAATGTGATACTTAAGTTATAGTGCTAACATCACAAACACTTCCATTGCGAGAAATGTAAACTGTTTTTTTTCTAAAGAAATTAAACAAACCTTCGTCCATCCATCCATTTTTGTGCACTGACATTTGTGGTCAGTTACCTCGAGCGTTCCCGTCGCTAGTGTTTGACAGTTTACACTATTGAATAATCAAGTGAATCAGCTTTAGTTTTATTCGCTCGCGCATGTGACAATTTCGCTTGAATCGAATCAGGATGCAACGTTCTTGCTTTGTTTACAAACGTTTGGTTATTTCATAGGTCACAAGTAAATAAACTTGATAAAATGTGTTCCCTCTACTTTTTTGGCTGTATATTTGTGCACGGATTTTTGTTCTAGTTTACTACAACTTCGTTTTCATTCCACATGTATTTCCTTCTAAAGTTACTTTCAGTTTATGGTGCGTCTTTTTACCAAATGTTGCTGAGTTGGGGTGCGTTTTATAGCCGAGTGTGTGTTATAACCAATAAACTACGGTATTTTCATGTGGAAACCTCTCTCTATTTGTTTTTACCAAACAAGATGACTGCATGTATCCAATAGGTATATTGCCTTTTGGCAACATGTGTATGTACTGACAGAAAAGAGGAAAAACATACTCTGAAACCTTGGGTGACAAAATTTTCACAAACTTTATCCTCATTTGGTTCATAAAATTCTTAGTGGCATGAGTTATATACCCTCTGGAGGTATCTAATATTTCATTTTACAGTCAAAGGACATAATAATTTATCATCTAAGTGTTTTTATCCTAAAGGAATACTTGATTTGTTTTGGCAGCAGTTTTGGTGGTATGATAAATATATGTATCTGTACAAATGGTACAAGTAACCACATCTAGATTGGATGGAGTTTATGGGACAATGAATTATGTTAAATGTACATCATGCAAGTTATTGCAAGTAATGAAATGATACATAAAGGTATAATAAAAGAATATATACCACATGGAAAACTTTCAGGGAGGTTGGTAATGGCCATGCCGGGATCAGATGTTTAACCTGAGTGTGCAGCCCACCCATTCACAAGCTTGCTCATTTCTAGACCACATTATGACTATGCTCTTTCCCTTGCCATTTTAATTCTGACATAAACCAACTGAAGGTGACCTCCTTACAACAATCCCACATAATTCACGCATTACCTAAAATCAGAAACTTTTTCCAGACACATAGTTATGTTGGTGATGGGCTGACAAAAAATATGACAATGTTTACAAGCATACACTATACATACCCATTTAGTGGCTCATAATCAATCGGGCCTTCATTCTCTAGATACTGGTTATAAGTTATCTAAATAATATAAGTTATCTAAATAACAGCTGCATTTTTGCACACAGCAGTAAAATTCTCATTCTCAGTAATACAGGACATGGAATGTGGTATCTTATCAGATGACTTCATTGCTGAGATTTCACGACAGCAGACACTTTCCTGCCCAGTTTGCATGGGCTCACAGTTTCCACAAATGCACCCGCATTTTAAGCTCAAGTCAAGATTGTAAAGAAAAGTAAACATTTCATTAAAAAAGCATATAAGACTTAATTACTGGCATTTTGTCAATTACACAGATAATCCTGTTACAATGACTGTACATGTTATCTAGCCTTTGGGATTGTTCACGCAGTCTCATCGGAATGAAATCGGACTCACAAAAACAGCTGCATGGAAATTATGGTATTGCATAACAATAAAGAGTGAAAATGTACAAAAAAACATAGGAAGCAGATTAATGCGTGAAATGAAAGCGAACAGCATGAAGTTGTAATCTACAGCGACCTTTTCATAGTATGGTGAATATTAATAAAGGAGAAACGCGGATCAAAACAACAGCATTGCATGGAAGTATGGTTTCACAGTATACATCAAAAATACAATTAAACACCACAGAGAACAAAACAAATGCTTCAAAGGCGATTCCAACGTATTTATTGACCATTCTAAGGCGACCTTTTACAGTATATTGAGTAAACAAACGCTCACCAATCCACTTCACCGATTCGGTCCTTGTTTACATCGTATTCTTTACACTCGGACGAGTCATCGGAGGTTCCAGCATACGATTCCGTTGCCATTAATTGGTTCATACTAGTACGGCTCTACATTAAAAACCACATGTTCGACTTCCTCGGCCTTTTCGAAGAGAGAACGAAAGGTTAAAACAAAGAACTTTACGACAGATCGACAAGAATACTTACAACATTGATCGAGCTCCTCATCTACTCGCCAATAGTGTCGTCACAACAACACGTGCTTGTTTCCATTCCTTTCATGTCAAGCGCGCGGCCATTTCAGAAACGTTTTCGTTTGTTCTTTGGATATTTCCGTACTCCCAGTTGTTTTGCCCTCTTAAAAGCTTAGATAGGACAATTTCTACGTGATTTTGTATTCAAGTAGTCCTTTTTAGTGTTTGTTCACTTTGAAATGACACGAAGAAAAGGTTTCGAAATTTTGGTTCTTTTGACCTTTAATTTGGCTTAAGCTTACATGTTACTTCGATATTTATTAGGTGGTTCGTTTCACTTTTCTTGTCTGTCTTGCTACAGACTGTTTATTTTTGTTTTTATTGTTTTTTGCTGTCCTTGCATTTGCTCATACATACAGACAAACATACATAATTTATTTGATATTGCAGGTTAGAATACAGGCAACTAAATAAAGATGGTGTGGACCTGCCAAATAATCTAATAAAGAGATAAAATAAATGAATAAAGAGATAGATAAATTATAAATTTAACTATATATATACAGCTAAAACTATATATGATATATATGCAAGCATAAGAAGGTAAAAATTTAAAAGTTACAAACTAGCAATTAATTAAATAAAACAAAATAAAACAATGAAAAATATACAGTCATCAAGATCCTTATTGTAGTTCATGCAGGTTCCTTTAAAGTGCACCTAACCCCCAAAATTTTTTCAATCTTAAATGATTCGTCTCTGAATTAGAAGCACAACTGTGAAAAAATTTTTTGATTTGGTTGAATCTTCACATTTCTGTGCCCTGGTAAAGTCTCGAAATTACGACCAAAAATGCTGCCATTTTGTTTCACGACCGAGTTATGGGGACAATGGGTTAAGCGCTTGTATGACGTCATCCCGGAATGGAAGTTCTGTTGAGCTTACAAAGTTTTTTGAAGGAAGCTCAATAATTCTAACTCTGAGGGCAAATAAGACATCATTTTAACTGATAATTTATATTCATAATATTGTCACATGTAACATTTGTCTTCGAAGAGAAAAAACAGACTGCCTGTTCCTGAAATAAACATATTCCCATCGGCTGATCTCACAAGCATTTTATCCCCTTTTATGCGGTGAAAACAGAAAATTCTAGTGAGTCCATTCAATGAAAAGATCTCCTCTTTAAAATTTGTTTATTGTATAGTGATGCAACCCAAACATGTGGATTTACCATGTTTTCAAAATATCGTGATATTCCATGTGCTGCGTACCATATACACAAAGGATTTAACAGCAGCAACACAAAGTAGTCCAGAATGTAATGGCAGTTAAAATAATTGTTCCTCGATACCTTTAGGAAAACCTCATAAATCTAACTTCCTTTGAATTTTCCAGCTTTCATGAGTCCTACAGTCTTCGACATGAGCACTCTATTAAAACTGGTTTTGAACAACAATCAAAATATATTTTCAGAGGCCATGCTAATTCACTGACAGGAGCCCATGTCACTGATCAATACATTGTAGACTCACATTTCTGTGCCCTGGTAAAGTCTCGAAATTACGACCAAAAACACTGCCATTTTGTTTCACGACCGAGTTATGGGGAGAATGGGTTAAGCACTTGTATGACGTCATCCCGGGAATGGAAGTTCTGTTGAGCTTACAAAGTTTTTTTGAAGGAAGCTCAATAATTCTAACTCTGAGGACAAATAAGACATCATTTTAACTGATAATTTATATTCATAATATTGTCACATGTAACATTTCTCTTCGAAGAGAAAAAACAGACTGCCTGTTCCTGAAATAAACATATTCCCATCGGCTGATCTCACAAGCATTTTATCCCCTTTTATGCGGTGAAAACAGAAAATTCTAGTGAGTCCATTCAATGAAAAGATCTCCTCTTTAAAATTTGTTTATTGTATAGTGATGCAACCCAAACATGTGGATTTACCATGTTTTCAAAATATCGTGATATTCCGTGTGCTGCGTACCATATACACAAAGGATTTAACAGCAGCAACACAAAGTAGTCCAGAATGTAATGGCAGCTAAAATAATTGTTCCTCGATACCTTTAGGAAAACCTCATAAATCTAACTTCCTTTGAATTTTCCAGCTTTCATGAGTCCTACAGTCTTCGACATGAGCACTCTATTAAAACTGGTTTTGAACAACAATCAAAATATATTTTCAGAGGCCATGCTAATTCACTGACAGGAGCCCATGTCACTGATCAATACATTGTAGACTGCTAAGAAAACTTGAAGTGTTTACAAATCAAATTGATTAACTTCAACGAATTCAGTTGATTTAGACAATGGCGCCACTTGAACTTCATGTTCAAATGGAGCTACATGTAGTAAAATATATCCAATCACGTCTAAATTTGTGTCAGTTTGTTTACATTGGGTATATGCAAATTATTCTTGCATCATGAAATTGTGTTCACTTATTTCTAACCAACTTAAGACAGATACGTAGCCTCAAATTTTAACTGCAGTTAGCTATATTTTTTTATTAATTTTTACCATGCCTTGACTTCGTTCAAAAATTTTCGTTTTCTAATAGTACTGCCTGAGGATAATTAGAAGTTCAGCTAATCTTCAAGTCACATAGTTCGCGTCAGCTCGGCTCACTTTCCGTTCTCTTGTCAAATCTATCTTTGCCTTCTTTAAATAGATACCATAAATGAAGATTCTCCCATAAACAGGCACTTCCACAATTAATTGCTGATGTTCGTTTAAAAGGACCGATACAAAGTTGGATGTGCGCTGATAACAATTGTTTTCAAACTGCTGCATGATTCCCATAGCCGATGCATGGTACTCGGTCGTTCACAATTGAAATGGTAAAGCTTTTGCTCACCAGTAGCATACACAGAACCACGAGGTACGGCAGATAACACTTATAAACGAAGTTCATCTTTTCATCTTCCCTTCTTCATCGAGTCTTCCTGTCCATTCCTGGTCTTCATAATCATGAGGCTCCTTCAAGCTCCTCACCAATTCTGTACTTAAGTTCCACTTCAGAAATGAAGTTAATTTGGCATTCACCCTACACATAGCCTGACTCTGACTCCGAGAACGACAAGGACATGATTCCAACACAATTTTGACTACTGCCAGGCTTTTACCTTCCAATATGTGCTTCGATGACCCCAACAAATGCTCGCAAAAAACAGAGATTGACTGAGACGCTATCTTTCAACTGTTCCCGTGATGATGTTACCAACCTTGCTGGACCCAGACTCTCTTTTACTCGGCCATGCAACAAATTGAATGAGAATTTGGCTGTCCATAAGAAATAGAGGATTCAACCAAATCCAATAATTCTTTCACAGAAATACTCCAAATGATAAGTAGATTTATTTAGGCGAAAAAACAATTTTGGGGTTAGGTGCACTTTGACGAATGAAACCTCTGGTGCTGCTTTGTTGGTAGTTGTTTTAAGAACTCTTTTGAATGTGTCAGTGTTCTCACTTTTTCGCGCATTTTAATCTAAACAGTTCTAGACAACAGGAACCCTAAATAAAAGACTGTCTCTACCTAATTCCCTTTCCTTTGTGTTTTGAGTCAGTAATTTATACATGTTGAGACAGCCTCTTTAGCATGTGTTTTGCCTTAAACATCTCAATTGCTAATATACGTTTGTAAATGTTCTTGTTTAATATTTGTAAGGTAATTCCCTTGAAATTTACGTACTATCCAGATTTTTTTGAACTTGGCACAACTGATAGCCATGCATAGGACATTGAAACAATGCAATACAAAGATGGGGTCACCATGCTTGTTTTCCACCTGCATGCCCAATATTCTTTGTGTTTTTACTGGGTTGTGTGAAAAATGTTCAAAACTATGAATAGTACTGAAACACACATTTTCACAATTGGATTGACTGTAATGGGGTTGCATTTTCAATAGAGTTGCTAGAATGGAGTCGCACTTTTTCAGGATTTTGGGGGTAAATGTACCAGAATGTTTGTACTAAAGGTGAAAAGTAAAGTGTTCTACATTCAGTTTAACAAATGTGACAACTCATTTTAGGATGACCCACTTAAAAGGCTTTACAAGGTAGATGCATACACAGAAGGTGACTAAGTTGGGATCACAAAATTACATTTGCCCAAAAGTGACTAAGATGGGGTCTATAATCGGCCACAGAATAGACTATAATGGGGTAGGGGTTCTGAGAGGCCAGCAGCACAAACCCAGCAAAAATTGCATCCCCACATGCCCATTTTCTTGTTCGCACATCCCTAACCTCATGTCCCCTCATTCTGTGTCCTTGTCCCTGCATCTCCATCCCCATCCCCCTTTAGATAATAACTAGATCAAGCATTGGTATTTTTTCTATAATTTAGTAAATACATTCTTTTACATCACCTTCAAATTTTATGAGTGGAAATGAAGAAGACAAGGCCAATAGCCCAATGGTCAACCCACTCATTTGAACTGAGACACAGAGGTTTCAATAAGTCCTGAAATAGCCATCTGAGCTCACTAAAGTAGGAGGTAACCTGATGATTTTTTTTTTAATAATTTGAGTGAAAACATGGACAAAGTAGGCGGCGGTAAGAGGTAAATTCTGACAAAGAAGGTGGCAATTTTCACTGGTTGCCGGCTTCTAATGAAACCCCTGGAAACAGAATAAGCAATGTTGAGTGCACAGCCAGCATCATCTTACCTGCAAGAAACAAAACACCTACCCCCTGTTTACTGATCCCCCTACTGATCCCTATAAAATTCACTGAGAAAAAGTAACACAACAATATAAAGAAAATGATTTGGGGCTGCTTACCTCAGAGTTCAGAGATGGTGGAAACTTGGTTTGATGGAGCATCTACTTACTGACTCGTTTCCCAGTCATTACAAGTGCCCCAGTTCTCTTCTGCGATAAACGAGCGCAAAATAAATTGAGGCATCATCAAGTATGTTATTCGTGTCTGCGAAAAGCCATGACAATGGCAACAACAAAGACAGAAAGAAACAAAAACAGCTCAACGATAAAGAATCCAGAGTGACAATGCAACCGGATGTTGATTGGAGCTGATTAGCGTTATTTTTACAGAACGACTTCAGCTTTGTTATGTCGCTTGCTTGATGCTTGTGTTTATCTTCCAACCATTTTCGTTTCTTTCTGTCTTCATTGTTACCATTGTCATGGCTTTTTCGCAGACATGGATAACATACTTGATGATACAGCCTTGCTTGATGGGGATCAGTAGGGGATCAGTGGGGGGATCAGTGTTTGTCGAAGCCTAATCTTACCAGTTATTTTAAGACCCTGGTTTGTGGTCCAGTCTGGGGTTATAATTACCTGGTAAACACAATACCGTAAAGACTCGCAGATAAGCCACACCTGAACTTTAGCAACTCAAATTTTGGAAAAAAGTTTTCTAGTAAAAGTTAAAAGAAATTCAAAATTGAAGGTAAAATCGCCAACATTGAAATGAAAAATACTTCAAAGTTGTACCCACAATTTTAGCTCTTTAGTAGAATAAACATCACGTCCACAACTATGACATATGATTGATGTTATTCTTTTACTTGTTGACAGGTATTTCTTCATTGAGTAGACAGTTTTCATAGAGTTTTGCTTGTTCGCCGTTTTGGATATTCCTAGCTTAGTAGCCACGCAATAGTTCGGAACGATGGAAGTCTGGACACCGGCGACGAAACAGTGGGCCATTTGCCACGCAAATACTTGCATTTTCTTGCACATGGAGGATTGATTGCCGTTGAAGTTACAGACTGTCTTTTTATGCTGTAAACATTTTGTGGGGGAATGGAAATTCCATGCTGTGTCACATTCTTCTGTTTGTGAAAAGCAACCATAAAGTGTTTATTATAATCTGTTAACGAAGGTTTAGCACTGTCTAACAGCGACAGAAATGTGAGCTTGAAATAAGCTAATGCTTGGATTACCAATAGCTCTTTTAGGAGCCACCAAACTTGCAAAAGCAATGACCAATACTCTGTTTTAGTTTTTATGTGGTGTTATATTAATGTACTTTTCCATAAAAATGTCAATTCGCTGAAATTTACGGCACCTTTTCCAAATGGTCTCACAGGTAAGCCGCACCCCCAATTTGGAACAACAAGTTTTGGGAAAAGGTGCGGCTTATCTGCAAGTCTTTACGATAATATGACAAGAAAATAAAGGGAATTTGGGGAAGCCTGCAAACAGAATGCTCATTATTTGGGCTTTCTTTTTGCTGTTCAAGGGGATATGATCAATTGAGGACCATGCTGATTTACTGTTAGACTTACTATTCACCAGTCATGCATTGATGATTTTTTTGCAATCTTACATGCATTTTGGCTCTTGACTGTAACGAAGTTCCTTTTTTAACTCGG
>JAEMWC010001107.1:145000-268261 GCA_016490735.1 Pachyseris speciosa | reverse complement strand
ATCACTTGCGAGGCTGTGAGAACTCGCTGGCTTTCTACAGGGTTTGCGGGTGCTTTCTCCAGTTTAAAAATGAGGCATTTCGCTAGCATTGTTTACATTTAATTCACTCTGATCCAACTGACTTCTTAATCGCTGTTTATCCTGAATATTAAGACTTGTTTCAGTGGGATTTGCAACAGTTCTCTGTGGATCGTTTCCAGATACCCTTCCCATGGAGTAATTAACGTTTACTTGGCTATTTCCGACAGCGTTCCCAGTGCCCTTGTGCCTACATATTTCTGATGCTGCAACAGCCTTCTTAGAAACCATATTTGCCTTTCTTGTTGATTCTAATTTTTAGGCACAGAGCCTGGTAGTATTTTGAAAATGTCCTTTCAAAAAAGCGCTCGAGGTTGGACTTCTGACTTTTGTCTGTAACACTCGTCGAAGCTCCTTCTCGCTGTTTCCTTTCATTTCATTTCCTGAGAGGTAAACGACCTTGAAGCCAGAGTTCAGCCTTGCCATATCGCTTCGATAGTGAATGGAAATTCTGAATATGTCGTAAGCACTCTGGGACAAGATTTTGAACCAGTTCTTCACCTTTCTTGTTCATCGTAGGGTAACCCGTTCGTGTTCGGAGTTTTGAACTTTACATTCCCTCGATCTTCGAGAATCGCTTTCTCGCACGAGATGTTCCTCTCCAATTGTCGGTTCCGAGCGAAACGATATCGTGCGAAAAGCATCCCTCATTCTTTCAATCAGCACTCTTTGTCTGTAATCCTCAAACTGTGAAGCGTCGCGTTTCCTCGGCGTTACCGGACTACGGTTTACGCTGAAAAAGTTATCGTTTTCGGCGAAAGTTTTCTGTCGGTTTGTTGTTAGTCTACGAATCCTGTACGAACTCGAAGCCATGTCTAAGTCAAAAAGAGCAATTAAATGGAGTGCCGTACTTGGAGAGTCGCTCGTTAGCAACGCAAGTATTATGTATTCAGTGTAAATTGGTGATTGAGGCACGCGACAACTTCATTAAGTAAACAGGACAGACTTGAACTTCTTTGTAAAAAAGCTGGTTGACAAGGGATATCGGGTATTAAGAGATTAGGACCACGCCTTCGACTTGATCTCCAAACCTCGCTATAATATATTTTAGCATCACTAAAGAAAGCTCAAATATCAGGGGCACCCAATGACATGTTTTGGTAGATATCTGCTCGGTGGAGGGTAGTTCGCCTTAGACTTTCGGCATCGATTAAAGAGTGCACTCGCATTTAATTCGTGACTGAAACGTGGCCTTAAAGATTCACAATGGGGAGATCATAGCCCCTGAGGTTTTCGGAATGGTCGCATTTGCTGTTTTTGACATTTAAAAACGTCAGCTAGTATTTTCGGAAAGACAATAGCCCTAGAAAGTTCGTGGAAGGTTAATATCAGCTAGCATTTTCTCAAAGGAAGAGTTTGTTCCGTAACATATTCTGCTATTACAATTTGATCTAGTTTAGTTGCCCTAAACGCGCCTATGGCAGTTGACGGAAGTTGAAAATTTAACGCGCGGAGTCATAAACTTCGTCCACACAAGCACTTCCTTGCCTTATCACGGCCTGCAAATTATTGTTCCACTTTACATGGACTCCACAATTCTCTTGATACCCTGAGCTTCCTGTAAAAGCAAAGCAGAAGAAAAGAAAAAAGGTATTTCAATGTGGAGGTTGCTGGGTCAATACATGTAGTTGGAATGTCACCTTCAGCCAAGCGAAGTTCGAGAAAACGTAAAGTGTTAATATATATGAACTGGAGTGACCATGTTCAGACGATTTCCAAACAAGTTGCCTCCAGAATTTGCGCTATCAACCGTGTCAGAAACTTAGTTCCTCGCGAGAACTCTCCTTACCACTTATGGCGCTCTTGTACAGCCTTACTTTAATTATTGCAGCGCGGTTTGAGGAAATTGTAATAAAGGCCTTTCCTTGAAACTTCAAAAATTAAAAAACCGCTCTTCTCGAATAATCACCTCGTCCAATTACGGTTCAAATCTGGAAGATCTTTTCCATTCGCTTAATCATTGACATAAACTAGAACAATTTGGTCTAGAGTCAACCGAATGGACTTAAAGGAGCCATATGTCACGGTAATTTGTCGGTCTTTGGGGCAAAATTCGGGTAAATTCATTAAATAGAACATTTAGTCTTGGATCTCCAACAGAAAGTCTATAAAGAAGATCTACGCATAATTAAGCAATATACTACACGTTTCTATGGTTTATAGGCTGATAAACCACGCGGGATGTTGGAAGAACAGTCGAAGAATTCGTAAATAACGAACCGCAGGCGAGTGATTTGCGGATTCTTCGAGTGCTCTTCCAACATCCCAAGTGGTTTATAATTCCTATGAACCATAGAAACTTGTGGTATATTGCTTTTATATAATAATTCAGAAGACGCGCGAAATCATATAGCTGATTGACTAATCAGATCGCGTGCACTGATTTGTTTATTATATAATCGGCAGGAGCCCATTACTAGGAGCGTACAACTCCCATACTAAGCCTATGTCACAGCATTTTTTACAGACCGATCTATTTTTAGACTACCTTTTCCCGCGAAAAAGGGCAACAAAGGCGGCAACGGTAACGAGAGCGCCACAAAACAATAGTTTTAATGAGCAAAAACAAAGGCTCTGTACGTGCAGATACTTGTGGCACGTGCAGCGACTTGTGATTGATCATTGGACTCCTGCGGGAGTCTGCTTTTGGCGGGAAATTCAATCTAAAAATAAATTTGTTTGTGAAAACGCCGTGACAGTAACACAGGACAGTTGTACGCTCCTGGTGATGGGCTGCTGATAATCAGTTTATAATGGTTCTTGCCAGACAGGAGAGCTGAAAGTTGAAAAACAGCGGCCCACTTTTTTTCAAATTGCAATCCGTTTCCATCCTGACCATCCATAGCCAAGGAGTCTTATTTTTTATTTGACTGCACTAGTCAAGTAGTTTTGAAGAAAACTGCAGTGCTATTTTGAGTTCATTAGTACACACATCCCCTGTGGCTTGATACCAAACACTCGTGACATAGCCACTTTAAACGTCCTATAACCTGAGAAATACGGAAAACAAACTAGCAGTACCGCTTCCTCGTACTGATTACTGAAATATAAAGCTTCTTCTTTTCCTCATCAAATCTCCACATATTCAAGGACACACCTACTGAAAAAGAAGACCACTCGAACTAATGTTCAGTGTGCAATATAGCAGAACCCTAAAAAAATTAATAAATCGACCTTGTTTCACGAGGGGTTACACCTCACAGTCAAACCCATGAACTTGAATTCTGGATCAAATTTTCATTTGGAAATGATGGGAAAAAAGTGGAGTACCTGGAGAAAAAACCTCTCTCGGAGCAAGGACAAGAACAAACAAACTTAACCCACATGATGATGGGTCCTGGGCCACACTGATGGAGGCGACTGCGCCATTCCTGCTTCCATCCCCACCCCCTCTCCCCAGTGCAGTAGAATACTACTCAGGATCCAGTAATGAGGAACATCTAGATTTAAATGGAACAAATCCACTGTATTCTTTTTTTTTTTTAACAACTTTATTGTAAACAAAATAACCCTTTAAACGTTAATTTACAACATTCAATAAAAAGTCACAAATCATATTTTACACCCATTGGACTAAGTTTACACAACAAAAGAAGAAGGAGAAAAGAGAAAAAAACTAAATAAAATGAAAGCCTGTCGGTCGCCAGTCATGATTAACTGATAAATTGACTATTATTATTATTATTATTATTATTATTATTTATTATTATTATTATTATTACTATTATTTTAACTTGCAATGCTCTTTTCATTAAGTGTATTATACAATATTGTCTGTATTATATCATATTTACGTACATACTTACACTACACTACCACTTATACTTGCACTACTTACAAACGCCAAGAATAGAAAGGAAAAAATACAATATTGTAAAGACAGAAAAAATTTCCATTTGTTCTTGAATTCTTTCTCCTTATTAGAAATGACTGCCAGGACTCCACTGTATTCGACAAGTCTCACAACGAACCTACAATACTTATACTTACTGATGATAGTTGCGCCAAACAAAAGTGATCCCATAGGATTTTAAAACATGTTTTAAAACCTTGTTATGAAAGGCAAAGTCATTATTGAATGGCAGAGTTGCATCATTATTTTACATTTTGTGAAGAGTACTTGCTACAGCAGTCTCATGGTACTGTAGTAGTTGCAAGTAAAATTTATACTATTTAAATTAGTGGGAGATGGGGGAGGGGGTGGAAGCCCAGGTGATGGGGGGTGGGTGGGGGAGGGAGAGAGGGGTAAAGGAGGTGGTGGAGGGGGAGGTAGGAAGTGGAAGTTCTAAAAGGGTGGGAGGCAGCAGAGAAATAATTTAACAGGAACAGGACTGGAGTAAGGGGAAAAACGTACGGGAGGAGGGAGATCAGGGTACGGGAGACAGAAAGTTTTGAATCTCTGCACATCTACGGCCATGGTCCAATCAGTAATTGAAGTTTGTTTCGAATATTTCAAAAATGATCGCACTATTCGAAGCGACTATAGGGTTCAATGTTCAAATAATCAACTCATTAATGTAATCTTGGGGGGTACGCTTGACCTGACTCGACTGTAAAAATAGAATGCTTAACTTAATCGATCTCGCCACTTATTTCGCTGCCAAAGAACAAAATTTCAGATGTGCTTCATCGGTTACCAAACCAAACACGTTATCTTGAAATTCTCGCGACAGCAAAAATTTTCGTCACCTTTCCTCGCGAGCAGCGAGTTCGGGACTAGTAAATACAACAGATTGCTACAAGACATCATCTTGGACAAGACCATTGCCACCAAGATAGCACGAAGAAATGCCGTAATTAGCTAGCTCCTGAATGTGCGACTCGACCACGGAACTGAGAGGGAATATTACCGACAGAATGGGCTTCTTTGGGTAGTCAAACCCTTCTTTGTGCAAATATGCACAGACCAATGGCACCAACTGGAAAATCGACGATTTACCACAACTGGTCGGAAGGACACAAAACACGTCTCTTGGTTCGACAAATTTGAAGAGAGCTTCTTCCTGAACAGGCTTCAGTTGTTCGACGTTCGAAACTTTTGAACTTAGAGCGTAATCAAGTGCATTTCTATAAAGCCCCGCCAAACGCTCGCAACATTTCAACGCAATATCTTGCAACATTGTTGGGCACAACATGTTGCACACGTTTGGCCACCGTGTTGCAATATGTTGCAACATGTTGGATGGTGTTGGCTCAAATTTGAAAAACGGTCAAATTTTTCGTGCAACATTTTGGATGTTGCATGATGTTGTATTCGTTTGGCCACATTCACGCAACATTGTTGCACTAGGGCATGCGCGCTAGGCTCATTTGCTATTTCAAAGCGCCAGAACACACGTTTGGCCACCCTGTTGCGATATGTTGCAACATGTTGGATGGTGTTGGCCATAAAAATCGACAACCCGCAAAATGTTGCGTTGAAATGTTGCGTGCGTTTGGCCGGCCCCTTCACAACATCGTCACAACATGATGCAACAATGTTGCAGGATGTTGCGTTGAAATGTTGCGAATGTTTGGCCAGGGCTTAAGAAGTCAAGAAATTTAACTCTCCCTCTACGCTCGCCATTTTTGTTAGTCTTCTTCGCAGCTGTTTTTAGGGCTGTTACGCAACGCTCTTCTTTTTTGGGGGGGGGGGCGTTGCATGACAACCCCTCCCCTCCCCCAAAAAAAAGGCTGCGAGGGAGACTACATTTTTGTTGGTATGTTGTGATGTAAGCCCCAAAACCGGTTTTTCAATCTCACGCGAGATGTTGTTTCATGTAGCCAATCAAGGTCGCTGTTACATGGTCAAATCCCAGCGGACAATGTAGTAACCAATCAGCGACCTAGTTCAAAATCTGAACTAATTTGTCACATGGAAATGAGGTTGATTGCTTGTGCGACCAGTGGTCAGTCTCGGGAGCTTTTTTAAACCATTTTATTTTATCCTAGGTTTTCTGAGAACGGACCTCTGGAGCCAGGGTAAGTTTGTGTGGGCTCCCTGTGACTGAGCTTACCTTCAACCGTCCTGATGAATTTTGATGACCCGTCGCCAATAAAGAAAGATACCTATATTCCTCGTCTTTACTAGCACTTCTTCTTGCATTGGAGTATACAAAGTCTCGCCTTTCGGCCGAAAACGTTCCGACTCGTAAACTTGTCCATTTGGGTGAATAGTGAAAAATCTTCGACAACAAAGCGGAGTTGAGGTAATACAATTCTTTGGTCGATTAGACGTCTTCAAGAATAAACCATTCTTGGTGTTTTGCTCTGGGAATCTGTCGCATGAGTTAGCAGAGTTGAGATTTTGGTCGTCATCCTTTCTTGGTCTTTTGGCAACCGAAGTGCAAGCACCTCGCCATGACGATGATCTGGAGGGAAAAGGAACATCTGTTTCAAAATCCATGGGGAGATGTTAATCTTAGCAGGTCATCTTTAGGTCTTTCACAATCAAATAATGGGGAGCGAGTTTGTTAACTGCACGCAATGTTAACTCAAACTTTGTGTCACGTATACTAGGCACGCCATCTTGACTTGGTAGCCATTCTTTTTCGAAAAACGCGCTTTCTCGCGATTAACCTCGTTCCCAGGAAGAGGTGAAATCCTACAGTAAAAGAATCGCCATGTAAAATAATAAATTAAGACTACAATGTGGAGCGATTACTCTGAAAACATCAGATTGTTGTTCCTAATATGAATAGTTTGCCGGCAGGGATTCTTTAAAAGACTCCAAAGTTGTTTGATTTTTAGCATGAATAGGAAGGCTGTTCCAGAGTTTTGCATCACGATAGTGAAAATTACGTTTCCCTGCTTTAGAAAGGGGCCTGGCAATGAACAAATTGTGAGACGAGCCCCTTAAATTGTGGAGTGAACTTGAGATGTATTTATGAAAATCTCATGAAGGCGTGCCGGAAAGATACTATTTATTGCCTTGTACATGGCAACCGCTAACTGATTTGTACGGCTTTGTTCAAGTGTATCCCAGCCAAGGTCATGCAGTAAAATAGAGGATGTAAAATGTTTGAAGGGTGAAACTGTTTCAGTCTGTTTGACGCGTGAACCAAAGGCGCCTCCAATGGAACATCGTACTCGATTTACGTTGGAAATACACTTGTATAAAAATGTTTCCCTTGCACAGTTTCAAATCGAAGTAATAAGAACTTGTTATGTACCCAATTGAAATTTCTAGCAGTGTGGCATTAACAACCTCGTTAGCCTGCAAAACGTTATTATATTCTTTTGCTTTCAGGCTGCAAGCGGCGAGACACAAACTGTAAAATCACCTCCTAACGACTTGTCTCAAGATGAGAACATAGATCAGGTAGATCCCAAACCACTTTGTTATCTATCTGAAAACTTCGTGCTAGGAATTAATATATCATAGTTAACTGAGCTTCCAATGTTGCATTTACTAAAGAAATTCCCTACACGTTGCTGTCCTTTAAATTTGATTTAATTGGCTTTAGGAGGCAATCGACTTTGGAGCAGCTGCTTCGTTTGGTATGGACCCACTTCATGTCAAGGAAAATGACGGGGGACACATATCTGTCCAGGTATGCGCATATCTATAACCCCATGCATTCAATTACTTTTCAATACAAGTTGTTGTTTTCGTGATGCTTTTGCTTGCACACGAGTGAAAGCAAGAAAGTCGTTGGATGCAAAATTAAGTTTGGGGTGTTGCGAAAACCGTTTGGACATATTTCCAAGATGTTATGTTCATCTAGAATCAAGAAAAGCCCCTTTGGGGAGGTTCAATAAAGTATGCATGTATGTATGTAAGTCTTGCACTTGTCATAGGTGGAAATAGGCCTGATTTGCCACTCCCGAGCTATCACAAATTCTTCACCTTA
Source organism: Pachyseris speciosa (assembly GCA_016490735.1). Classification (NCBI taxonomy): domain Eukaryota; kingdom Metazoa; phylum Cnidaria; class Anthozoa; order Scleractinia; family Pachyseridae; genus Pachyseris; species Pachyseris speciosa. Next base: position 260,351 of record JAEMWC010001107.1, on the reverse strand, counting down.
CAAACGTTCCGTAGTCAGAGAGAGCTCAGCACTGAAAAGCCTTTGGGAAACTTCCGTGAGTTCTAATTGGTCTATGATTTTCAAGTTAACCGTCATGCAATCGTAGATCACGAGAGTTACTTCGTGTTAAAAAAGACAACTTAAGCAAGAACTACAGCATTGTTAACTAATTAAACTGTTTTTAATCTCTAAGGATACAACGAATAGGAGGCAAATCGCACCAGTTGTTATTGATCTTTCTCAAGAAGAACAGACAGCTCAGGTGAATAATGTGCCAAATTGTTGTAAAGGCAACAGATGAATTTAAAATGGAGGTTTGATCATGAGTAGAAAATGAGCAGTGTAAAAAGTGCTTTTTCTTCCAGGCTAGAGCAAGCGCGAAGAGAAAAGCGGGCCCACCACAATATTCCATTGACCTTTCTTCCTGTGGAGAACCAATCACCCAGGTAAGTCGTACATAACTGACAAAAAAAAAACGACAACGACAACAACGATTTGATAATAATTGTACATCCAGGCATGTACAAGACTTTTTGGATGTAGTGGCTACTGGAATGGCACATTATAGTGGGCAGGTGCGCCAAAAAAAACTTACATTTCCTCGCTTCGGGCGAAAAATCGCCCCGTGTTAGGTTTTCAGTTTCCATGTCAGTAGGACCTTGTGATTATTAAGTGGCTACTGAGTGATGAAGAACCTAATAAGATTATAATTAAGTAGACACCTTAAACTGGGCATGGGTGTGAAAAAAGACAAGCCGACATTATTGATAACTTGGAGGAAAAATCTGCACCAGTATCAATACCAAGTTTGAGTAATTTTTACTGGCTTTGTAGAACGTCAGAAAGTGTGTGATATGCCAAATGCAAAGTTAACACAACACCCGTATTAAGAGCAAGCTCGTATTTTAGTATAAATGATGTCATTGTAACAAAATCGTTATTTCTAGGTTACGCCTACCAAGAGAAAACCTGGCTCACCAACGCATTCTATCGACCTTTCTTCCTCTGAAGAGGAAACCACTGAGGTAGGTCGCACGAATGATATAGTTTTAGGTTAGATGTAGAGTCTTTCTTTCAGAGATACTGGCAAGGTTTAAAAAAAATAACCTTCCGTTGAGCGAATGACATTAATTTAGTTCACATATGGGTAAGTACTGATCTACCCGAGACAAATTCCCGGACTCAACGTCATATGTGGGTTGAGTTTATTGTTGGTTCTCTTCTCTGCTCCGAAAGGTTTTCCATCGGATTCTTCGATTTTTCCCTCTCCTCAAAAACCAGCACTTCTAAATTCCCATTCGATCCGGAATGCTCGGACGTTCAATACATGAGCCCCGGCTCGAGAGATTGGGCAACCACTCCCTACGCTATCCAGCTTAAATAAATCCTGAATTGATTTGATTTTGATTTGATTCTTTTGCCGTGCGATTCGATAAACAAGTAAACAAAAGCCCGCCTAAAAACCGAATCTTATTGCCTGATTACTTTGAAATTGTTAGCCTGCTACATATCTGAGCAAACGCCAAATATAACGATGCTTTTTTTCCTCTTTTAGAAAGAAAAATACTTGGAGACTAAGACACAAGTGTCCACCCCTTTGTTGTATAATAATGACACACACCTGCCTATCTTTGAATGTGCAAAAAAAGGAGGATACACCATCAGAGAAGCGATAAAAATTCTCTTGAGTGAACAACCACAAGAATCGAAATGCACCAAGATCCCCTTGAAAACAAGGAAAAACCTATCCTTTCTTGTTGATGTCACAAAATACAAATGCTGGCAAGACGTCAAAAGTGACATGAATGGCGTCTATTCTGACACGTTGCGCATTTGTACGTGGACGGTGGTAGTTGACGAAGAAAATAACGTGGAGACTCTCGAAAAGAAGAAGACCGAATTGAAAACCGATAGAGCATTCCATGTTTACACAAATTCAATGCGGAATAAGGCGGGCTTGTGTCGTTCAATCTTCTTGCTAAGAGGACGAGATGGAGAAATTGTAAATTCCACTATCCTGCTTCAGTATACAATGGCGAAGGAAGGATGTAATGAAGTAGTTTTTGAAGTACCATCGCATGGAAATAGCAAGTGCCAAAAACGAAAGCCTTTCTACCCCACAAAGAAGAGCACTCTGCAAGCCATGAAAGACGAAATGCACTCTAACTCATCTGCCGTGGCCTTTCGTAACGTGTCAGTATCTGCAGGTGGAGCTTTGGGTGCCACAGAGCCAGGGGAGTTGCCACGCTCCAAACAACAATTGTACAATCTTAAAAGCTAACTGAAGAAAACTGATGACGTCGACGAGCTGCTCCAATACGCTAAGCACGCCGAAGAACCAGTCGTGCTCGAACATCACGACGTTCCAGAAGACCTATGGGTATTAGCTAAGCCCCACATGACAATGGACTTATCCAGGTTCTGTACCTCTGAAAAATTGAGTTACCCGCTGAGTGTGGACCCAACGTTTAATTTCGGCAAATTTGAGGTCACTCCATTCACATACAAACACCTGTTCCTGACCTGCAAACGAACTGGTGGTGCTCCATCATTTCTAGGACCAACAGCTATTCATTACAGCAAACACAAGAGTGTATACAAGAAGATCGTTCATGCTGTCGCCAATTCCAGTCCCAATCTTGCCCAGGAAGGAAAGGGTTTTATTACAGATGGCGAAGAGTCCCTTTACAGTGCTCTAGGCGAGGTAATGCGGCATGCCACAGGTTCAAGATGTTTCCGACACTTCCAACAGAATTGTCGTGACAAGCTACACAACCTTGGAATTAGAAAGCCTACGGAACAGAAATTCTTTATAGAAACCATCTTTGGAAGTGCAACGTCCCGAGGTATTTTAGATGCAGATCAGAAATCTGACCTTAAAGCATGCCTTATGGCAGCGAAAGAACCGTTAGACGCCGAGGAGGTAAAGCTGACCGGAAAAGAAACGCCTGAATTTTGGAGCTACCTGCAAAGTCATAAGAAAATGATGAAGAAATGCATGATTGCAACTGCAAGAAAGAAAGCGGGGATGCCTACTGACAAGTCGGGGAAACCCCTGAAGAGCTACACGAACCAGTCAGAAAGCATAAACAACAAGTTGACCCGACAGAAAGAGGCTATAGCAAAGAATGACAAGAGCAAAGTGGATATGACGAAGTTACAATTTACGAAGGATGTTTGGGAGGAAGTTGACAGCCATCAACAAGAGGAGCTAACGTTGGCGATTTGTGGACTAAGTGGCGAGTATCAACTGGCAGACGTCGTTGCCCATTTGGAAGTTACCCCAGACCAGTGGTTTGACATGACTGTAGGTGAACGACAAGCCTACATTAAAGAGTTCAACAAAATGTCTGTCGATGACGCCCTGAAGGGAAAGCCCATAAGGGCTACTCGGGTACCTAACGTTGAAGACGTAGAGTACAAAGTGTTTTCTGTTGACGTGGGAATGATGTTAGGGTCCTTGAAGAGCTGGACAGACGGTCTGGTAGCCACTATTGTGAAGGAAGCAGAAGCACTGTTAAACGTCAAAGACGCCATACAGAAGATGCCATCACTGACATCTCCCTCTAGGGAAACCTATCTGGTTGCTGCAAAGAATTGCCAAAAGGGAATGTACCAATGCTCAGTCTACAGTGATCACGTAAGCTGTTCCTGTCCGTGCTATAAATACAACAACCTCTGTAAGCACAGTATCTGCGTTGCAGAGACGGTAGGAGTCTTGAAGGAACACTTGGACTTCCTGAAAAAATCGCCAAGGCGCAAAGCTCCGTTGAAAGGTGACCTTCTCGAGCCTGCAAAAGCAGCTCAAGGGAAGAAAGGTGGCAGCCACAGGAACCCATGGCGACCAAGCAGGCAGGCCACGGTGGAAACGCCTCAGACAACCAGTGGACGTCCCTTTACCGAAGTACACCACAACAACAGGCCTTTCGTCGTATGCTTTCTCGACGATGTGCCAAAAGCGCAGGAGTGCAGGCAATGCCGCATCGAATTTCCGCGAAGGCAAAAGATAACACCCTTCGATATTGTCCTATCGCACGAAGAGAAGTGGTTGTATCCAGCACCCGATGATCCTTGTTGCAAACTTCCATCGGCAAGACTGACCACAAAATTCTACTGCGTCAAGAAATCCTGCATAGAAACCCGTTTTCCATACTTTGATCCATCCTTATTGCAGATTCACACTGAGGCTCACTCACGTTTACAGAAGTCCCACTTCGATCTCCTCGAAGACGAACTTCAATACAATCGATGAAGTTGGGCATAGCGAGGTGTAGCAACTGACATTAGGAAGTTTAAGCATAGCCGTTTTTGAGCGACCAACGTCAACCGGAAGTGAGGTATTTTCTCTTTTTACTCGTCTTGGTGCTACCAGATTTGCATTACCAAGTGTCTTTACTCTAATAGAGACGATTTATTTGAAAATATGTGCACAACCACTGCTTAATTATGAGAAATGCGCACTTCCGGTTGACGTACGTCGCTCAAAAGCGGCTTCGATTAAACTCCCTATTTACGTGATACCATTCTCGTATCGCTGGCACAAAGGAATTTTTCTAGTTGCGAGATTGATACCGAATTCATTTTCTCGGTTATGGTTGATATAGCCTCTGCACATCCTCCTTCGGGCTGTGGATTACATGTTTCAGAAGAAATGATAAAGACCAAGCAGCAAAACTTGGTTGTTCCTCTCCTTTTCCATATACGGTAAACTTAATGCGAAATCGTTTTCATATTGTGTCGAACAATTTCGTCATTTCAGCATGTCTTTTCCACCTCGGCAGAGGTCCAGCGTTATCTTTCCCGTTTTGCTTTCAAATAAGTACTTAATTATCGCGACGTGAAAAAAACGAGCTTAGGAACGCCTTTAAAAAAATTTAAAGGCCCAACAAATAATTACTAAGTTCCATCAGAACCAACATGTTAATGAAAACATATTAAGTAGACTGATATAGCTTGAAATAATAGCATTGTTCAAGTTAATTGAAGGTTTTTAAAAATAACCAGTGATATGATAATAGCATTGTTTAAAAGCATTGTTCAAGTTAAAAGTTTTGTAAAATAACCAGTGATACATAGTTGATTTTGACAACAAAAGTGGGAAGTAATACGACCATACGTTGTTGTAGGAATTGGTGGCTGCATGGGGGGATGTTGACAAAGTCATTGGTCTTGAATCATCAAAAACACAATTAAAATAGTTTTATTGATTGGATCATTTAAATCAAGCGTTCAAAGAAGTTACCATTAACAGCTGTTGTGTAAGTCGTTGCATTGGAAATGATTATGATGACAACAACGACAACGATTATGTGTTACCCACATAAGAAGGACTAAAATCCACTTCAAGCAAGAGATGAGACAAGAATCCCGCGACTTTTATTGAGTTCATTGGGAGTTCATAAGTGGTGCATAGATTATAGCTATTAATTAGTCAACATTGACCTCACATTCGGTTGATTCTCATATTCGAAATTATCGTTTCAAATAGCTCTATTGAAACAATAAAGTGGCGTTGATGTTATTTCTAATTGCACTCCACCTACTCCGACAATCAAATCCAAATACAATTAAGGTGCGTTACAAGTATGATCTTCTAAATCACACTAATTAACAAAATACTTATTTGTTTTTAACAGCCCCTTTATCTGAAAGAAATTGGGTTATTTTGTATACGAAGCCTTACGAGAAAGAGGTTATCAATAACCGCATTAAATATAACGTTTTTTTTTTATTAGGCAATTACCATATGTAAAAGAATTCAATAAAGTTGTTGTTTTTGTTATGTTGTTGGGTCTGTCTGCCATTTCACCTTAATGGACAACAAAAATTAATGTACTCAAGTTTCTTTTTCTGTCCAGATTATACAGTTTTGCGAGAGGTCTGAGTTTTCCGGGTTTTTTTCCTTTCTTTTATTTACATATTTATTTATTTAACTTTTTTTGTTGGGGGTGGGGGGAGGGCGCTCTAACTTTTCTAGCCGTCTTGTGTTCTGATCACAGAGCCGAGACGTTAAAGCTGAAGTGTTTGTTATCTGCGATAAACGGAGGGTGTAACATATCAGCGCACTGAACGGCGATAATTCATTTTGCCCACGTTTATTTGACTTTGAAAATTTGTATATAGTTGTGAGGGGTCTAAGTTTTCCAGATTGGGGGGGTCTGAGTTTTCTAGGTCTTGTGCTCCGGAGCCGATTATAATTACATGGGACGACAAAGGTGAAGTGTTTGTTATCTGCGATAAATAGAGGGTGTAACATTTCAGCGCACTGAACGGCGATAATTCATTCTGCCCACGTTTATTTGACTTTGAAAATTTGTATAGTTTTGAGGGGGTCTGAGTTTTCCAGATTGGGGGGGTCTGAGTTTTCTAGGTCTTGTGCTCCGGAGCCGATTATAATAACATGGGACGACAAAGCTGAAGTGTTTGTTATCTGCGATAAACGGAGGGTGTAACATTTCAGCGCACTGAACGGCGATAATTTATTTTGCCCACGTTTATTTGACTTCGAAAATTTGTATAGTTTTGAGGGGGTCTGAGTTTTCCAGATTGGGGGGGTCTGAGTTTTGTAGGTCTGAGGTCTGAGGTCTGAGGTCTGAGTTTTCTAGGTCTGAGGGTCATGAGATGAGGAATCGATGTATCTTATTTTTTACCGATGAGGCTCTTGTCCACGTCATAAATAAGCAGTCTTGCCGAGATAAGAGATTAATGGTTTTCGTCCGTCAACTCGTCAGGGGCACCCAACGACAAGTTTCGGTAGATATCTGTTCGATGGAGGGTAGTTCGCCTTGTGCTTTCGGCGTCGATTAAAGAGTGCACTCGGATTTTCGTAGCTAAAACGTGGCCTAAAAGATTCGCAATTGGGAAATCATAGCCCCTGAGGTTTTCGGAAGGGTCATAATTGCTGTTTTTGGCAGTCAAAAACGTCAACGAGCATTTTCGGAAAGAAAACATTTCCCTAGAAAGTTCGTGGAAAGTTCATTTCAGCTTGCATCTTTTCAAAGGAAGATTTTATTCCCTAACATTTTCGGGCAATTGAAATATCAGCTAGGGAATCCGAACAGATGAACTTCTTCTAGCTCATGAAAACATCGCTTTAAACAGACTTCAAACACCACAAGGTACTTAAAAATGCCTTTCTACAACTTTTGGTTGATTTGGCTCGTTGGGTGCCCCTGACTCGTTTTGATTTGCTTGCGCAATAACATTTTGTTCAAAGCGAAGCACGTACCCGGTTCACGCAATAGCTTAGCGGACGCTTTATCTCGCTTACAGGTTCAGTCTTTCCAACGCCTGGCGCCATCCTCTATGGTCCGATTGCCGACGGACATTCCTCTGCCTTTCCAGCCGCAGAACTGGCCGCCATAGTCACGCAGTTACTTAAGTCAAGCCTTCAATCTACCTCTTTGCCCATTTACAAGCGGGCTTGGAAGTTATTTCCACACAACGTTTCCGGGGGCCCCCGTCATCCTTCCTATTTCAGCGCCCCATTTAGCGCTTTTTATTGCCTATTTATTCGATCGTCATTATGCTTCATCCACCGCCAATACCTATATTTCCGCGCTCAGCTATTCGCATAAGTTATTTGGCCTTCCTGATCCTACGAAAGTTTTCTTTATTGTTCAAATGCTCAAGGGTTATGGTAAGCTTGCCTCAAGTGTCGACGGTCGATTACCTATTACGCTCCCTATTCTCCACAAAATTTTGGCTTTGGCATCGGATCTCTCTTTGAGCTCTTACGAGCAGTGCTTATTTCGGGCAATGTGCTCTTGTGCTTTCTATGCATTCCTGCGTGTCTGCGAAGTGACGGTAACCCCTAACAAGAATTCTTTTTTGTCTATCAACTAGGTATACCTATCGTTAGAGTGCCAACGAGACTGAGACACTCAAATCATCTACATGTATCCATTCACTGTGATTATTTACAGCTACCGTGAAATGATGACCGACACAACGTACCATGCCTTTGAGTTCACAACTTTCACCTACAGTACCGGTTAAAAGTAAGTTGATCCTCGTTCCTCGATTCCTGCGAGTTTCGAGCATCGAGGATCGAGGCTCAGCTATCGAGAATCGAGTCGAGGATAAAGTTTGCTTCTTCGGCTTTCCTGATATGCTTGTGACTGACTTCGAGCCAACGCTACCCTGGTAGCTCTGTTCTGGAGGGTCTGGAATCTGTTACACATCCCTTCCCAGGGGCGTAGCTGCCTGTAAGCACGTACGCAGGTGCGCACGTGCGCACACACGCACGTGCGCACCTAAAAATAGCGAAATTAAAAATAATGAAATAAAATCAAAAGAAAAACAGTGAATAAAAACGAAAAAAACTCTTCTTGTTTATTTGAAGTGTTGGTTATAAAATAACAGAGGGTGTTTTTCCACACAAAATGTCGGTTTCGAGAGAGAAGCGACGTGACTCATTGGTGGACCGAATGGTCCAAACAAGGAAAGAAAAATACGATCAGGAAAGCAATGGGATGGTAAAGAGTGAACGCGTTGTGGGCCAGCACCTCGTTTTATAGCCTTGAGTCGGCTTGTCTTCGATCTTCAAGGCTTTCCGTGGCCAAAAACTTAATTACAGATTATCACTTTGCCATCGAACTAAAAGAACGACAGAGCAGGCTTAAGAAATTGAAGCAAAGCTTTAGTAGCATGAAGAGGCTTTAGACGCCACTTCGGAGCGATACGTCAGTTGCAAGGTCGTCTTTGCTATCCGTGATATATTTTCATAAACATAAGGAAATCTACTTTACTGCGGTTATCTTTGAGTTTGTTGGAAAGAAAGACAGAAGTTTAGCTCTGTGATTTTAACAGAAAACCAGTTATAACTTCTGTGAAAGTTATGGGCAGTTATATTTTACATAGACTCAGGATTTCAGTGTATAGTTCATGGACAAACATGTACTTATTGATTATTTTTTATAGATTTCAATGAAGTACTAACCTAAATGAAACTCAATTAGGACACAATTACGTCGATGTAGCTGCTTTTACAAGGAAAACAATGCTGGTAAAAAAACAAAAACAAAATAAAGCAAAAAACAAAAAACATCGGTGAAAAGAAAAAAGTGAGTTCCCTGTAACATGTTAGCTCAATTAATGATAAGCGACCGAAGCACTTCAATAAACTCTAAAAAGCAAAAAAGAATTTCACGACTTAGGTGATACTTCATATCAAGTCAGAACGCTTACGTTTGCATCATAACCTCAGCATGCTGATGATAAAAGAAAATTTAGTGAAGGCACTTGAAAAAGATTGGAGACTTGACGGGGGGGGGGGGTTGGGGGTTGGGTAGGAGGGAGATTTGCAAAATTGTGCGTACCTGTGGAAAAATCCTGGCTACGATACTTCTTTTTGCTCACAACTCCCCCATACTATACTACAATAATCGAAATATGGTAGAACAAGGGAGTTGTACATTGTAATCAGTGTATGATTAGGTAGGAGATGCCTTACCCGTCTCAAGACTCCGATCCCACCGGAAATTTTCTTAGCAATTTTGTCCACATGAGCACTCCAAGTTTATGATTAATCTACTTAATTCAACACCAAGATATAGGGGCATGCAATCGACATGAATATTAAATTGGTGCTCTAAGTGTTTTATCCTGTATTGAGTAGCTACGATCATATATTTTGTCTTTATCACATTTAGTCTAAGTTTATTTCCTATTAGCCTTGTATGTATTTCATGTAGATCATGATTCATTAGTTGGTCAAGGATGCACACATCAGAATGTGCAACAGTTAAAGTATCATCTGCATGCATCCGCACTTTAGAGTAGAGGTTATATGATGGAAGATCATTTAATATGTAAACAATAAATAGTAGCGGTCCAAGAGTAGAACCCTGCGGTATTCCGCATTTAATTGTACAGCTATCTGACAGCGCACCATGAGCAAAAGTTTATTGTGGGTGCTCTATTTGTAAGGTATGAAGCAAACCAGTTTAGGCTTATTTGGCATATACCATATAGTTTCAATTTGTCCAACAAAAGTCTGTGATCCATGGTGTCGAAAGCCTTTTTAAGATCTAAGAACAGGACACCATTTAATAGGCCTTATCCTTATCAAGAAACCAGTCTTTAGTAACGTCTAATTAAGTGGTCAAAATGGAATGGAGAGGTCTGAAGCCCGATTGTGAGTCAGAGAGTAGTTCAGTCAGATAACCGTATAAAGTTAATTAAAAATGATTCTATCAGCTTAGTAACGGCTGGTAATACAGAAATTGGTCTGTAATTATCAGGAATGCATTTATTGTCATCTTTGTATATCGGTATCACTTTTGCTAATTTTCAATCCCTTGGGAAAATCCCTGTTCTAATAGAAAGGTTGAATAGGTTGGTAAGGGATGGAGCTATTATTGTATAGGTCTCCTTTAACAGCCTTGCAGAAACGCCACCTAGACCGCAAGCTTTATTTTTAGGCAGCGCTCTTAACAAGTTAAGAACCTCACTGACAGACGTTTCCTCAATACCGAAGGAGTGCTAAATAGGGGAAATATGATCTGATTGTTTTTTTTTAATTAATGCATTTTATTTAATTACATATTAACTGAGATCCTTATATAACTTACATAAATATTTACATGATACTTACATCACGACATATTACAACTTACATCATATTACAACTTACATCACGATACTAGCATACCATACCTACATACCACATGTTACTTACTTACATTACTTACAGGAGGCTTACATACTATTGCAAAAATAAAATAAATTAAATAAAAAATAAATAAATAATAAAGTTTACATAATGCTAACATATACGCATGATCTGATTGTTGACTGATTGTTGCCTTGATGAGGATGGCAGCTGAGAAGCTAGTTTCGTCCCAACTTCAGTAAAATGGGAATTTAAAATATAACCCTATTTCGTCACGGGTACTATAATTTGTGTTGTTATATGTCATCAATAGATGCTGTACTCAGATTATTACCCAGTAAATTATTAATCCCTTTCCATGTCTGGTTTATGTTCTTTGAGTTTCCTCTGAAGTAATTACTATATTATTATTCTTTGGCAGATTTAATTTTGTAGTTAACTTTATATCTGATAGTTTTGTAATCCGGCCAGTTTTCATCGGTTTTGAAACAAGAGGAAATGAGGGACAGACGGAAAGCAGGGGCGTTGACTGGGATATGTGAATTTTTAGGTGCCCTTCAAAACGGAAGTCGGTTTCCCTGAACGTCCGCAGCTATCGAGTACGACGTCATTAGAAGTCATGGGAGCGTGCCAATATGACATTGTGTAATTGCGGCTGTTGAATATTCAGTATGGCTTTCTCAAGTGGAATTTTCAGGAGTCTTGATTTCGGAATTATATTGCAAATATCCGCCACGAAAGCGTACCAAATGCAATTTCCCAAGAAACTGCCGAAAATGTTTCAGGTAATTCCATACCGCCAAGCAAAGAGTGAAAGCGTGAGCTTTGTGATGATCAGCCGTCGAGCGAAAACGTGGCCTTAAAAAATGACACCTCCGCTTGTTTTTACCCTGTTGGAAAAGCAGCGAGAAGAAGTCCTCGAATCGTGGGTTAACGCTTTGAAAAACTTGACATGCTTGTCAAGAAACGCAAGCTTGAATAAGTGCTCGATGCGATTCGTAAATTTCATGTTTTGCAACGTACTGTTGACTCAGGCGTTTCTGTGCCACGCATCAGTCAAATTTCAACCTGGACATCGAGGGTCGAGGGTTAAATGTCGAGGGCCAAAAGTAGAATGTTGAGGGTATTTTTCATTTTTTTTGTTTGTATCTTGTGGTCTTAAGATTTCCCGCCTTTCTCAAATTGATAGAAATGCTCGGATGTGAGCTGGCACGTTTCCCTCTCTTTCATAGATTTTCTTATTACTGGACAAATGGTGGAAGTTGAGGTTCTACTAGTTACTAGCTCTCTCTATTAATTAATTGATTAATTAATTAATTAATTAATGTATCTGTCCTATTTATCTGCCTTAATTGTGATTACCTATGTATATTCTGTAAATAACCGCCCTTCACTATAGTAACTGCACTGTGGTAGTGGCCAACTCAAAAGCTCTGCTCGTTTGGCCACTACGCACTATTCCAAGTTAATGCCTAATGTACAGGTAAGCTAGCTTTGTTTCTCTTTTTTACTTTTTTTTTTGTACACTAATATTATGTTTGAATGAGTGTCAATACTACTGTATTAGACATGCGCAGTTGAAGTAAGGAACGTGTGATGAGCCCAAAGAGCGTCTAAGAGGCTAAGCAGGGGCGTAACCAGGATTTTTCCACAAGTATATGCACAATTTTCCAAATCTCCTCTCCCCCCCCCCCCTCCCCCACCTTACAACTTTCATATCTTTTTCACGTGCCCTCACTAAATTTTCTTTTACCCGATCAGCATGCCGCGGTTATGTTGTAAGCGTAAGCGTTCTTACTTGCCTATGAAATATAACCTTAGTCGTTAAATTCTGTGTTGCTTTTTGGAGTTTATTGAAGCGCTTCGCTCGCTTATCATTAATTGAACTAATAAGTGAGTGGTATCTCAGACTTTTATTCACAAATAGGTGATTTTTTTTCCGTTGTGTGCCAAATTGTTTTTAGCTCGGCATTGGCTTCCTTGTAAAAGCACCTAGAGAGCCGTAATTGAACCCTAGTTAAGTTTCATTTAGGTCAGCGTTTCATAAGAATCTACAACTGAAAAACAATCAACATCTCCATGAACAATAGACCGAAATCCTGAGGCTATGTAAAATATAGCTGTCTATATCTTTCGGCCGGATCTAGTATTTATATGACGGGGGTTCGAATATACGATCGCTGAAGGCGGTAGCTTCTAGGGGTGTCCAGAGGCATGCTTCCCCGGGAAATTTTGAAATTTTAGTCCTCGGAAATGCGATTTCCAGCTTTCTAAGGCGCAAATCAAAGTGATTTGATAGCTTTAAATTTCAGTCAACTCTTGCGTTAAAACGATAAAACGATAAAACGATCGACATTTATCGATGAGTATTCGAATTGATATTTTTTGTTTACAAATATATATTCAGTTGCGTTGATTTGACATAAGCAATTGAGTTCAGGCCGAACAGTATATAAACCGATCGGCATAGCTTTCGTCAGAAAGTTCTGAGTTAGCAGTATTTACAAGCTGTGAGGCGGAGGCCGTGTTTAATCGAGTGTGACAAAGGTCGCGTGTACATTTGGCGGAGGCCGTGTTTAATCGAGTGTGACAGAGGTCGCGTGTACATTTGGCAGAGGCCGTGTTTAATCGAGTGTGACAGAGGTCGCGTGTACATTTGGCAGAGGCCGTGTTTAATCGAGTGTGACAGAGGTCGCGTGTACATTTGGCAGAGGCCGTGTTTAATCGAGTGTGACAAAGGTCGCGTGTACATTTGGCGGAGGCCGTGTTTAATCGAGTGTGACAGAGGTCGCGTGTACATTTGGCGGAGGCCGTGTTTAATCGAGTGTGACAGAGGTCGCGTGTACATTTGGCAGAGGCCGTGTTTAATCGAGTGTGACAGAGGTCGCGTGTACATTTGGCGGAGGCCGTGTTTAATCGAGTGTGACAGAGGTCGCGTGTACATTTGGCGGAGGCCGTGTTTAATCGAGTGTGACAGAGGTCGCGTGTACATTTGGCGGAGGCCGTGTGACGGAGGTCGAAGTGTAATTTACAAGCTTAGCGTGCGGCTTGTGGAGTTTTTTGCGTTCATTGTGAATAAATCTTCTTGTTGCTGTTTCGACAACCCTGCGTTCTGCTTGGACTGCAAACACATTCCTCTAACCACATTGAACTCGTAACACCTTATTTTGATTTTGTCACCACAGTTCTGTGGTAACTGCATGTTTTTAGACGTTAACGCCTCAGTTTTAGGGGATATGACGAATCCCCCAACCACCCCTAGATCCCCACCAGGCTTTTCTAAGAAATGTAAACAAACAAACAAAAAATAGTCATATTGAAGTTAAAAACGTTCTCTGGTTAAAAAGATAAAAACATAAGCTTTCGGCTATAGGTTGATAGCCGAAAGCTTATGTTTTTATCTTTTTAACCAGAGAACGTTTTTAACTTCAATATGTCTTATCCTGATTACAGCTCTATTTTAAAAAAAATAGTCAATGCGTACATGTCTCCATCTCCAAGAACAAGTCTTGAGGCTATGTAAAATATAACTGCCCATATAACTTTATATAACTGAGACTTATCTTCTGTCTTTCTTTCGTTTTCCCATAAACTCAGAAATGACCTCATTAAATTCGATTTCCTATGTTTATGAAGATGTATCACGGATAACGAGGACAACCTCACATCTGACATAAGCTCCGTATTGAGCCTCTTCACGCTACTAAACAGTTTGCTCCAGTCTCTTCTTTCTGTTGTGTCATTTTGTCGGTGTCTATGGCAAAGTAATAATCTGGAATTGATTTTTTGGCCATGGGAAACCTAGCAGAACGAATTAAAAAGACAGGCCGATCCAGTGAAACTGTAACGATTAAAAAACACGCCGTTTTTAGTACCATTCAACTTAATTCGAAAAAGCAACTTCTAAAACTCTTTTGATCTTGGCATCCCCTTACGCAGACAACACCAAGCTGTATAGAAGTATCTTATTATATCCAGATGCGGATATATTGCAGTAAGCACTAACAAACCTAGATCCCGGAGTCTTCACAATAATATTAATTTCAACGCATCAAAGTGCAAGGTCTTAACAGTGACGCGGAAGAAAAAACCAGTGCGCCATGACTATCACCACCTTGGCCACGCTGTCCTACAACGCGTGAACGAGGAGAAAGATCTCGGTGTCATGATAACAAGCAAATTAACGTGGGAATCTCATGGTTACTGCTAAAGCGAATAAGCTGCTCGGTCTTCTCCGCCGCACCTGCCCTATGCTGACCGACGTCAAGGTTAGAAGATCATTGTACCTGGCACTAGTGAAGTCCCAAATGAGGTATGCAACTGAAGTGTGGTCTCCCAGCCACTCAACCTCAATGCGGAAAGCTGAAAGGGTTCAGAGTAGAGCTACACGATGGATTCTACAAATGAAGCAAGGTGAACTGTTTTACAAAGAGAGACTGATCCATCTGGATATCTGCTACCGCTTACCTATGACCGCGAGGTCAACCATTTAGTATTTCTTTATAAGGCCTTACATGACTATATTGACATTGATATTAGTTTTATTAAGAGCGTTAGTCACGGCCATACTCGACGTTCTCAATCAAGTGATATAAAGTATTTGGAAACGCCTCTCTGTAAATCAGCTACCTATCAGTCCTCCTTTTTTAATCACAGTATTAAATTATGCAACCTAATATGTAAACTAATTCAGCCCAGTGACTTTCTAAACATAAAGATTTTTAAGAATAGTATAACTAACTTCTACAAAGATGAATTAGCAAATGTCTTTGACCCCGACAAACCATGTTCATGAGTTCTTGCACGCAATTGTGGGTGCCATTGACAACAATAGTTTAATAAGCATTTCATTTACTAATTTAGTTGGGAGGTGCCTTGCATAGGACTCCAGGTTCCGTTTGCACCTTTCCTTTTGGTCGTTTAGTTTCTTTTTTCTTTTTTTTTCTCGTTACTGTAATTATTTATTTAGAGAGACTTAGACCAATAAAGTTAAAAAAACGAAACAAAACAAATCTTCTATGCTTGAACAACAATTTTTTAATTGCTCCAGCCCACCACCAGCCAATATTTTGTGTTTGTTTTTTATAAAACGTTTATTGAACTTGGAACTGAGCGCTCTTTAATCAGTGCTTTAATCAGAGGAGGAACGTACACATGTCGCGATTTTGACAAACTTTTGAAGGGCACTTCGAAATCAAGAAGTAATGGATAAATACGGAATGATGAATGATGTCAAAGTGTGAAAACGCAAAAGGTTGACAAGCCGCAATCTTCCCTACCGGTGTGAAAGCTTTTTTTGGAACCTTTCGTATTTTGGCTCTAACGAGCAGATGATTTCCCTTTCTTATTTGAAAGAATAGGTGGTTGTTTGAATATCTGGCGAAGTAACGGTTACATGATTAATATTTTCTTTGTTGTTTGGATAAAGGGCTATTGCCCTTCCTGTGAATTTTATTCCTGATAAGAGGGTCTCTATTAGATTACTTGCCTGGGTACCCTTTGTCCTGAAAGCGTTACTTGGCATTTGAAACGTTTTCTTTAAAACAGCCAAGAAGTCCAGTCCCCAGGCGGATTGGATGTTACTTCAAACTCTAAATTCTCTAGTTTCTTTCCCGTATATAAAATCGTAGGTTTAACTGTAGAAAGCTACAAGACAATTTTCCCCTGTGAAATACTCGCTGGAACACGCGCAGGTGAGATAAAATGTGAGAAAGTGCTGCGGAGAGGAAACGCGAACTAACTTCTGGGAATTTCAGTCAATTCCAGAAAGGCCACAAGATACAAAAGAAAAAAGTTATTTTTTCAATGGAAAACCCTGGTTTGGGTGCCACAGGTTTTCTTTTTCGTTTGAAAGAGGGCATCCTAGCCGTGCGAACGCATGCAACTTTTCTGTTTTAGTTCACTTCAACGCTGGGCAGACCTGCATCTTTCTTTACTTATTCTTTCTTTCTTTTTTTATTTGCTTCTTTGTTTGTTTGTTTACCTATTTATTTATCTATTTATGAAAGACAAGTTTGAATGAACAAAACAAACAATAATTTTCAGCTCGTGTTTTTTTAAATATCCCTGGCGTGACATTTGTGGTTATCTCTTATCGTTTTATCTGTGAACATTTTGACATTTAGCAATTCAGAAATTAATAGACGAGGGTCAAATATCGTCACTCCCCTAATCTCCGATAAGTCCTAGTATAAAGTATGAAGTAGTCTCGAGACGACTTTAATATATAAAAACGGCCAATGCTTGCCATCGGCACCCAAAGCGCCTTATTCATGGGTCTGGAAAACTGAAATAATATTAAACAAAACTGAACCATTATATTTGGTCTTCTTTGCTTCTAATGTCTTTCATCGTTGCTAAGTAAGATAAAAAATTCGCAAGGCTCCTTTAAGAACGCCACTTTATTTACAATAGTTCAGTGGGACGAATATCAACGGAGTCGATATGACAACTATAAGTTCATTTACAAAGAAAGCAGTTAAAATAAACTCCAACTGAACTACGAACAGCAGTGGATGCATCGCGTGTAATGTGTTCCCCTTTAGAGGACACCTCAGAAAGCCAGCATGAACGATACACGGAGTGAAACGTTCCAATCAGTGCCGGATTTGAGGCGTTTATGCCCGGGGGGGGGGGGGGTACTCACAGAAAAATTGGGTGGGGGTGTGCGGCCCGCTTCCTGAAACCCTTACCCTATTTCAGACCAAAATCTGCGATTTTCCCTACCCTATTTCAGACCTGACCAAAAATTTGATACCCTATTTCAGACCTGTTTCACGTACACAGTTGGCTTAAACATAATTAAAAGACAAAAAGAAGGGCTTTTGTTGATGGTCTTATTGGCTAAAGATGAAGAAGTAGCTTCTTCTAAAAAGCATACCGAATTCTAGACAAGAGTGCACAAACCGTACCCTATTTCAGACCAAAACGGTCAAAATTGATACCCTATTTCAGACCAAAACGACTAAAAGACCATACCCTTTGGGGCCGCACATACCTATATAGCCCATATAAGGCAGTACCCCCCCCCCCCCGGGCGTTTATGTTCCTTGAAGCACAGCTTTGCTGTTTCCTGGTGAGGTTATGGTTTCCACTCGTGTATATTATCCATTGCCACGGTTTCGCTGTATCTGCTTGCGAACATAGTTGTTTTTTTTTTCTGTGTCGTATTATTCCACATCGACATATGCGTCCTCCTTCTCCACGTCATGTTCGCCATCATAAAACTACTCTTCCAACCTGCATCAACAGAAAACAGCGGAAACTGATGACGAAAAGGACGATACTATACAAAGGCAGTCTTGCGCTGTTTAAACCGGCGCAGGAAAAGCAGATCTTAGCAACGGCTACTGAACCTTAAAAAGAAAATTGGGGGTAATCACGCCTTTTTCAGGAATAATTTAAAAGCTTCAATCTGGAAAAAATGTCACATATTCTGAATTAATCGAGCTCAAATGTCTTTGACAATGCGCGGTTTTTAGACCTCAATAGTCCTTGTTCATATCTGCTATCCCACAAACTCTTAAATCGCGGAAAAGTGCTTCTGCATTAACTTAAGAGGTACCGTCCTTAACCTGAATGAGCCGCAATCTCGGTCTGTAATCTTTGGCACACCTGGCACTTTTACATTCAGAATGATTCAGCACAAGTTCATCCACAAATGATGTTGAAAAACTCGCTTGTCAAAATACGAGTCCGTTCCAACAATTAACATATTTAAGCGAAAGGGTAAGATAATAAACGATCCTTAAATCCAACCCCGTCCTTCCCTTACATTCTCCCCTCCCATCTCCTCCCATGACATCGAGTCATCTTCGTGTCTGCCGTCCGGTTCCCCCCGATCTTCAACTCCCACCCCTCCCTACACTCCCCCTCTTACGCCCTCCTGTTACCTTGAGTCATCTTCGTACCTGCCGTCCGGCTCCTCCTGATCTTCCATTGCCTCCAGGCACAAGATATCCGGGAGCACCTCCTGCATCTGTACACTGGGGGCCCCTGTCAGGCATTTGACGTTTTCTATCACAGTGTGCTTGATGTGATCAAGGTACTGGACATGGTAAGACACAAGAGCGGTCACTGATGAAAAATGGCAGGTAACAATCTTATAATAGAACACAGCATCTTTAGTGCCGATTTCAAAACTCAGTGCAACTTTTGCTACAACTGTGGTATGCAATATCTCTAGCGCGCGCTGTTCGCGCCATGCAAAAAATCGTATACAACACTCGCGATACAACATTGCCATACCTACGACTGTCGCATGGTTTTAAAACATGCTTTGAAATCCTACAACAATTTACGTGTCGTCCGCGACAAGTTGTAGGTTGAATTTACACACCACAATTTGTATCGCAGTCTTGTCGTAAGCTTGTTGCATGCCACAAAGTCGTACCGTCTAAACTGTCCTTTATAGAGCAACAATTTAAATGCGGACCCAGAGAACCTAGGGCCAGGCTAACAAGTTTAGATTCCGCGCTTAGTGTGTCTTAATATCAAGTAACCGATTAACCGCCTTGTTTCGCTCACCGGTATGCAACTTACCGCTTTGACCACAGGACGTTGAGCAAAAATACATGCTTTTGCGGTAGAAAGGTTTCTTGTTGTTTGTGACTAATTTTCTCATAATCTTATTCAGAAGTTGTTAATGCGACGAAAATGCCACTCAACTGATCGAGTCGGAAGCTAGCTTGCCTCACTTTGGCCTTCCGATTTACCCGATTAAGTAGAACGATTGACTGTAAAATAGAAGCATGCTTCAAATAGGAAGCACAAATAAGAAAAGAGGAACTTCAAACAATTTTCACGGGGACCGTGACATTCTCACCTGTTTGGTATTTTGATTCTGAATCCTGGCCGCGATATCTGGATACAAGGAGAAGTCTGCGACGAGATACTCCAAGTATCTGCTGTGGATATAATACAAGATTAGGTTTTAGACAGAGGGTGGTATTTTTTTCCCCAAAGCTAACAGGTCATGCTGCTGCTATGGTAATGCACCATGTGACCAAACCTTTACTATCCCGCGGAATGCAGCTGAAGGAGGGGGGGGGGGGGGTAAAATTAAAAACAATCAAACAACGACAACATCTAAGTATGTCTTGTAAAAATGCAATCGTTACTTTGCTTCGGTTTCGGGTCGTCTCTTATTAATTGGATCAATATGTTCTACTCTGACATCCAGAGCTGTGTTGTGAATAACGGTTGGTCGGGTGTTTTCTTTGAATTGGGTCGGGGTGTTACGCAGGGCTGCCCACTTTCGCAGAGATTATCTTTTGTGCAGAGATTTTGGCTGCTGCGATCCGTAAAGATGCTGTAATCAAAGGGATATCAGTAGGTAGTATTGAATGTAAGTTAAGTCAGTTTGCAGATGATACTACTTTGATTTTTAATGGTTCTCAAAAATCGCTTCAGGGCTCTCTCCATATGTTAGGGCTAAAAGTTAATTGTGACAAAACAGAAGTTCTTTGGATAAGTTCATTAAAGGGATCAAACCAAATTTTGCGCTCCGATAAAAATTTTACTTGCTCAAACGGTAAAGTTAAGGCTTTGGGCGTTTGGTTCTGTGTCGATAAGGTAGAAAGTCTGAAAAAGAATTACGAGGACAAGGTTCGAAATGTAGGGAATGTTTTAAACAATTGGCACAATAAAAGGCTAACGTTGGTTAGTAAAATTGCAGTTGTCAAGGCCTTAGCCGCATCTCAAATGGCTTACGTCATGTCGTCAGTGCCTTCAGGCCTAAAATCCTTAAAAGAAATTAATGACCTTATTTTTAAGTTCCTTTGGGATAACAACGGTGACAAAATTAAACGAACTGAAATGATAGCAGATTAATGACCAAGATGGGCTGGACATTGTGGAATTTAATACCTTAAGGCTTTGAAAATTACATGGATACTTAAGTATATTTCTGATGATTGCCAATCTAAATGGGAATCCTTTTTCGACTTCTATTTGTCTAATTTTTACTGGTAACTTAGCACGAAAAGATGTCAAAAGCCTCGATGTAAATGGTAACTTCCTCCTGGAACTTATTGAACTGTGGTCAGATTTAAATTACAGAGACTCCTTTGCTTCACAAGCTGATTTTGGTGCAGAATCCATATGGAAAAATTCAATGATTAGAATTGCGGACAAAACTATTTTTTATAAGCACTGGGTTGATGCAGGTGTGCGGAATATTAATGATCTTTTGACATGCGAGTCCAAATTAAAGACTTATAGCTATTTTAGAAATAAATTCTGTCTAGTTGTTTCCTTTCTTGAATATTATGGAGTGACATCGGCCATTAAATGTGCTTTTAAGTCACTACAATTAACGCTGCCAGACGACAAAAAATCAGAAAAGATGCTAGCACAACTATATTTAACCAAAAATCCGAGCCAACTGGCATACAAGACCTTCACTGATAAGAAATGTACCCGCCCTGAGAAAAGACAAGCGAAATGGATTAGAGACGGTGGATCTGAAGAGGTGGAGAATTTTGATTGGAAGTCAATTTATTTATTACCCAGGAAATGCACGTTAAGCGTGAAACTCAGGAACTTCCAGTTTAAGTTCCTCCACAGAAAAATTCCTACAAACTCTTTTCTGTTTAAAATCCAAGTTTCAGACACAGATCGTTGTTGCTTTTGCCAAAACGCCCAGGAAACGCTAATCCACCTGTTCTGGGATTGCCCGATAACAAATGCTTTTTGGAATAGTATTCGTATATACAGTATTTCTTAATTTCAGTTAATCTGATACAGGCCTCTCACGTTTTAAAGTAGACTGAATGTTTAGGTCTCGCGGGAACAAAAGGAGAAATTCTAGTAAATCATTGCCTACTTCTGGCTAGATACAATATTCTTAGTTGCGAGTACAAGGATACCAAACCATCTATATTAGAATATATTTATCAGGTTAAAAGCAATTTAAAAATTGAAAAAACAAATTTCAACTACAAAGGAACGCAGAAAGAATTCAAAGAGAAGTGGCATAAAATACTCCAGTCACTGCGACAACTTGAACGATATCTCCTTTTCATGCTCCTTGCTTTCTATACATCTAAGTCAAGCAGGTTCCTGTATATATTTAGATAAATAATAATAATAATAATAATAATAATAATAATAATAATAATAATAATAATAATAAAAACAGTGCGAATCTTCTTTTTCACTGCTGACCCAATATTGCATATTTGTAAATACTCTATTGTAAGTAGTTATTCTTTATTTTTCAAAGTTACTTTTTCAGCATTGTACTGTAAACCTTATAAGTAGTGTATTGTGTTTGTATATCTTGCGCTTCGTTGTTGTGTCATAGCAATTAAAAAAAATTATTATTATGATTATTAAACGTCAGGTATCTCTTAGTACCTGTAACGAATTTCACTGGAGATTTCCTGGCCCACTAGCGGAGATGTGTCGTACGCCCTGTAACGAAAACAAAATACACGTCAAACATTATCTACGAAGGGTACCCTTCAAAAGAACAAGAACTTGTTATGAACTTATACCAATCACCAAGCAATCCCCCCACCCACCCCACTCCACTGAGACGTCTCCACCAATCTCAATTGTGAGCTGTACCAAACCTTGAGAGAATGGTGGATTTTAAGTTCCCTTTACTACTCTTTATGCATTTTCATTGGTACCAATCCCTCGACAGTCACTCGCCTGTGCAAGTTTGCGCAGTAACACCGGTAGATTTGAGGCCGTTGAGGACTTCATTGTAGTGAAACTGGATGCAATTACTCGCCAATAAAATTAACACGGCAGTCTCTGCTCCTAAGTGAAACGTAATGATCCAAAAAATAGATCAACAAACGCGTAGCTGGATCCTTAGGATAAGCCATCATAGCGCGCGCCATTTGGAGACTTCTCTCCTCCTCGCGTGTATCCACCCTCGGCCGTGCCGCACTGACTCGCGCGCCATTTCTCTCCCGCTACTTGGAGATCATGTGCGTGCCATAGCTTACCAGCATCGTGCAACATTCTTGATTGTGTAACCTTCTCCACCGAGAACTAATATTGGAAAGTTGAATGTCTTGGCACACTCACTTTCACATGGTTGGTGATGTCTGCCTTGTCAGGGATCTTCTCCAACACTCTTCCTTTTTCCTCTAACTGATTATAGAAATCCTCAGGGCTAAATGCCTGTGAATACACGAAAATGTTCAATTTAGCACTTACCGGCGGTAAATCAAGCAATCAGTTCACAAGTCAGCATACCAGTGAGTCAATCAGCCAGTATGTCTGCCTACCACTGAGCCAACCAGGCAGACAGCCAGCTTGCTGTGTCAGCAAGATGGCCTGCTACCCAATCATGCCATTATGATGTATTCAGTCAGTTGTTCAGACCAGCCTCCAGTTAGCCAGCCTGTCAGTTTGTCTCTGTCAAACAGTCAGCTTGTCTATGAAAGTCATATGCTGCCCGCTATAGGATTGCGATTTTCCGTTCCGCTTTTTCCCCATAAAAACGTAATAAGAGCGATCTTATCCCTCGTTTTTGCGCTAAATGGTTCTCTTCCTCTCTTTTCACTGCTCTAGTCTTTAACTGGTTCTCTCCAGATTTTAGAATAACAGACAAAAGATGTCATGCGTGACTATGTAGTAGTTCGACAAAATTAAAATATTCACTGCCAAAACAACGTAGTATGCAGTAATAGCGTAACAAGGTGGTAGTCCGACAAAAACTGATTCACAGCAAAATCCAGTAATAGTGTGACAACGTAGCAGTCCGACAAAAATTGATTCACAGCCGGCAAAACAATCCCGTAATAGCATAACAACGTAATACTCGACAAAAATTCATTCATTCTACTTCCAGATCTATTTGACCATCTTATGATTACCAACAACCAAGTTCATTCACATAATACTCGTCAATCTGATCATCTTCATTTTCCTTTGTAAAATTCAATGTTAAAATTTACCAAAATGCAATTTCCTATAAAGGGAAAAAACTTTGGAACGGCCTGAGCAACGAAATTAAAAGCAAACCAAGTGTCCAGACTTTTAAAAATGCCATTTTTAAATCGTTTTTCTTTTGACTGCCAATTAATTTTTTTATAGTATAGTTCTTTATATTAATTATCCCATTATTCTAATTTTTTGGATTGATTTGCGCTCAATATTCATTCTAAGGCTTTGATGATTGTTCTTTATTTCACTTCTACGTCTTGTTACAAAACTATATCTTATTTTGCATCTTTGCATGCATTAATTATTATGATGAATATATTCGTTTTGATTGTGTTTTGTTTTGTTTTGTGTAAAATCTGCTCAGCCTTTATTATTTACTTATTATTTGTGTACCACTAGGTGGGGTCAATATTGTTACAAGCTATGCTTTCTTTGGACTCCACTCACTTTACACCATTCCTTAAGATTTTATTTGCTATTAAATTGTAATTTTTAGGTGAAAGTGAAATAGAGATTGATTGATTGATTGATTGATTGATTGAACAATACCGTAATACCGTAACAACGTAATACTCGACAAAAATCCATTCACAACAATTCAAAACCACAATCACTCAACAACTTCACTCACAGCAAAGCAATCTCAAAACGACTTTTTGCATTTTCATGTTTTCATGAGGATAACATTCAGCTCATGGGCCCTAACACGGATTAATAATGCCATAAGAAAGCGGTGTGTTAGCCTGCGTAGCAAGCGTTTCCGTGTGGTTTTCTAGCAAAGATAGATCGAGCAAAGGGATTTTTCGATGTTTTGCCCGCGCGAAAAATGGGGCGAGAGTAAAAAAAAATTAAAGAGTGGGGAGGGTGAGAGGAGAGGAGGAAACGCTTGCAGACAAACTTGAAAACCACCCACTTGGCCTGTCATGCCTGAGCGCACTCAGTGAAATTTCATGCTGTCATCGGCTGTCATAAATAAACCAATAAAATGTTTCGCCTCCCATAACAGAAGTGAATTTTCGAGTACTCGTGTCCAAAACAAACTTGACTTGACAAAATATTTCGCAACGCGCGTGTGGTGTGGGAATTGAGGAATCTCAAATGAATCCGAGCGACCAACGCAGGCTTTGTACTTGCAATTTCAAAGTTAAATTTGGTGATTTAAACCAAACAAGCTTTATTTCTACAGAAAATCTTTTCGATCCGTCGAAAAGGAAGGACTGCGACGAAGACATTTTAGCACTAATCTGCTAGGAAGTTGGACTTGAGGTGGTAAAATGTGAGAGCTGAATGTGAAAAGTAATCAGGTCACGTTTGTAATCCTTGTGCTCGCAAGATTCGAAATCTTAGATTACTGTATTCATTCGAAGTCAACTCCGACAAAGTCACACCAGTAAAGAAGCGTTTGCTGGACACGCCAAAGGGAAGAAGTGCGATCCGCAAATCGGTTTGAGTGTTGTCGCCTGGTGTACTAGTACTGTAGAATACCCGGCCACTGTTGTTTACCTCGGTCGGCGTTCTTTGAAGAACGAAGCAGAACACAATACACGCTATTCTTATTCAATGACATTCAGTTACGCTCCATTTTCTGAATATAGATAATCTTCCTGAAGGCGGCCTCCAAGTCAAAGTTCTCGTAAGCATTACCCTCGATGAGATTATCATGAAGCGAGTTGCCTTCCTTTGTGAGGGATTTTGACGAAGCTTGGCGTGTTCTTCCTCAGCAACCTCGTTCCCAGGGTCTTTCCTCTTCCCGCCCCCTGGAGCGAGAGAGAAAAGACCCTGGTTCAAGCTGGTCACGTGTGTCTGAGACAATTGAAGACGTTAGGGAGGGGTCCTTATATTTCAATATTTTGTTGCCGTTTGTTTTGTCACAATCCAAGTGAGGGCTATCGTGTTCTCTACTCGCTGACAATTTCATGCAGTCATCTGGGAAAGTCATCGGTTTCAAGACAACTCTCATCCGTTGGAACTAAAAATTTTATTTCTCTGACATTCAAAAAGCTTTCGATCACGATCACTGCTTTAGTATCGAAAGGCGGCGAGCATAGAGTGATGCGAAACGCAACCGCAATTTAGTGTTTTATCTGATATAAAGAATAGCGTGTTCCCGACCCGGTTGAGACCGCATGAGAAAGATCTTGACATGCACAGCCGTTATAAGAGTCCTAATATTCCCATGGACTCTTCATGGTTGCTGTGTAAAAGTTTCGTTTTCATTCGCTACAGTTAAAGTATTGACGCATCCGAAAGTGGTGTGGTACATATTTTGAGAAGATCGAATGATAATCGTTTCCTGTGAAACGCGCCTCCGATGATTTTCACGGTCAAAGCTTTTGGATATTCCACAGCCTCTGAAAAATATAGCTCGTTTATTTCTTCTTCTTTCTGAGCCACTTTGAGCAAAATATAAATTTCGTAGAAACTTCGGCTGACAAAATCTTCGTTGCGTTAACCTCCTGGCAAACGAGTGGCTGTTTTGTTTCGTGGTATGCAAAATTTTGGCGTCTGTGGTGCTGTTTGGCTTCCCAACGAAAAATTGACCACTGTGTCAAAGCGAATCGAGGAATTGTGTACAACCCTTCGCTCTGACGAAGGGATAGTGATCTGAAGCCGTTATAAATGTTAACATTTAGCGTGCAATTGCTTACTTGTGTTCTTCGAAAGTCATATTCACGTATCACTTCAAGCCTTGATCCCGACTAGTTACCCTCTAGCCGTTCACAACTTTTGTTTTGCCTTTCAGCCGTCGCACTAGCCATCGCCTTGTAATTTTGTTTTGGCGGCTGAGGATTTATCAGGATTTATCCCACTCGACATGGTCCGTGCTACGAGGATAACACGCTTCGTTGGCTTTCGGTACTTTTCCGTTCTCCCCTAGGCTCAGTAAAGACAACTTTCACACTAACCCGCCCCTCCCTCGACTTGTTTATTTGCAATCTCCAAGATTCTGGGAGACATGTGACCAGCCTGAACCAGGGTCTTTTCTCTCTCGCTCCAGGGGGCGGGAAGAGGAGAGACCCTGGGAACGAGGTTGCTTCCTCGGCGGAACCAAAAAACAGACGGTATTTTCGCTCTCGATGGTTCGTCGCATGTCTCGTTCTTTCTGTAATTCGCGACTAAATCCCCTTTCGGCGAGAAAGTTTATAGCCTGCCAGGCAGGCTAGAAAATTTAAAGCTTTGTGTAGACTTGATTCGAACGCGTCTTTCCTTTCTTTCGCCATGTTGTATTCTGGCTATCAGACCTTCCCTCCTCTCCCCCTCCCCCCTTTTCCATTTTTTTTGCTCTCGCCCCGTTTTTCACGCGGCCAAAACTTCTTAAGTCTTTCTTTGCTCGGAAACCATTAGGAAACACTTGCTACGCAGGTTAGCGGCGCGCCGGCACGACACGAAGTCTAGTTTAATTCAACTCCATAAGCCTGAGTCGGCGCAACACATTCTAGTTTAATTGAACTCCTATTTCTGGCATGCTGTACTGTGAGTCACCACACAGCCAGCCAGTCATAACACTAATCGGCTAAAGCTGAAGCCAGTCATCTCTTGAGTCAGCCCACAAACCAGTCAGTTCATCAGTCAGTCAGCCAGCCAGTTCATCAGTCAGCCAGTCAGTTCATCAGTGAGTCAGTCAGTTCGTCAGTAAGTCAGCCAGCCAGTCAGTTCATCAGCGAGTCAGTCAGCCAGCCAGTCAGTTCATCAGTCAGCCAGTTTATCAGTCAGTCAGCCAGTTCATCAGTCAGTCTGCCAGCCAACCAGTCAGTTCATCAGTCAGTCAGGCAGCCAGTTCATCCGGCAGTCAGTCAGCCAGCCAGCCAGTCAGTTCATCAGTCAGTCAGCCAACCAGTTCATCAGTCAGTCAGCCAGCCAGTTCAGCCAGTGAGTCAGTCAGTCAGCCAGCCAGCCAGCCAGTCAGTCAGTTCACCAGTCAGTCAGCCAACTAGTGCGTTTATCAGTGAGTCAGCCAGCCGGCCAGTCAATTAGTCAGTCAGCCAGCCAGTTCATCAGCCACTCAGCCAGTCAGTTCATCAGTCAGTCAGCCAACCAGTTCATCAGTCAGTCAGCCAGCCAGTTCATCAGCCACTCAGCCAGTCAGTTCATCAATTAATCAGTCCGTCAGCCAGCCAGCCAGCCAGTCAGTTCATCAATCAGTCAGCCAGTCAGTCAGTCAGTCAGTCAGGCAGTCACTTCATCGGTCAGTCAGCCAGCCAGTCAGTTCATCAGAGAGTCACCCAGCAAGGCAGCCAGTTCATCAGCCAGTCAGTTCATCAGTCAGCCATCCAGCCAGTCAGTTCCTTAGTCAGTCAGCCAGCCAGCCAGCCAGCAGTCAATTCACCAGTCAGCCAGCAGCCAGTTCCTCAATGAGTCAGTCAGCCAGCCAGTCAGCTCATCAGTCAGTCAGCCAGTCAGTCAGTTCATCAGTCAGCCAGCAAGCTAGTTCATCAGTCAGTTAGCCAGCCAGTCAATTCATCAGCCAGCCAGCCGCCAGTCATTTCATCAGTCAGCAAGCCAGCCAGGCGGTCAGTTCATCAGTCTGCCAGCCAGCCCACATTCAGCCAGTCTCACAACCATCCTACAGTCAATCAGTCAGCCTCAAGTGAGTCTGTCTCTCAGTTAGAGGGTCTGCTAGTCTATGAATTGCCAGACAAGGCCAACTGGGGAGATTTGTGGGGGGGAGACAAGGAGGTGGCTGGGATTCTTTGCCCGAGGTAGGAGAAAATCTTGACATTGTTTTACAATCAAAGATTAGGGGGTAAGGGAATTCGCAAGTTTGTAAAGGATGCCAGACAGATTTTCTGCCGAGAGACACTTCATCCATGGGACTTTGTTTTGCAAGATTCCCCGACCCTGGGGTAAATTCCTGATTTACTGATTTTACAACTCCCTGATTAGCCCGATGGTCGACCCCACAGGGAAGCCAATGACATGTTCATTAGTCATCCTGTAAGTCAGTAAGTTACTCCAGTAAGCTAGCCAGTGTTAACACCCAAACAATGATCACTTACAAGACACTCCAAGAGTCATGCAGGCCTGGACACGATCATCAGCAACTTCCCCACAAGCCTTTTAACAGGTGAGCCTGCGAGCAAAAAATGGTCAGTAAGAACAGAGGTGCTCTGTAAAAAGGGACCCTATTCATCAGATTCCCAATGATGCCCTAGCAAAATAAATCAGCAGCCACACAATTTCACTTAGTCGCCACCAAAAATGTGGTTGAATGTAATTTAGGGAAAGGTAATTTCTAGGCAATGCAGCCAGTGGCTCGCTCTGTAAGTGTGTGACCTGCAGGGTATTTGCAGGGGAGGGAGCTTGCTGCTTCCACAATCTGTGCCAACATAAAGTAATGTCTGTCATAGCGATTTAGCAAGCATCAAATATAGCTTGTCTATTACACTTTCTCTCACAAGCAACTTTGGTGGTTTATACCTCATATTTTGTACTTTGATTTTTGAATGTCCAAAAACTGGTTTCAACATTAGGCTTAAGTCATACCCTAATTTACTGTTCCTCGAATTTCAAATGACAAAATAAGTGCAGAGCTACAATTCTGACATGACAACCAGTTTTTATGCCAAAGTAGAGCAAATTTAGAGATCTGGGTCCATACCCTACCACGGAAGGCATCTTCATCTATACCCCCCCCCCTCCCCCCTTACTATCGGAAATTCCAAAATGCTCAAGCCCCCCGTGCCCTTGGAATTCCAAACTGCTCTAGCCGCACCCACCATGCCTTCGGATTTCCATAAGTTTTCAAACTCCCCTCAGGAATTTCGGCTTTTGCCTTGCAGCTGTTTTGAAAAGCCCTGTCTAATTTCCAAACACCTTACAGGGAAATTCATCCCTTCACTCCCTTCAA
This sequence comes from Pachyseris speciosa, assembly GCA_016490735.1. Classification (NCBI taxonomy): domain Eukaryota; kingdom Metazoa; phylum Cnidaria; class Anthozoa; order Scleractinia; family Pachyseridae; genus Pachyseris; species Pachyseris speciosa. The sequence continues at coordinate 230,982 of JAEMWC010001107.1, read as the reverse complement.
AAAAAAACTTGTGTCAATATTTTCAGCCCAGCGAATAATCAATGCAAATTAAGACCTGATTGAGCAAGCTGTTTGACTTCCTTTATTAATCTGCCAAACTCCATGACATGTGAAAGTATGTAGAAGCCAAATCCTTTATACCAGGGGGTAAAAACACCAAAAATAACTCCAATACACTTCCAACTTCTTCGATGTAAGCTTTGACCACCAGTCTTAGTGCTTTTTGCTGTTTTGAGGTTGTATAATTAACGTGCACATATACTTTATTTCTGTTTGGAACCATCACACATGCGTTAACAAGCAGTAAGGATCACTTTTTAGAGAGTGACTGTTTATGTGCAATAACTCTTAGCTTGGCATTTGGTGACAAATGAAAGCTATAAAATTCAAATTTGAGACAGCCTTACGCTTTGTGATTCCACCAGATACAGGAATATATTTTTGCCCGCCCAATAGTGTCAATTTATAAAGCCGTAATGCCCTTTTGAGTTCGAATTATTTTTTAGTTTTTTGTTTTTTTATCACAATTCAATGGTTTTTCCTGACAAAAAGAAGTAAAACTTTATGTTACGGGTGTTGATGAAAAGAGAAATTCTTACCAGTAAAAATTAATGATGATAAGACTGAATTTCTTATTATCGGATCTAGACAGCAACTGTTGAAAATTAATCCTTGTACAGTCCATGTTGGCACAACAGACATTAAGCCCATGTCTGAAGTGCACGATATTGGCTCCTGGTTTGACCCTAACCTCTCCATGTCTACCCATATTTCAAAATAAGTAAATTTTTAGCAAGAGATAAATTAAGATGGTTCTGCATGCTTTCGTCTTCAGTAGAATAGACTATTGTAATGGACCTCTTTATGGACTTCCAGATTGTGAGATAACAAAACTGCAGAGAGTACAGAACGCAGCAGCTAGGTTACTAACTTCAAGCCGCAAATATAACCATATTACGCCACTGCTTTAAAAGAATTACACTGCTTGCCAGTTAGATATAGAATACATTTTAAAATTTTACTTTTAACTTTTAAAGCACTGAATGGTAGGACACCTGCTTATATTAGCAATTTACGTCACGTAAGAAAGCACGCACGCTATTTACCGCGCTCTAATTCAGGCACTATTTTATCACATCCTGCAGGGAAAATGAAAAAATCTCTTGGTAACAGATCTTTCAGTGTAGCCGCGCCTACACTGTGGAACGCGCTCCCAGCAAGCCTGCGCAATATTGAATCTATTTTAATCTAATAATCGCAGTGAGAGACTGGCCAGAGTTTTCGCTTGCGTCGCTTTCAAAATGCTTGCAAAGCTGATGGGAGTACCAAATGATTGGAAGAAAACTGTGCTTTATAAATTTATCTAAGTGTATGTAGGCGGCTAGAAACGAAGAGTTTCTAAATTATCAATCTAACATGCAGTATATTAACATTGGCCACTCTAGTGCTTTGTTTGCCTTTCTTCTCCATTTCTAAGTGTACAATGACACCTCCCCCCCCCCCCACCCCTCAGAATTTCTGAGATGCCCTCCATGGTAGGGCATGGATATTTTCTGGAATCACTCATTTTCAGGCCGAATCCCAATAATTATTATACATCTTTTCAGTAGCAAGTTCTTAAAATGACCAACAAAAAAGTCATGGCCCTTTGGCTTTACACTCTACATGTAACAAGCTCTTGACTGAAGTGTAGGGAATGCACGGATTTATTCTCATTAACATCTGCGTCGCAAGTGGAGGTTGGGTGCTCAGTGACCTGGGGGCTGGTACCGCTGATCCACACCCAGGTCGGTAGAACACCCTATAAGCCTGCTATACCCGCAACCCAGCCATGAGCCCTGCCCGCCACACCAAGCCCCAAACCAAGCACTCGTCACACTGAACTTGGAGTTCAGTGGAAGAAACAATAAATAAATAAATGAATAAACAATTATAATATAACAATTATAATAATAATAATAATAATAATAATAATAATAAAAAGAAGAAGAAGAAGAAAACTAAAGGGAGGGGAGGGAGGGGAAATACTCTAAAACACACGAGCTGCAACACCCCGCATGCAGAGCAAGTAAAAACTACAAGCACATGGATGTGCACGCATAAAATAAACAGAACCGCCGCTGACCACTGGACTACCTGAAGACGTCAGACATAAGCCAGAAAGGCTACAAGCAAATGCAAATGCCATGCCAGTAACTGAGCAAAAACTTGCTCATAGTCGTTAACTACATGTAGGTTAAATTGCATTTAACCCAATTAACTGGTTAACAAGGAAAAAAGGATACAAACCTGGTGAAGCAATGCATTTTATGAAATCTGACTTGACGTTTCGTATGTCCCAACATACATTTTCAAAAGTAACCGTTATGAGATTAAACACTATCTATATTCAAAAAGAAATTGCGAGTGATCTGGGTAACACTAAAAATAGCAGTGACATGTTAATAAAGTGACAGCTTGTCACTGGTGAGATTAGCATTCAACGCCGGGTTCAGTTCTTGTATAAACAAGGTTTCTTTTATCTTACAATGGTAATCAGTTTTTCCTGACGCGAGGATTTCAAAGTGATCCCATTTCATATTATGTCCAGTAGTCATAACATGATTGGCAATAGCTGATGTGTGTTCAAGTTTGGAGAGCGCTTTAAGATGTTCAGTTTTTCTATCCACCAGTCGTCGCTTCGTTTTGCCGATGTAGAAATCATCGCAGTCCCAACAACTTGCTTTGTAAACAACCCTTGACCTTTGGGAACGATTCAAGCGGTCTTTGTAGGGAAAGAAGGATTTGATCTGCCGACTGTTAACAAAAATAACCTTGAGATTAACGAATGAATAAAACTTATAAACACAAGATTTAAGGCGTTTCGCGATCTGGTTGCTCTCTAAACCTAAATAAGGTAACACAATGATGTGTTGTTTTTCTTATAAAACTTCGATGGCCGAAGAACAAGAGTCTCTATGATACAAACCTGATTCCAAACAAGGTTCAAAACTCCATCACAGTGAATGTGACTAAGGGATTTTTCTTCAGAGAATTCTTGAATCAACTCCTATGAATACACATACAATACATGTTAATATTTAATGCCTGTTTGTTTCTAAGATGTTTTGAAATAATCAGTTTACAATCCTACAAGCACATGGCTGATAGTCTCAGATAGGCTTAAGATATTGATATGTTAAAGTTCTTCTATTTTCTGTTTAAATGCGTAAACATGGATTTTTGAATTTAAAATTCAACACTGTAAATTGTCAATCAATTGAGAAATTAAGCATTCATCATCATCATCAGGATCATTGAATCATTATTGTCATGAGATCATGATTATATAATATATTAACAATAATGCTATTGTTCTAACTACATTACTTACATTCAAATTCTCCTCCATTTGTGTGATAGCCTGCCAATTGAATAATAATTAGTAAAATCAGTACAAATCATTATACATGTAGCAACACTTGAATTTATTAATTCTTGATCTTACCATAAAAGCTCTATTAAGCCACTGGGGCTTAATTAATTTCACTGGTCTCATCAACAGGGGGCTGAATAGCCTGTTTTTATCTCACAACAGTTTTGGTAAAAAACTCAAACAACTATAGTGCAATTTTATTCTCTAACAAAGAGCAAGCCAACAGTATTATGAGTTTGAGTGTATATTTGCTTAAAAACAAACCAATTGGGCCACATCAAGGTGATTTTGCAAGAGGAAATATGGGGGACTAATTAAAAAACTTCAGGTGCCAAAAAGGGGGAGGGGGGCTTGTTACAAAACCAACTTCCAAACAGAGGGCGTAATAGAGACGGGGGGCTTAATAGTAGCCTGTGTACAGCAGCCTCCTCCCCTCAAATAAATCGGGGGGAGAGACGTCTGTGTAACACCGACGCTAATCGTGTTCCAAACCACGGGTGGTTTCCCCGGAATGTTGGGGAAAATTTCTGATTGGTTATGTTAATGCCATGACGTAAGTAATTTCCTGTGTTCCAGTTGGTAAATTGCTCCAAGGGGTTGCCAGGAAATCCCTAAAAGATGCTGCAGGTTGGGAAGTTAACCCAAAAATTTATTTGTGGTTTATTTCGGGAAAGTTACTGCATTTGTTCTACGTTTACTTCGGCTATCTCAAAACAATAATGTGAAGTGAGGTCAGTGATGCTTGCTGCAACGACTGGGAGTGCATGAGTTCTCTGTTGCCTGGCTATTGTAAAGAAAGGTCTCATATTGTATGCATGCGTTATGCCACCTAAATTTAGCGGCATTTTCCAATGAAAACGGATCTGAAAACATACGAAGTTTTCTGTGTTTTTCAGCCATGGAACAGATCGAAACGTTGAGCGATAGAAATCTGTTGTAAAGAAATGGAGCATTTAATTTGTACAAAGAAATTCTTTCTCTTCAGTTCATTGTACATCCCACATCAGCTTACATTAATTTTGTAAACAGTGTCTGAGAAAACTAAAAAAGTGACATGGCATACATGGACCTCGCAACAACTTGCAAAAAATCAATGAGTAGGTTTTCGAAGATTACCGCCGTAAATCTTTCAAGGTAGTTAAGCATTGGCTTCTCCTGAGAAATGAATTTTCTTACAGGAACCAGTTTCTTCTTCACCGAACGATCGTCGCTCCTTGCTGGTTGTTACCACTTCAACGCCTGTCAAGGTCTTCCATGCGGATTCTACACGCGTAATTCCCAACTTTCCTCCTGTTAGGCCTGCGATCAACGAGCGAGTAGCTGAAGAGTCAAGAAGAGTCAAATTAAGGTTCAGTGGTCGAACAAGAATAGTGAACATGCTGACTGAAGAGCTGAAATTGGAAAGCAATGTTGTCTGGGCACATAATTATGGCCAGATACCCACTGCGGCAGATGTTTCATTATTTATGTGATATTTAAAACCAAACAGTGGGATACTGGGACACAATTAGCGACGCTGCTTTGCAGACGTCCCTTTTCCGCGTGCAACAAAGGAAATAAGAGACGTCTGCATGCAGGCTACTTAATAGAGCTTTTACAGTGTACTGGTTCTGTTTTCTATAATACCTGGTCTTAATTAATACTTAACATTGTTCACAGTAACAATTGATGCATTGCTTTTGTTAAAAGAATACCATTTGTAAGACTATCGTCCTGTCAACACAGAGTAGTCGGCTACACATACATGTATTTACAATTAATGAAGTACAGCTAGAAACTTATGTCCAAACATGGACAATCAGAAAAGCACTAACAGCAGACACAAAAACCACTACTTGAGCAAAGTTGAAATTTCGAAAAACAGAGAGGTTTTAACATTTACAAATTAGGTGATGGCAAAAACAGTGTGAGTGAGTAATAGAATACGAGCTAAAAGTCAGTTGAGAAAAAAAAACTTGTTCAAACTTTCTTAAGACTAATGGATCAACTGACTGTCAAAACATTTTTTCGTAAATTTGTTCATCTGCCAGGTGCACACGCTGATGATTTAACAGAGCTACAGCTGTTATGTAGTTAAGAAAATTAAAATTTCTTACTCTAAGAAATCTTTCCCTGTAGAGGTTTTTTAGCAACTGAAACTCATCCTCTGGAACAGGAACAGATCTGCCAGGGCTGTAATGCAAAATTGCTTTTTACATATTATTATTATTATTATTATTATTATTATTATTAAAAAGGCTTCCAAGTTGGTTAATTAACGCATGCGCACCAACGTAGTCCAGAGAAAGAACATTTTGGTCATAAATTATTTTAACAAACATTTCCAAAACATCAGTAGAAGGAATTGTCAGAATCAATGGTTTCACTGCTGGATGTGATTACATTTGCCTTACTGACCTCTGTCTTGGCTTCCGGGTGACATGCGACCTCCACTATCATCATCATAATCACTATCAGCACTACAAGGAATGCAAACAACTTATTGAAGAGCTGTAATACTCCAACTCTGCTAGAGCTAGATCAGTAATAACAGGACCCAAATCTGTGCACCAGAGTTTGGTTCAGTCTGTTACTGCTTGCACCAAATACAGTAAGTAAAAATTATCTGAGAATAAATATATGAAAATCATATATTTGAACTGTGGATTAATGATTAAATATGTGACTGATCATGATGGACTTGCAGTAGTGAAAATAAGCCTGAAAAAAAATTCAGGCTTGTTTGGGATTCGAACCTCTGTGATACCGGTGCAGCGCTCTACTGACTGAGCTAACAAGCCACAAGGCTTTATTTTCACTACTGCTTTTAAAAGTAGTGTTCATAACTGCGATGATCAGTCACATATTTAATACAAACTATCTGTTTTGCAGTAATGACACATTATTACCATCCCTTTGATTTTGGAACAACATTTTATTTATCTAGCTACTTTTAAGTAACCAGTAGTAGTGAGTTACCTTTTAGTATGATAAAGAAATGACAGAAAGCAATTATAATTATTACTCCTCAGTGAAAGCCACTTTGCAAACTGCATTAAATATTAGCATACAAGAAGATTATCTACTGACTTAGCAGTCACACAAAAAGTTTATTATTAGGTAACCTCCAGGAAAACTGTTCATACCTGGTGCAGTTTCTCTTGTGATGATGCCAAAGACTGAAACAAACACGCTCATTAATAACCTGTTATCGGTCACTCTGTGATGTTGACCTTTTGGGGGTGTGGTACCTAGATTGCTTCACAATGCTTGTCTGTTGGGTACGTCTGAAAGTCTGTTATTTTCAGTCTGTTAATTCCAGATGGCCCCGATGGTTTTCGAAGCGATGCAATAGGAAATTTTGACATTTTCACGAAACTAATAAATGTAATTCATGTGTCCCGCATATCTCAGAGACAAATCACGCATCAGGTGCATTGTAAATTCACGAATCACGTATCTCTTTTAGTTCCTTTCACGTTTCACGCACCAATTTTTGCCCTCATCACGCGTCACATATGAGCCCTTTGCTACCCTCATTTGACAGCTGCTGCCATAAATGCTTAAATTGCTGTTCTTGTGAAAATGTGCTGTTTTAAATGCCAGGACCATGTGGAAAAGTGATCAGAATTCAGTTTTACTGAAATGAGTATTATTATCTTTAGCGACTATTACATGTTCTATTCATTCTGAGGCCTGAAAATTACAAAAAGGGGAAAACCCACAGTTGCTAGCAATGATAATGAAATACATGAACAAAAATTACTGACATGAAGAATTGGATTCAGACAATGTTTTTGACTGAAAAGGTGCATGGCTACAGAAATAGGCTTTCTACAGAAAAAAAAAAGATTATTAATAGTCTTTCTCCATTGAATACACATGTGCGGTACTAATTACGTGAACAAAAATGTTTACAGATCTACACTACTGTATAACTTTGAGTTGCTTCTTGTGTATAAAGTGTTTTACAGTTATGCTGTAACAGCTTACAAAAAGTAGAATAAGGGATATTTTTACATTTTCTTTCGGTGTGTGAATAGTTTCTGCGATTGCCTGAAGGTACTGTTGTAATATTCTGTATAATAATTCAGCTTAATCAAACAATGCTTTCTGTCTTGATAATACACATGTATCTGTGTAGTAGGTTATCTGAGAAGGTACTTTCAAAATTCATATAAGGAGATACTCCATGAGACTGGTTGTACATGTAGGTGAAGATAATAAGGCTCTACTCTGTTAGAATTCCTATGCAGGATCCATAAAAATAATCTTGAAAGATTCTTTAACATTTTACTCTGGATCTGAAGGTCAATTCCATGCATCAATTGCATGAGATTACCACCACCGTGCAATAATTCACATTTTGAAATAATACACTTTAAATGTTGTGCACCAAGTTTTATTTCAAGGACATAACCTTATAGGATGAAACATGATTATGACATTTTGTAGTGTAAATATTGACACTGTGTTTTCCCCAGGTACTGACAGCCCAGTTGGGAGTCTTGGTTTTTACACCCCATCAAATGCGCGCTACCTCAGCAGGAGCAAATTTTGCCTTTTCAAATGTTTATAGGAGGTAGGTATTGACTTAATAAGGTTATGTGTACATGTACGTCAATAAAAGTGTTACAAGGGTAGAACCATGTTCATTGGACTTCTCCCTAAAAACAAAATAACATTGTCAGTGATCCATATAGAAGCAGACAGTAGTGAGTCCAAGGACTCACGCAGCCTTAAATTTGTGAGTCCCAGAGACAGGAGGATGAGTCCTGCACCTGTCCAAGTACATGTATATGAATTCAGCTCTTTTTGGATCAAGTTTGACTCTAATTTAACATCATCTGATAGACAATTTCTCAAGGGAGTGAAGACGTTATTAAGCGGCGATCACTGAGGCGATAGGCTGCTTCTTGTATTACTCGTTTGTTTTTTAACGTCGTTTCGTCCGTCAGTCACCTGTAGCCCACTTGGCCAGAAGAAGAAACAATGAAAAAAAAAAAGGCGAGGGAACCTAATAAAAACCTTGGGGCTTGTAGGACAAGAAATAAAAGATGACTAAACCTACACAACATGGTAGGGAGGTTATTTAAGATCATCTGTTGTGAGGTATTATAACAAATTCAAATTAAATGCCTTTAATAATTGATGTTGCTTTTAATTTTGGTTTTCTTTATTTTATTAACGGATCTTGAAACCTTTTAGGATTAATTTCTCATTTATTACCACATCTGCTTGAGCCGGTGACTTTGTATTTTGGTTCGGTATTATTACTTATTTTGTTATTCTCACTGTCTGGCAACATTTCCATCCACTTAATTCTTGCCAATTGTTGTCAGTTCTTTTGCCAGTCCAACTAGACAGGCCAAAGCGAGCCTGAGCATAAGCATAAGTTGACTTGAATTTACAGCCATTAAAACACAAAGTAGGCTTTGATTAGCCCCTCAGAATACTGACAATCGCATCAGTCCAAGGACTAAAATTTCAAAATTTCCCGGGGGAGCATGCCCCCGGACCCCCCTAGATACTGTCACATCGGCAGTAGTTTATTCCAGTCGGCTTCCAAGTCCTAGATCCACCCCTGCTTTTTCAAGTCACAGTCGTCTCAGTAAACCTCTCTGTACTGAAAAGAACGTGAAAAAGCCTATCGTCAGCAACGGATGGGATTTCACCCTAATGACAGAATCAATACCATTGTGTTGCGTAACCAGTCTGCCTCATTGCCTGATGAAATGCTCTCAGTGACAGTCTAAACTAGTTACTATTATTACATCTGCCACGATGAACAACTTCCACATATGACTCTGGCCTCCTTGTTTCTGACGCAAGAAAAGGTGAAAGCTGGGGTTTATGATCATTTCAATCCGTGATTCGTGAAAGGTTGTAAAAAGTATATGAGATGCAGGAATTTTCTTAAAATTCGTGCGTGAAACGGGATCATGACCCCCCCTTTGCTACCCTCTCAAAAATCTGCTGTTTCAATCCTATGCTTAGAAAACAATAATATAATTATTTCCAAAGCTTCTGCGCATAAATTGCAACTGAACCAGAAATAACATTTACCACAAACCTTTTTACACATTTTTTCATGATGAAGCAGGATTTGAATTTCGAAGAAAAGTAATCTGGACATTGTTGTCACTGGACAACACTGGTGCTTGTGAAGCCATTTCTGAACTGTGACCAAATAAGAAACCATTGTCAGAAGAAAGAGGATTATTGAGAATCTCTAAAAGAATATTCCTTAGGGCAGACAATTTGTACACATGTACTGTTAGTTTAATATCATGTTGATATTCAGTTTGATTAACATTAGCATACAACACTAAACCTGAAAACTGATTAAAGTACCATTTCAAAGGACTGAAATGACATTATGTGTGAAAAATAATGTGAAAAAAAAGAAATTATGCAGTTGAAATACATTGAGTTTTCATGCATTGCCAAATAACATTTATTTACAACAAAATGATTTTTACGACACACAAAAACTGGAATCTACAGACAGGGTTGGTACTCTTTTTTGAACTAAAAATTCAAGGACTTTTCAAGGACATTCCAGGGCACAATTCCAATTTTTCAAGCACTCCATCCAGTAAAAAATGCCATTAGAATGTGATACTAGATGATTGGGTCTAAGGGATAACTGCAAGATTTGTTCAAGTCTAAGTCTTTTCTAGTTCTTCCACTAAGTGGATACAGTCAAACAGCAAATTTCAAGGTTTTTCAAGGACCCAATTGTACGTTTCACAGACTTTCAAGGCCTTGAAATTTGATTTTCAAATTCAAGGACTTTCAAGGACTTTCAAGGTGCATGCAAACCCTGTACAGATGTATACAGCTGTAAGTGTACAGCCATGTACATGCATGTACACATTTCATTAAATGATATTTAGAAGGCGAACCCTTTTTTCTGTAGTAACTATTTTGAATCAAAGTTTTATTGTACATGTAAATACGGCAAAGTCAGAGTAAATAGTGCACAATGCTCAGTGACCAAAGAAAATTGCGTTTTTATTTTTATTGTTATACTGTAGGTTTAAACATGTTCTTTCTGTTGCACAAGTCAGCATTAAAATAATACAAAATTGGCAGCCACCTTAAGAGCAATGAAAGCAAATTATACTGCAACTTTTAATTCCGATTAAATCCACATTTGGTGACACTTAAGCCTCTTTGGCTACCGATGGCATGGATTGAAATAATGAAAAAAAAATGGTTGTCAAATTGGGCGAATGTTTTCAGGTTTTTCTCTTGTGCAGTGCAATTATAGCTAAAACACAAAATCTTTTTTTTGGCATTCTAGTGACATTTTGGTTGTGAGAAAAGCTTAGGGCCCTTCATTCTACATTAAATTGCAACCCAAAACTTAAAAACAGTTTTAACATAACCATTTTAATTTACACAAGCAGCTCCGGGCTAAATCAAATGAATGTAGCACACTTGACACCGATTAAAGAACATGCTGGTTATAAAAATCAGGTGAAAAGGTTCTTTTCTCTTTTTTATGAATAGTGGTCAACAAATGAAAGACAATCAACACATACTGTTAAACGTATACTTGGATAAACAAATATGAGTTCTCCTAATAACAGTTGAACCGATGACATTCCGATCACTAGTTCGGATGCCATATCACTGAGCTACAGGAGACTTGTGGGAGCTGAGCCATTTAACTAGGTTCATGTGCAGTGACAAGTGTCCTGTAAACTGCTGGCATCTGAATGTCGATAGGTGGCATATTCATAATGAGAGTCAAGAGAGATACAATGTACATGTACATGTAGTAAATTTTAAGCATGGTAAATGAATGAAAAATAGGCACCATACACAGTCAGACACATGTGACCATACTGCTTAGAAGGTGAAAGATACGAAAAGTCGAATTGTGTGTTTCGAGAAGATCGCTATCCCACCACCAAGGGAATTGGAAATTCTGGAGGGTTCAAAGCTCCAAGAAGGGGAGAGGGTAGAGGATTTTTTCCAAGTGGTTGGCTCGAATGCTCTCAAAAACACAAATAACTATTGGCTTAACGATTTTGAGCATAATGCTGAAAATCAAAGGAAAGTTAATTTTTCTTGAAAGCGCTTTGGATTAGAAGTGCATGTTTACGTGAGAAGTGAACACGAGAGCTTCTTTAAGTCTTGAACTTGCGTACTGAGACTATTGAGGATCGAGAGACGAGAATCGTGCAAGGACCAAAGAACGCAGAAACACCAATTGAAATTAAATTATCTATACAAATTTGTAATGCAAACTTGACAAGGTTTTAGGAAATTACACGTACACACAGTAATTTTCAAAGAGTTATTTTAACTCCTGAAGTGGGGTTAAACTAACTCCTCAAGGGGGAGTTATTTTTGTTCGGAGTTACTTTAACTCCAAAAAGAGTTATTTTAACTCCAGCAAAAGAGTTTTCTCTTCAACTGGGGAGTAAATTTAACTCCAAAATTGGAGTTACATTGTGGGAGTTATTGTAACTCTGAATTGGAGTTAAAGTTAACTCCCTGTGGAGTTAAATTAACTCGTTTGTGGAGTTAAATAAACTCCTTTTGTGGAGTCATTTTTAAGGGGTTAGTATAACTCCCCTTAGGGAGTAATTATGGAGTGATCGCAACTCTCCAAGAAGAGTTAAAACAACTCTATTTGGGGAATTATTTTCATAGAGTTACTTTACCTCTGCAAAGGGAGTGGATATAACTCCTCGTTTAGAGTCATTAATGCATTTATAGGAGCTGGCATAACTGAAACTAAACAGTCATTACTTTACTGTTGTTATTTTCAACTCTGTTCAAAGGCTCGTAGGATAGAGAACATGAAAGCTTGGACCACTCGCATGACAAAAACGTTGCAGTGGTATGCCATATTCGTCCCCTTTTGCAATTCACTATTGGCTCGCTGAAACAAAAGAGCTTTTGTAATGCATCGTTTTCGGTGGAAAAAGCGGCTTCCCAAAGGTCATGCTGTTTATCTCTTCCTTCCCCACCCCGGTAAGCTTCTGAAGCTTTCCTTCCCTTCCCTTGTATCTAGGGAATACAGGTTTGAGAAGAAGGGAAAGTTCGAGAAAAATAATCCCACGGATCGAAGGATAAATGGATGAAATATTGGCAGTACAATGTAATCACGAAAGGTCACTCTCTTATCACTGGTCACGCTCCCTACCCTACAAGAAAATGATAAGAACACGTGATGTAACACGTGAGCGATCTCGCGTTCAAAGGTTTGCGCCAGTGGCGGTTGGTATTGAAAATTGTATTGAATCGGCGTGCATTTATCTTCATTTTTGGATCTTTAAGTACGCAAGAAACTCTATCAGGTAAGTGTTTTAGAGACTTGTGTTTCTTTTTAGTCGATTTGTCTCGCTTTAACAGTTTATTTGTAAGAATACTGACAAAGGAGGCGGTGGTGAATGCTGCATGTAACGTGTTAGCTTAACGGTTGTGATTTTGCTCCCGTAAACCTTTCCGAAAATCACGATTAAATTCATTCAGTGCTCCTCGATCGAAGGCCAAGAGAAATATATTAATTCAAGTGAATTTTCGCAGAAACAGCAAACCACAACGAGTTATTGAGTGATTTTTGTAGCAAAATACAAGCACAAAACTTCGAAGCGCTCACGTTGTAATCCATCTCTATCCGTTCTAAAGACGATTATTCAGTCTCAACTTAACTAAATAGTTTGAAGTTTAACTGAATTTATAATAGTATGGCGTCCGAACAAGAAATGAACAATTATTTTCAAAAGTTTTCATGTATGTTAATGTCTGTGAACTTATCAAAGTGTTGCATTGCTAACGGAGGAAAATAAACTTGTTATTTGTGTTATTTGTCTTAGATAACCATGGATGAAGAGTTAGCAAGATTTCTCAATACAGTCTGCAGTTGATATAAGCAAGAGTCCATTGATAATCTTATAAATGACGAGGTAAGTTTTGAGACAGTGGCAATTATTGGCTACATGATCATGTACGAAGTATTTAAGCATACATCTTAATTTGAAGAACGTCTGCTACAAATCCAAAAGGGCAAAGAAATGAACCTTTCATTATTCAACTACAAATGCTGTGCTTGTTGGTTAGATGGCAAACATGGCTATTTGTTCCAAAGAATATTAATGAAGGAAAATGTTGTATACCTTGTTTCTTGCTGTGCAGGAAATATTTCTCAGGATGCAGGAATTGAAATATTTTTATTTGGGTGTTGCTAAATTTGGACAGTCAACCCTGTTAAACACAGCCACAAGTGAATTAATTGCAATGTTGTTGTTGTTGCTGTTGTTATTGTTATTATTATTCACTTTATTCAGGGCCATTTGGCTGTGTGAGATTTATTTATTTGAGTGTTTGACTAGGTGTTTTTTATGTTAGTAGCACCTCACATTCAAGATGTACTTGTAATCTCATGCAACTTCATTCATATCACACAGAACAAACTACAAGTTGTAGTCTTTTTGATATGAGGCAGAAGCTTGTATACATGTAGTTAAATGTGTATATTTCCTTTCTTTTAACATGAAGGCTGAGTTTGATCAGTTCTTTGGCAACTATTTAGGATAACAGTAAATGTTTCCTCTAAAATAATAATCATGGGTGATCATATACTGTAACTTCAAGCAGATTATATATTTGAGTTGCTTTTTCGCTGAAATGGACATGGCAGTTTTGTTTGTTTGCATCATAAAGGTCGGCACACACAGAGGGACTAGTCCCTGCGACTAGTCCCCGCGACTAGTCCCGGGGACCAAGTCCCTTCGTGTGAACTACCCATTCAATTAGAAAATCTAGTCGCAGGGACCAAAATTTGGTCCCTGCGACTTGTCCCACGAATTCAAACATGACAAGTCGCAGGGACTTGTCCCCTCAAATTATGCTGGTCCCTGCGTGTGAACTGTTCGTGGGACTAGTCCCTGCGACCAGTCCCTTCGTGTAAACTCTTCAGGGGACTAGTTGCAGGGACTAGTCGCAGGGACTAGTCCCCTCGTGTGTGCCGACCTTAACATCTACGTACCAGTGACTCTGACAGTGCAGTCTCCCAAACAGCCATTATTAGTGGTTGACACAACACTAAGGGAGCACTGTTGCATGACGACCACTAATAATGGCTGCCTCAGGTAGACCATGCAACAGTGGGGAATAATGACAACTTTTAAATTTCATATCTGGGGTTTACAATGCATACATTTGCATAAAAAGATAATCATGCTGAAACTGATGTCTAGATACTCAAGTACTGAATACATTCTTTTTGCAGGATGTATGTAGAGTCCATTGATGTGGAAACAAGGAACACCAAAGCTCTCCAGGATTATAGGCATTGGTGACTTAAGGACCTGGTCCCGGTTGTTCGAAAGACGATTAATACTAACCCAGGATTAAGAGTTAACTGAAGTCTTAATCTCACTCGTTGAGAAAGTTTTGTAAATCAAATTGTACGCTTAAAGTAAAGTTAAATTCCAATCAAAACTTAAGGATGAAAGTCTTTTTGAAATGTTTTTGTTGAACATTACCAGTATTTTCAATTTAGACTGTACTCAAAGTTTGCTCTAACCCGTGATTACATAGCTTAATCGTGCTTTGAACAACTGGGCCCTGCTGTGTATTGCATTGGAGGGAGTTGAAGTGGTTTCTCTGGGGACAAGCAACGTGGCATTGTAGTGGGGCTTCATGTGGCTTGTTAAATATTGAAATATATACCCCACCGAGTGTGGCAATGTATTTCTATTTTGTGAGGACAGACGCCAAGAAGCAACAAAGAGAGTGGCAGCGAACAAGTTCACCTCTGCCCTCTCATAATTTCAATGTTTTTTTAAGGGGCCACTGTCATGAGTTGACTTCAAAACATTTAACAATTCTTTTGTCCTCTCTTAAAGGAATCAAATATTCATGTTTACCCAGAGTTTCTGAACTTTTTACTATAGCCATTGCCAACTTGTCCATGCCAATTTAAATTTGGCACATCAAACTGAATTTTTCAAGTTTAAATTTGAGTAACTGGCAAATGTGCTTATGTGATAGTTTTCTGTTAAGGCTTCAGCCAAAAACAAAGTTTAAAATGTTTTTAATGTACACATACCATGTGTATCTTGTTCCTGATAGAACCTTATTAAAATTAAATTATAAGCCAGTTATATTTTTTACAGAAAAGATAGAGTTGTGTTCAAACAAACAGATTGAATTTTGTTGTATAGTCTTTTAAATTCAAATGTTCTTCAAATTTGACTTTCATACCTGGAAAGATTGTCGTGTTCAAATGTTTTAATCATGCATACTTGCACATTATTTATTTATCAATATAATCATATTAGAAATTTACATTTCAAATGTCAATGATAATACATAGTATGCAAGAAACTGGTGTTCAGATAAGAAAATGAAATCTGATTGAATTAAACATGTTACAGTCAATTTGTGTGATCTGTTGTTTTCATCTTAAAACTACATAGGGTGACTGTGCTGGAGTTACTTTACCTCTAATGCTGGAGTGACTATAACCCTGATTATGGAGTTGAAATAACTCTACTCTTTTATGGGGCAGAGTTAAAATGACTCCCTTGTTGGAGCTAATACAACTCCAGAATTGGAGTTAAAAATGGGAGTTAAAATGACCCCCCAAAAAGAGTTATATTTAACCTAACATTTTAACTCCACATTTGGAGTTACAGTAACTCCCTTATGGAGTTTAAATAACTCCTTTTGCAGAGTTAAAGTGACTCCCACACTGGAGTCATTATAACCCTTAAAAAGGAGTTAAAAAAGGGAGTTAAAATAACCCCCAAAAAGGGGTTATATTTAACCTAAAATTTTAACTCCACTTTTGGAGTTAAAATAACTCTTTAAAAATTACTGTGCATGTATATCATGGAACCCGGGAATCCTCAGGAATTTAGGACAAAAAATTAATGCTTTTCAACATTTTGCTGTTGTGAGTGTGTGTGAGCATTGATTTATAAACAAGAGTTACAAATTACCATCCACTATATTTGTAAAGCTTTCAATTTATAGCCCGATTGGAGCAATTTTGATTTATTTACTACAGTATTCAAAACCTTAATGGATGAAAATCTTTCATTGTTTACAGAAATACAGCGTATAGTGGAAGGAGTCGCATAGAACAGAATATTGAATTACATTCCAGTATGGCCTATACGATTGTAATATTTTGCACTGAAACTTTTACCGAATGTACTCCTGCTATTTTTTTTTAAGTCTTTAGTATAATTAAAATTGATTGAAGATGTTAGTGAGAGCAGCAAAAACCACTGGAAGAAGGACAAATTTTCATCTTCCGTGTTGAAAACAGTACACTATTAAATTTGCATACATGTACAGTGCTGTGCAGAAATGTCTCCTACGCACATGCAAAGGACACGCACGTTTGTTGCGTATACGCATCTTGAAACGCACGTGTCGACATGCGTATTTGATGCACGTGTTTACTTTTGTTATTCATGCTTATACCTTTGCTATGTAGTTCATTGTTCCGAAAAACAAAAGACAAGTTACCAGATCACACAACAAAATTGAATATTTAAAATCCAGCCTCAAAATGCCGGAACATTCAACGGAGAGATCACTATTTTATACTTGATGATTTGCTGTAGAAATCAACTTTTCTTTCTTGATCATCTTCAGTGGATCTTATTTACTTTGCTCTTTACTGCGAAAATGGAAAAAGATGAATCCCGTGAAAAACAACCGAAGAAACTGCGATTACAACTACAATTTAATTGCTGTTTTATTGCCACGGTGTCTTGTTTTTATTTAATATTCCACTTGCTTCAAGCTTTCACCGACACTGAATACCAACAAGTTTGATCGGCTTTTTTGATGAACTGCCAAGCTGGAAGTTTGGCTGTAAATTATAAACATAATTTTTTTTATGTATGTATGTCAAAAGAAACTTGAAACCTTCCAACATCACGTAACGCAATCATGATGGCAGTAAAATCACTTCACGAGGCGGCCGAGATTTTCGTTTGTCATTGGGGACCATCGCCAAATCATCGTTAATACGCAGTGTTCGCGAGAGACCACAACATATGCGCTGATTGGCTCCAAAGCATATTCTATTGTTACTTACTTACTTTCGGAAAGTCAGACAATGGCAATGGAGACTACTTGCACAAGCGCAGTAGTCACAAAAATGTAATAATTCAATGATACTGCTGGAAGTGACAGTATTTACTACAGCTTTCATTGTGCAAATGTGTTAATTTATGACTAGCAAGACAATTCATCCATTGAGATCCTACCTTGGTCTCCGGGTTATTGTCAGTCTGAAAAGTAAACAAAATTATTTGTCAACAACATTACTGCCACTGATTAAGTCATATCTTATCTGAATTAATTACGATTTTCAAACAACATAACTGAATTAACAAAAACTGATTAGATTTCCTGTGTGCAGGGCACATAAAGTTTACTACACTTTATTTGTACACTTGTCTAGTAGTTTGAGTCTCATAAAAACAACCAGTTAATAGACACTTTAAATACTGTTTTATCAATATAATATGTAGTATTATATTTTGCAATTTTTTTCATTTCCACACATTCTACATTATTAATGAGCAAATTTTAAAGTTAAATCAGTTGCAGTTTTTTGAAATTGGGAAAATCCCTAAAATTAGTACTGGTACAGTGTACAGTGTACTTGCAAAAATTACCGTACTATAGAATAAGAATAAGGTACATGCAGAGGCTTTATGTTACAATGTCTGTTACAGGCCTATTTTTTTAATAACCTTAATTTGGATTACTTATACTCCATCCCGTCGTCAGGACGTACAGTGCAGTTCTGTACAGGTTACAGTTTGACTAAACAACCACCGTAGGAAGAGGAAAGAGGGGTCGTACATGCCCGGACAATATACAATGTAGCAACTCTGAATAGTAGAGATTAAACATGTTTTATGAATGAGAAAGAGTTGTTGTCTTTTTTGCAGTCAGTGGCTTACCAATCTAAACAAGCAATCCGAGTCACGCCATCATGCGTGCCTACCCACAAATGCTTGAATTTCTTCGACAACCAGCGAAAATTTGTGAATTTCTGCAGCTTTCTGTTACTTTTAATTTAGGCAGTAGATCCTGATATTATTACTATGATTCTCGAATACCAATGCGCTAAAATTTTCCTTTGCTTTGTACATAATTAGTTAGCGATCTATTCTATTGTTGCGATTACAGCACAGAGTACAGTGCCATAGGACTGCTGGGCTGGAATATTGCCTGTCAGTGATCCTGGAGTAACAAAATTCGAAAAGTAGCTAACACTGGCTAGTATTAGAGAAAGAAGAAAGTTGATTCCAAGGTACTGTACATGTATAATCTCCAGGGTAAGTTTTGAAGTCCACTAAGGAACAGCTTTCACCATTTTCCTTACGCAGCTGTATTAAGAGATTGCCGTTAAAGTATGTTGAGTATGGCTCATGTTTTGTTTTTATATTATCGATTTTCATCTAAGTACGCGATAAAAATTTGTGATTATCGATTTCAATCGATTGAATTGACTAATCAATCGACAAATATCAAGTACTATCAAGTACTATTTATCCATCGATTACGTTTTCGAGCCATTAGTTAGGTCCTGAATATAGTGAGATCCACAGTAACATGTACAAAGATTTGTTTGAAATATTCTGAAAAAAATGTGTGCTTAAAATAACCATTAGACTTGAAGTCAACCATGAATAGTTGACAAACAAAGACGCATTTTGGGCTAATACATTGCACAGCCAACGCGGGGAAAAAGGTTTTTTAAGCTTTAAAATAGGCGAAACAACATACGAGATACATGTTGGTGAAAAACAAGTGCTTTCACGCTTTTGTGCCAACATTAGGGCGAGCCTGGTAGCTTGGAATGAATGGGTCTGTGCAGTGAAACTATTTGGTCGAATTTAAGAATTTTCGAGAAAGCGTGTTTGATCTTTATGTGCCGGGAAATCAGCAGGCTCGTCAGTAAATACTTTTTATACATGTACGACTTTAGAGGTGAAACAAGCTGCTTGCTTGCACATGTTTATTTATTCGCTTTTATTTTTGCACTTTGCACTGGAATTTGCCAGATGTGCTTGTAGGATTTTGCAAATAAATTATGTAGATGATGTAAATGTAGTGTAAACATACAGCGGGGTAAGTCAAATATAACTGAAACCTGCAGGCTTTAACAAAACGCCCAGTTTCAGTCAAAAGCAAACCAAATTATTTAATCATCGTGAAAGATATAAATTATATTATTTTGGGTCGAGCGAAATTCGCCTCCGTGTTGTCTACCCAGGAAACACGACAATGTATTTATAACAAGAAAACCAAGGAGCAACTACAGAATACAGGGCCAATTTCTCCGGTTTATTATTTGGGCTGGCTCGCCGGCTCGGCAGTCGCGTAAAGTGTTTAAAGAACGAGTAGGGTATACATTTTAGTGGCTCGGCGGTTCGCCGGCTCGGCAGTCGCGTGAAGTGTTTAAAGAACGAGTAAGGTATATATTTTAGTGGCTCGGCGGCTCGCCGGCTGGCTGTCGCGTTAAGTGTTTAAAGAACGAGTAAGGTATATATTTTAGTGGCTCGGCGGCTCGCCGGCTCGGCAGTCGCGTGAAGTGTTTAAAGAACGAGTAAGGTATATATTTTAGTGGCTCGGCGGCTCGCCGGCTCGGCAGTCGCGTAAAGTGTTTAAAGAACGAGTAAGGTATACATTTTAGTGGCTCGGCGGCTCGCCGGCTCGGAAGTCGCGTGAAGTGTTTAAAGAACGAGTAAGGTATATAATTTAGTCCATCGGTCGTGCTATTGAACTTTCGTTTCTTTTCTCTGGGAACTGTGCCAGTAGATCTTAATATAATTGAAGAATTGACTTTGTTAACTAAAACTGTTTATTTACAGAGTCAAATTTTGGCCAGAGAAAGCAGCTGTGTTACATACACCAATGTTTACTTTCTGTGATTATTTAATGGTTTTGACCGATTCCGAAATTCATTTTATACATGAAATGAAACTCTGTTTCATGAAAATACTCATTCGATCTTAAATGACAACTATAACTTACAAAAATGATCACTTAATGTTATGATGATTGCGTTCACATGAAATCGATGATCCACTATTAAAGCTTTGACTGTTCAGTGATTTGTTGCATGTTGTAAACAATTGAAATATCAAATGGCAGTACTGTGTAATATTGTGAATGTCAATTACAATTATCTTACTCGTGTGGAGTAAAGTTCAATGAATAAAGCAGAAAAGTTCACAGTTCAGTTCGTAAATGAGTTTTCTAGCCCGTAATGTCCTCCTGCGTAATATGCCCAGCGTTAACTAGCGCATTTTGAATGTTTGGAGTAATAAGGCTGTTCATTGGTTCAGCTATTTTCTGGGCATAATCTTCTGGACTGCATGGGGCATTGGTAGGCCATGGTTGAATGGTTGCTACTGGCTTTTTGATGAATATTCGCAACTTTTGAGCGCATCGAGGAACTCTTAACTCGACTACAGTTCCAAAGGCGGTGATGGCTTGAAGGCATTGATCGTATTCTTGTTTTTGTACACTTCGTAGTCGCCGTGGTGAATATTTCTTGAAGGCTTGGAAGGTGACTACGCGGCCTGGAAAACGAAGAATGGCTGCCTTGATGTCTGCGGTACTTGGCTGAGTCCTCGGCTGTTCAGTTGACGGGGTTGTAATTTCCTTTACAAAGTCTGCAAACATTTCTTTGTGTTCATGCAGGTGTTGGACGTAGAGGACGGCCGTGTCAAAACTCTCTTGTGAAATTTTCTCTGGCGGATCGGTTGGTGCTTCATTTTCAAGTAACGCTGAAATGAAGTGATCGATGGTGCTGATGGCCACTGCAACTCTGACTACAAGGTCTGCTCCCTTTGACTTGGGTGGCACATCGCCGTTTTCAATGGCTCTGTTCACTTCATTGACGTGGTCGGTTTTTAGTTTTCGGTAACTTTCCGCGGCCGGTGGACCCAATGAATAGGTTCTGGTCAGATTTTTGTGTGAGACGGCGACTGCACTGAAGAAGGGTTTAAAATCACGGAAAGGCAGAGCCGGGCTCAAATAAGTGGCGGCTTCTTCTTCACTTTGAGGTGTTGGCTTGAGGGCAAAGGGTACTAAAATGAGAAATCTATCGAGGAGGCCATGTCCTTTGTCCATTCTATAGAACAGCGACGCGGCGTTTTGAATTTGAGAGGCGCCCAAAATGCTGAATGGAGTGTTGCCATCTATCTCGCGGGTGGATTCAGTGGCAAAATGATATGAGGCCGCTTCTCCACTCCACAGCTTACAAAGTAGTTGTACGTCACCACTCCCGTTCTCTTCATCATTTTTTAGCAGTTTGTTTACCACGTCAAACAGTTCTGGGGATGCGATGAATGATTTTCCCTGCTTTGACAGGTTTTTCACTAGCCCAGACGATGTTGTAGCGCTGACAACGGTTTCTTTTGGAATACACTCCATGTCTTTGAGGGCGCGGAGGATGGATTCTATTGCTGGCGATTTGCCGGTTCCCGGGTGTCCGACCATCATGGTGTACAGGTTAAGTGGCTGCAAATGTGTGCCAATTTGGAAAGTGGCGTCGTTAGTGGCTAAGATGTACGCTGTTGATGTTAACAGCGAGGGCACTACATAGCCAATGGAACTTCCAAGTTCTTGGGACTTTTTGTTAAAGTGCACCTAACCCCAAAAAATTGTTTTCGCTTAAATAAATCTTTGCATCTGTACGAAACATATTGCGCCGTTTTGAGTCTTTTAAAACCAAATATTGACTTTTTATAGGCTGCAAAAGTTACGAAATTTAGTCATCATCTGTCCCACGACCGAGCTAGTAAGGGGCATGGGTCTACTCCTTACATGACGTCACAAACCGATTTCCATCGCATTAAGTCTTTGTAAACATGCATGCAAAGCAGTTTGTGACGTCATGTAAGGAATAGACCCATGCCTCTTATTAGCTCGGTCGTGGGACAGATGATTCGTAACTTTTACAGCCTATAAAAAGACAAGATTTGGTTTAAAAAGACGCAAAGAGGCGCAGTGTGTTTCGAACAGGTGTAAAGATTTATTTAAGCGAAAAAAATTTTTTGGGGTTAGGTGCACTTTAAGGAACTTGAAGACCGGTTCAGAAAACATTCTCGAGTAATCGAATGTCATTCCTGCAATCCGGCGATGAAAGGACGCCCAGGTAACTTCATTTTGGCGGGATAGACGTAGAAGTGGATTCGACATGTTGCTCGTTCACGAGTCAGACGATGGAATGAACGAGTAAAGTGGATAGCAGTGTTGATAATGAAAGGAGAAATGATTGGCGGTCCATTGGGATGTTTTAATTGCATGTAGGCGGCATAAGCCACAAAGGGGTTTTCTATATAAAACAAAAGCATAGTTTTTGTCGATCAATAAAAGGCGCGCGGGTATAATTTTGCGGTGCGTTTCTGTGCAGGTGTAATCAACATACATGTTTTACGTTTACTTATAATTACCCAATCCAAAGGTGAGACATTGATTTGTCTATGAAGCGTTTTCAAAGTGGTGATTAATAATTAGCGAAACGTTAAGGTGAGCCATTTGTTATGTTAAAGCGTTGTCAAAGTAATGTTTTTCGATGACACGTCGAGTTACTCAGAGTAAATTAACTGAATTTACCCTCGAATTCGAAGTTACAGAAGCGTTGAGACGAAAATGTTGAGCTGTGGACGCAATGGGAAAGTGTATCGAACTATTGGCTTTCAGGCAGGTTGTAGTATGAAAACGAAAGAGTGTGGAACTCAGTGCTAAGCGGAGTCGGCAGCTATCAGCGAAAAAAGGGTGCAGAAACACTTCACTGGACTTACGATGAACTGAAAGACAAAGTACTCTGTAACAGAGAAATTTTAATCCGATGGTTAATGGATGAAGGTTTGATCGCCTCTAAGCGAACATGTCCGATTTGCAATGAAGAAATGGAGCTGGTACACTGTACGGACAGGTCGGACGGATACAGATGGGAGTGCAGGAAACGTGCGAATGGCAAACGCCATAAAAGTACTGTCAGTATCCGAAAGGGAAGCTGGTTTGAACATAGTAATCTGACCGTGGAAGAGGTTCTAAAGTTTACGTACTGGTGGACAGAAGGACTAACGCAAGAGAAGATAAAGAAACAACTGCACATTAATCCCAACACAGCCGTGGACTGGGATATGTTTTGCCGAGAAACATGCGAAGTAACAATTCAGCAAAGAAGTGAAAAGATAGGCGGTGGAGGCAAAGTGGTTCAAATAGACGAGAGCAAAGTAGGAAAGCGGAAATATCACAGAGGACACAGAGTAGAAGGACAGTGGGTGTTCGGAGGAATAGAAGAGGATTCGAGGAGATGCTTTTTTGTCGCAGTGGAAGATAGGAGTGAGGCAACACTATTGCCTATCATAAAGAAATGGATTGAGCCGGGAACATTAATCGTTTCGGACTGCTGGAAATCATATCACAACTTCGAGAAAAATGGATACTTGCATCAAACTGTGAACCATTCAAAGGAGTTTGTTAATGAAGACGGATACAATACGAACAAAATTGAAGGACACTGGCGGCACATGAAAGTGAGTTTGCCTGTATTCGGTACGCGAAAGGATAAATACTCTTCTTATCTTGCCGAGTTCATGTGGCGGCATGTTAATAAGGACAAGGACTTATTTGTCACATTTTTGAATGATGTTAAAAGTTTGTATAATCCCAACTAAGGTTATCACAAAGTAATAGCGGCTGCATGTTTCATGATAGTTGGATTGTATTTATTTCGTCATAAAAACCATCTATTTTAGTTCTGTTACCGTTATCTTATGTAAAGAGAAACTGTCTCCTTGTGACAGCGTGTAGTGGATCAATAAAATTTTGATCATGTATTAGTTGGTCAATGTAAAAAATGTTTGACCCAAAGGGGAACTGGTCCCTAAAGAAGCGCAATCCTGGACACGAATTCCTAAAATGATCAGGGAGAGTCTGGCACTAGTAAAATAAACAAAATGGCGACACGAGAATTCGCAATTCGCAAGGAAATCGTTGGTGGGTAAACAAAGCGAAAGGAACTTAACTTGGTCTTTGGAATCGGAATTTTGCATTTTAATAGAGCGAAGACAACTGGCGAGCCGCCGAGCCGCTTGATCTTTCGACATTCAAAACGACTGGCGAGCCGCCGGGCCAGCGTAACGTATACGTAAAGACTACTGACTGGCGAGCCACCGAGCCACTCGGTCTTTAGACATTCAAGGCGACTGGCGAGCCGCCGGGCCACTCGATCTTTTGACGTTCAAAACGACTGGCGAGCCGCCGAGCCAGCGTAACGTATACGTAAAGACTACTGACTGGCGAGCCACCGAGCCACTCGGTCTTTAGACATTCAAGGCGACTGGCGAGCCACCGAGCCGGCTCAACAAATATACCTAGAAAATTGGCCCTGTATTCTGTAGTTATGCCAAAACCAAAACTAATAGACCTTCTCAAAAATAGAAAGCATTTGTATAAACAGTTGGAGCTCAAATTCTTCACTTCAGAAAATCACCTGACCAAGGTTAACGTCTTTCGCCCGGTTTATGGTCATGGCATTTGAACATTGCTTAAAACGCCGGATTATTTAAGCTTACAGAGGGCTTACATGTTGCTTACCTCGTCGGCTGAAAATTCCTCCCGTAATTTCATAATAGAGTGCACTAAGAGTTCTCTTTCCTTGTCATCTTTCACATTGCAATCGTGTTCCAAATCACCTCGGTGAGTGCTTGAAAATAGCCGATAGATACATCTTCTGGAAACAAAGCGATCAAATGTCCAAGGGACTCTCTCTCCAAAAAGGCACGAAGCGAGGTGTCTCTGTCTTCGCTAGTTGTGCTGCCTTCGCTTTCTGTGCGGTACGCCACTGTAGAGCTATCAAGCCCTTCCATAGTCCTTCCGCGTGTCTCTCAAACTATTCTCACCGAAACGCTCACAATGCCGTGGAACCGAGAGAGATCTGGTTTCCTGGAAAATTAGCATCGCGGATCGAGGATCGAGGATCGAAGATCGGGGATCGGGGATCGGCGATCGGGGACCGTATGTAAAATCTAAAAACAAAAATGACATAACAAAA
Source organism: Pachyseris speciosa (assembly GCA_016490735.1). Taxonomy (NCBI): domain Eukaryota; kingdom Metazoa; phylum Cnidaria; class Anthozoa; order Scleractinia; family Pachyseridae; genus Pachyseris; species Pachyseris speciosa. The sequence continues at coordinate 205,507 of JAEMWC010001107.1, read as the reverse complement.
ACATGAGCGGAAATGAAATGAAAATGACTCTCGATCTCATGTCCTGTGAGAAGTGAATTCAAATTCAATGAATTCAAATTCTTAAAACATGCGTGGTTCGTTTGTCATGTTTATATCCGCAGTTTGTTTTCTTTTTCTCTTAATGTTATTAGTGATTATTAGAGGAGAAAGGCTGTTACGTTCCGGATAATTATTCCTTAAACTTGAGCTTTTTACTGTGGCAATAGAGTTTACTATCCTGGCTAATTTTTTTTTTGTCAATGGAAACATCGATTATTACCTCAGTAAATGATGCCAAATACGAAGGAAATTTGTGTTATAACTACTGTGTGCAGTGATTTGGCATGGTTTATCGAGCAATTGGTAGCCACTGTCAAAGTGCGAAAGATGCCTTGTGTTGGCATGTTATTTGATCTCCCGCGGAGTTCGGTCTTTACTCTCGGTTTCCTAATGCCACGAGGAGCGGTACATAATCAAACGAGATACGGTTGTTTTATTTCACAATGTTTGCAAAAAAAACTGAAGTGTTTTGATGTGGTGGCGGGCCGTTGGTCTAGTTTATTTATTTATTTATTTTTTTATTAGCTTCCCCAACTTAATGTTGAATATACACAAACAAAACAAAGATATAGATTGTACAAGACAGGCAGGGACACCGCAACAGCTTGCGCCAATTACTGCGGGTCCGGAATACATAAAATTGAACTGAAAATTGCAATAAAAATTAATGTGTAGTTAGTAGCAGCAGTCAATGATTCTTGACAAATTACGGACTTTGTTGCAACTTGTACAGATAGTCTTGAATGAACGAGGATCTTCAGGGTCATATGATTTACAGAGCTTATAGTAACTGAGTAGGTGTGCTTTGAATGAATTGAGGGAAATGGTTACAGAAAGACCAATGTCGACAGCTAGAACGTTCCATAATTATTCTCACTGTGCAGATGAAAAAATACCTCTGATATGTTGTTGTTTTGCAGTATCTGGGAACAAATAAAGTTACATTTGTGTTGCTACTGGATCTAGTTGCTCTTGAGAGGACGCGTCTAGTGGGGATTACAGTAGGGTTAACCTTAACTAGCCCAGTCACAGATTTAAAGAAGAAAACCATATTTAGATACTCGTGCCAGTAGGACACGGGAAGAAAGCCCAGTTTAATCAGTCTGTCTTTATAAGATTCCTCGCAGAGGAAAGGCAAGTTGAGGATGTATTTTGTAGCCCGGCGCTGAATCCGTTCCGTCTTACGAATCAGTTCTTTCGACTGAGGCGCCCACACTTGGGTGGCGTAGCCGAGATGTGACCTGACAACCGTGAGGTAAATGACACGTCTCGCTGATGCATTCTTGATAAACCTGGTGTTACGTCTCACAGACCCCAGTATCCTGTTTGACTTTGCGCACTGGTCGCACACCTGTTTGTTCCACGATAGCTTGTCGGAGATGACGACCCCAAGGTCCTTTTCAGCGCTGGTGACGCCAAGAGGGACCTCGTTTATGTGGTACGTGTTGGACACAGGGTTGTGTTTCCGGGAAATTCGTTGTGCCTTGCACTTAGATTCGTTGAACATCAGGCCGGTAGAGGACGACCAAGTGGCTAGGCTGCATCCTGTAATAATCCAGCGTCGGTTGGGGACTTTATGAACTTAAAGACCTTGGTGTCATCAGCAAAGGCAGCGACGCGGCTAAATTTTACAGTACCAGGGAGAGAATTCGCGTATAGGAGAAACAGCATGGGGCCCAGTATGTACCCCTGAGGAACTCCTGATGTCACTGGAAGTGCCTGCGAGTTCGCCCCGAGTGCCGTTACCCTCTGCGTCCGACCGGAGAGGTAGGACTCAAGCCAGGCCAGAAGCTTTCCGCTGAAACCGTAGTCACGCAGCTTCCTGAGTAATTTGCGATGACTCACTTTGTCAAAGGCTTTCGACATATCAAGGTACATAACATCAATCTGGCTCAAGTTGTCGAGTTGGGAGCAGTAGTCGAGTACCTCCACCAACTGCGTCACGCACGACCGCCCTGTTATGAAAACGTGTTGTGAGCTATCAATCAGACTGTACACGCGGTCTTTGATTGAGTTGAACACGCAGCGTTCCATCACCGTGGAAACCAGGCACACACGTAGGTCTGACTACGAAATAGGGAAAAGTTCCCCTCCCAGCTGGTTGAGGAACTATCAACAGGAAAACGAAGAAGAATCTTTTCAGAAAGCCATCAAAATGAGAAAGGTATGGTTTATTATGGCTATAAACGGCACTTAGTACAGCGGTATAATATGTAGGTTCTTCTTAGTACTGGGCGTTGCGCCACAATAATTCGTTTGTTGTCACTTTAGCGATCTTCTTTTTCCTGGTCTTTCTCTGGTCTTTTCATAGGTCTTTCAGAATGGAGAAATAGGTAAATTCGAATGTGTTCTAGTATTTTTAAAGAAACCTTGGTTTTCCCAACATTTTTTCTATCCGGCGGCCGATCCGTTATTTCTTCCCATCGTGTGTCAGTTTTCTTCGCGGGAGGTGGCTGCTCAAGCGTTTACGTATCTCTTTAATGTGCGTTTTAAAATAGAAAAACATTCCACCCAACCTCGAACTTAACAATTAAAGGTTACACTGGTTAGGCCTAGACAGATCCTGCTCAAAAAATAAAAAGTTGCTCACAAACATCCTCAAAAGTTGCTTAAAATAGTAAAAGTTGCTCAAAAAAAAAAATTAAAAGTTGCCTGCTGACACACACGAGATGCTGACCAGGATATTCCTTGATTCGCTCATAAACAGAGATTTTGCTCATCGACTTGTATTTGCCAGTATTCTTGGCTACTTTACGTTTTTCAGGTTCCGAAAGCTCTGCACCTTTTTCAAAAGTTGCAGCCTGGATTGGATCTCTTTGATGTTGTTCTGAACCGGGTTCTTCATTGTCAGAAGAGACGGAAGGAAGCGCCTTGCCGTCCGCCATTTTAGAGCCACGTAGTTGTACATAATTTGCAATATTAACACAGGATACCCATACTGGAAATGGACTTACATCCCACACCTCCATATTTGGAATTTTTCAACTCATGATACCCAACCAATCAAAACGCAAGAGATTTTCTAGTGAAATTCTTGTGAATCTCCACAGAAAACGTGTTAAAATATCGGTTACTAATGAACGTGATTTAAAAATGGTGAAAATATGCCAAAAATATGCTAACGTTTTAGACAACATGCTGTAAAAATAAGTGGCTCACTCTTCGAAAAGTTGCTCAGAATAGTAAAAGTTGCTCAAAAGTTGCCGCGCAGAATCTGTCTAGGCCTAACACTTGGTACGTGACTTGATTTATGCAATTGCGAAAAGAAGCCTGAAAAAAAAATTCAGGACTTAAACGGGGTTTGAACCCGTGACCTCGCGATTACGTATTCGTTAGGCCGTAAGGAATACACGCAACACGTAATCGCGAGGTCACGGGAACATATGAACCCACAATTGACATGCTCCCAACGTCAGTGGCTTCATAGCTCAGTTGGTTAGAGCATCGCACCGGTAATCGCGAGGTCACGGGTTCAAACCCCGTTTAAGTCCTGATTTTTTTTTTTTTCAGGCTTCTTTTCGCAATTGCATAAATTGCGTTCACAACTGCGAGGATCATTCTTCATTTGATTTCATTTCCGCAGTTCATATATGATTCATTTCATATATCATTCACACTCATTTCTTTCACGGGAACATATGAACCCACAATTGACCTACTCCCAACGTCAGTGGCTTCATAGCTCAGTTCGTTAGAGCATCGCACCGGTAATCGCGAGGTCACGGGTTCAAACCCCGTTGAAGTCCTGAATTTTTTTTTTTTTTCAGGCTTCTTTTCGCAATTGCATAAATTGCGTTCACAACTGCGAGGATCATTCTTCATTTAATAACGAAGAATAGCCTTATTCAAATTTTGCGAGAAAGTTGATTCTCAGTTCAACGAAAGATTGGTTATGATCGTAAGAAAGAGGTTTGGTGTGGGATATTTGTAATAATAATAATAATAATAATAATAATAAGCATTTATATAGCAGAATGGTAAAAGTGTTGACAAGCCTGCACGACTCCTGCAGTTCGCAGATGAATAACTTATAAAGCCTTCATAGCTTGGCTTTGACTAGGATGTCTTTTAGGGATTTTCTCTTACGATATGAGATAATGGGGGGCTCCTTAAAGATATTTCTCAGTTGTGGTTGATTGTCTATAAGGTGCCATCTCCCCATTAGTGTGTCCTAAAAAAAGGAAGACCTACATTTTAGAAGGACACATATGGTTCTCAAAGAAAATACTCTTGCCTGTACATTAGCAATCATATATGGGAAGCTTAACGTTGGCCTTCTTCAAGAACCAAAAACACGCAGACCTTGGCTGACATATGGATCGAAATCCTCTCCACGCCATTGGCTGAAATCCTGTAGACCTCATTGGCTCTCCTCAGGAACCAATAGAAAAACTGGCGGGAGTTTTTGATCCGAATAACGGTCTAGAGGGATATATAAACTCGAAACAGCTTAATCTACTCTGACTGCTAACAGAACTATCAGTGGCAACTGACGAGATTCTTGTAGAATCGAAACTGCAGTCTTGCCTCAGCAATACTCTTGTAACATGGCAACTACCAAGCTTACTGCTGACGGTCTTTTAACGACCGAAGAGACAGATCCTTCCTATGAAGATACTAGAATGGAAACCGATATATCTTACGAAGAAGAGGACGCCCTCCTGTCCGAAGATCGAGGTGAAGACGTTGGTCTCAACGATGTCAGTATTCCAAACGCTAAAAGACAGGAGCGTAAGAGGGATACAGCGAATGAGCTGAAAACGCCCAGTGAACACAAAACCAAAGAGCCTGTAGGCTCTGAGAAAACGAACAACGAAAAAGGCAGGAAGCGCCAAAGGGAAGACCCACCAAAGTCCGCCAAAACTACCGACAGCCCTGATGAAAAGAGGTCACGCCATGAAGAAGAACTAAACTCCATCCAGGAGAAGATTGAAAGCTCCACTAACTCCATCAGTCTGCTGAACACCCACTTAGAGAAGGGCTCATGCCCTGAGACTCTAAGGCACAATGCGAGGGCGAACATCACGCCCGACGAGGGGCCTGTTCGCACTACGCGAAATTTTGTTTGATTTACCAAAAAATCTGTCAACGCGAAGCCATTTCAAGTGCGAACGATTTTTTGCACCCACCAAAATTTTTGCAAGCGCAACGAAACTTCAAAGATTCCGTCGACTAACTTTGGAGGCTGTAAAAATTTTGTCAGGCGAGAAAATCCTTTGTTCGTTGACATTCATCCGTCACTGGGTCATCAAATTGATGACGGACTCCTTCAGAGTGGGTTTTGCGGTTGCCTTGCATCAGAGAAAAATTCGCATCTTCATGTGCGAACAGGATTACGAAAACAAAAAATTGGTGATTACAAAATTTTCAGTGTTATTGCAAACGCCAAACTCAAATTTTCGTCTTAGTGCGAACAGGGCCGACGACTTTAAAAAAGACATTAACGCCATAAGAAAGAAAGCCGAACAGGCCCTTGTAGGGGCCCTCGTTAAATTTCACCATAGGCGCGTAGAAAGACTTAAGAATAAGTACAGAAAGCTCGAACAAGCTCGATCTCGCAGAAGTTACCAAGAAACCAACCAGTCTTCCAGCAAAACGCCGGCTAGAAATAGAAATACTAACGGAGATAAGAATGAAAACGAGCTAGCCGAAGTGTTGAAAGCCAAGATTAGAGAGGTTGATACATTGCTGGAACATATGAGAGCACAGGCAAAGAATAAAAAAAGTGAATCTTATCCTGTTGTCTTATCTGACCCTTTAGAAATAAGGGAGGAAGGGAAAAGAAACACAACTTCGAGCATTTTAGTGAGGCAAAGGCATTAAGCATTATTCGAGCATTTTAGTGGGATTTTCCGGGAAAATTAATTTATGTTGCGAGAAACTAAAACAGAAGTTATTATTTTTAGAGAAAACGAAGACTAAAAGTCAAAATTCATAGATGATTTCGAGGATTATGTTTTTTTGGCTGTATTTATGAACTTGTATAAGTTGTTGTTGTTACTTGCAACACTTGTTCGTTTTTGTAAGTGTGAACGGTTAACTCCATGTTAAAAACTTTGAAATTAATTTTAAAAAAACGTTTGTATAATGAGCATTATCCGAGCATTTTAGTGGCTTTTTTTTTTGGGAAGACCGAGCATTTTAGTGAGAAAATTGGAGCATTAAGGTGGAGCATTACAGTGGGGAAACAAAAGCATAATGTACAGAAGCCTAAGAGCGAAATGCTCTCAAAGAACTATCGCGTGACAAAAACATCTGTTGTACTAAAGAAAGCCGATAAGGGAACCACAACCGTCATAATGAACAAGGAAGATAAACTTAACGAGGGTCAAGTTCAACTTGATGATATACACAACTACCGACCCTTAGACAAACCTATAGTTAGCACCACGGCCAAAAAAGTTCACCGATTGATTCAATGGCTACTTCAAGAAGGCCACATAGATGACATGACGGCTAAATGGCTCTCCTTGACGCCAGACCCTCCGCGAATACCCGGTGTTTTGCAGACTTACAAAGATTCACAAACCGACACCTGTTGGTAGACCTATCATATCAGGGTGTGACAGCCCTACAGAAAGGATCTCAGCTTTTGTTGACCGCCTCATTCAGCCAATAGCACAAAAGCAAGCCTCGTATCTTAAAGATACAACAGACTTTCTTAACTTCATCGAAAAGACTAAACCGCCTAAAGATACAATTCTTGTCTCAATGGACGTCACCAGCCTCTACACCAACATACCACAGGAGGAGGGTATTACAACTGTATGCGAAGCATACGAAGATTTTTATGAGAGAATACCTCCCATTCCTACCAGGTTTTTAAGAGAAATGCTAAGTCTGATTCTACAAGAAAACTCGTTCCAATTCAATGGAAAAGATTACCTCCAAACTCATGGAACAGCCATGGGTACGAAAATGGCCGTAGCTTTCGCTAACATTTTTATGGCCAAAATAGAAAAAGAAATACTCAGACAGAGCGACACAAAACCAATCGTCTGGAAAAGATTCATCGATGACGTCATATCTATGTGGAACACAAACAGAAGATTTTCTTCTAAAGGCAAACAGTTTTCACCCAACGATAAAATTCACGGCTGAAATCTCAGAGACAGAAACTACATTCTTGGACACGAAAGTGTACAAAGGTGTTAGATTCACTAAAGAGTCTATTCTTGACGTGCGAACGCATTTCAAAACTACAGAAACCTTTCAATACACGAATTTCTATTCGTGTCACCCACCAGGCGTCGCAAAAGGCTTTATCAAAGGAGAAGCGTTAAGGCTTCTAAGAACAAATTCCTCTCGTATTAGCTTTGAGGAAAATATGAGCAATTTCAAAACACGCCTGCAGAATAGAGGTTACCCAGCTAGAATTGTAGAAAAACACCTTTAAGAGATTAAATTCTCTGACAGAGAAATGTCGCTAGCACAGAAAAACAAAACCGCACGTAAGAAAATACTGCCTTTTGTAACACAATATCATCCAGCGTTGCCTAACCTTAGGACACACTAATGGGGAGACGGCACCTTATAGACAATCAACCACAACTTAGAAATATCTTTAAGGAGCCCCCCATTATCTCATATCGTAAGGGAAAATCCCTAAAAGACATCCTAGTCAAAGCCAAGCTATGAAGGCTTTATAAGTTATTCATCTGCGAACTGCAGGAGTCGTGCAGGCTTGTCAACACTTTTACCAGTCGACTAATTCATCATAGCGCTTTACAATATCTACTATATGATTAAAAATACAAATTAATAAGAAAGAAATTACATAATAATTAAAAAAGGAAATTAAAATATAAATTGTTAACTAAAGGCAAATTTAAACAAACTCCTTTTTGAAAACAGTCTAAGTATTTGATGATCTGAGTGATAAAGGTAGTTCGTTCCATAGTCTGGGGCCAACAGCTGAAAAAGCTCTGTCGCCATATGTCTTCAGAGATGTCCTTGGGATGCTCAAGAGCCTTTGTGAGGATGGGCGTAGTGAGCGAGAACAGGTACGATAGTGTAAAAGTTCAGAAATATTGTAGGAGCTAAACCGCTCAGACCTTTGTAGACTAACAGGAGTATTTTAAAAATAATTCTATATTGAACAGGTAACCAGTGAAGCTTGCGTAAAACAGGAGTAATATGCTCAGTTTTCTTTGTGAAAGTAACAATTCTAGCAGCGGCATTCTGTATTGTCTGTAACTTATTAATCATATAGGTCGGAAGTCGGTAAAGCAGAGAATTGCAATTGTCCAATTTAGAGGTTATATAGGCATGAATCAGAATTTCAGTAGTGTCCTGGCTCAGGTATCTTCTAATTTTACTTATGTTCCTTAGATGGTGGAATGAGGCTTGACAGACTTTTTTCACATGTACATGCATCCTTGCGTGCTGATCAAAGTGGACTCCCAGGTTTCGTACTGATTCACTAGGACAGATCCTTTCCTCACCAACTTGAAGATAACTTAAAGCAAGAGACTGACGATATCTGGAACTAATGAGTAGCAGTTCAGTTTTATCTTGATTTAGCTTCAATCTATTCAAGACCATCCACGAATCAATGTGTTTAACACATGCTTCTAATTTAGACTTAACCAAACAGAGGTCTTGTTGTGGTTGAGAACGGAAAAAGACATAAATTTGTGAGTCATCAGCATATAACAGGGGCACCCAACGACAAGTTTCGGTAGATATCTGTTCGGTGGAGGGTAATTCGCCTTGCGCTTTCGGCTTCGATTAAAGAGTGCACTCGGATTTTCGTAACTAAAACGTGGCCTAAAAGATTCGCAATGGGAAATCATAGCCCCTGAGGTTTTCGGAAAGGCCGTAATTGCTGTTTTCGGCAGTCAAAAACGTAGGCTAGCATTTTCGGAAAGAAAATTGTTCCCTAGAAAGTTCGTGGAAAGCTCATTTCAGCTTGCATTTTCTTAAAGGGAGATTTTGTTCCCTAACATTTTCGGGCAATCAAAATTTCAGCTAGGGAATCCGAACAGATGAAATTCTTCTAGCTAAAGAAAACGTCACTTTAAACAGACTTCAAACACCATAAGGTACTTAAAAATGCCTTTCTACAGCTTTTGGTCGATTTGCCTCGCTGGGTGCCCCTGATATAAGTGGTAATGGAGATCATAAGACTTAATAATATCAGCAATTGGTGCTGTATATAGAACATACAAGAGTGGTCCTAGTACGGAACCCTGTGGTACGCCACGCAACAATTGACGAATAGATGACTTTGTATTCTCGATCTGCACAAACTGTTCACGATCCTTAAGATATGATTCAATCCAAGCAATCACTTGACCATCCACATCAAATTGACAACAGTACGGAATGATCAACTGTGTCAAAGGCTGCCGATAGGTCTAACAATAGCAACACTACAGAACCATTGTTATCAACAGCACGTAAGATATCGTTATGAACTTTAACCAAAGCAGTTTCTGTTGAATGGAAGACTTTATACGCAGATTGAAACATCTCATCCATATGGTGGCTCACTATGTGGTTGGTGAGTTGAACGGCCACAGCCTTCTCAATGATCTTAAAATTTGTTTGAAAACAAAACCAAAAACCACCGCCTGGAAATTGGTTCGAATGTTGATGTAATCAAAAGCCCGAATGAAGCTTCGCGCTTAAAATGTCAAAGCAGGGGCGTAGCCAGGATTTTTCCACAGGTACGCACACTTTTCGAGACCTACCTCTCCACCCCCCCCCCCCCTCCCCCTCCACAAGTCTACAATCTTTTTCACGTGTCGTTATTAAATTTTCTTTTACCATCGGCACGCGGGTTGTGTTGTAAGCGTATGCGTTCTTACTTGCCTATGAAATATCACCTAAGTCGTGAAATTCTGTTGCTTTTTTGAGTTTATTAAAGTGCTTTGCTTGTACCACATTGCACATTGCCAGGATTGTTTTCCTTGTAAAAGTACCTACGTATCCTTAATTGAACCCTAGTTAAGTTTCATTTAGGTTAGCGCTTCGTAGAAATCTAGACAATCAATGTGTACGTTGTACATGTGTACATCTCCATGGACTATAAACTCAAATCGTGAGATTATGTAAAATGTAACTGTCTATATCTTTCGGGGCGGGATCTAGGATTTATTTGAAGGGGATTCAATTATCCGACCACTGAAGGCGGGAGTTTCTAGGGGAGTATCAGGGGCATGCTCCCCGGGAAATTTTGAAATGTTAGTCCTCGGAAATGCGATTCCAGCGTTCTCAGGGGCAAATAAAAGTGATTAAATGGCTGTAGATTAAGTCAACTCTTGCGTCAAAACGAAAGAATGTGAAAACGATCGACATTTATCGATGTACATTCGAATTTATATTTACAAATCAATGTTGAATTCAGTTGATTTGACATGAGCAATATTGAGTCTAGGCTGAACAGGCTTGCTTTACGTTTCTATGCAACTTTGTGCTTCATTAAAAGCTGAAGAAACAATAAGCTAATCCTAGCAAGAAGCACACCAAAGCTTATCTTAGCGCTGATGCATCAGGTATGTCGACATCGGTATGTTATTTTATATTATGCAGATCCAAACGCTAAATTTGCTGCTGTGAGCGACATGCTGTATTACTTTCAATGCTTTACGTTATTTTTATATTTTCACCAGAGTTTTGTTGTAACTGCAAGTTTTTAAACGTTATAATTAACGCCTTAATTTTAGAGGATATAGTTACGCATTTGCATTTGCAGCAGCCTCGAAACGTTTGGCGTTGAAAACTAATTTCTAGCACATTTTCAAAAAATTCAAAAATGTTTATTTATGACATCTGTGCTACACAGTTTTATCAAACTATTAGTTTTAGGGGAGTCGACCGAATCCCCCCGAATTGAACCATCCTAGGATCCTCAGTCCGCACCAGGTTTTTTTTTAGAAATTTACAAAAAAAAAATAAATAAATAAAAAAACACGTCAATTTGTACATGTCTCCATCTTCAAGAACAATAAATCAAAGTCCTGATCGCTAAGTAAAATATAACTACCCATAGCTTTCATAGCAGTTATAACTGGTTTTCCGTTACAGGCACCGAGCTAATCTTCTGTTCATGTCTTTCTTCCCACTAAATTCTGAAAAAAAAAACTAATTAAAGTCGATTTTCTCATGTTTTTGAAGTTATATCACGGATAGCGAGGACTACCTAGCAAGTGATATAGCGCTCCGTCTTGAGCCTCTTCACGCTACTAAAGCTTGGCTTTAGTTTCTTCTTTCTGCTCTGTCATTTTGTCAGTGCCGATGGCCAATTAACAATCTGTAATTGATTCTTTGGCCATGGAAAGCTTAGCAGAGCGAAGGCATGCCGATCCAAAGCTATAAAACGAGATGACCACAACGCGTCCCTGACGCGTTCACTCTTTACCATCCCGCTTGCTTTCCGATCGCTTTTTCCCCCGCCTTGTCTGGATCATTCGGTCCAGCAATAAATCACGTCGCTCCTCTCTGGAAACCGACATTTTGTGTTGAAAAATACAGTCTGTTGTTTTATCAACAACACATCAAAGAAATAAGCAAAGTTAAATGAATAAAACTGAGCAAATTGTGCTTTCTACTGACAAAAAATTATCTTTTATGCATTTGCTTTTTCAACTTTTTCAGGTACGCATGTGCGTACGGTGCGTACAGGTAGCTACGCCCCTGCATGTATGAAGAAAAAGGAAGGAAAACTGAGGATGTTCTTCAGGTCCGAAACGCAAGGCACACTCTTGCTGTTCAGAATTTTTGCCTTTTTTACACACTAGTTTCTCCTAAGCTTGGAGTTTGCGGTTCATGTATTTTTAATGTTATGGATACAGAAATGGGCAAATAAAAAGCTTTCAGTCATACATTGAACCGTTGACTATAAATGATACAAGAGAACCCTGCTAATAAGTATTAATTCTATTGGGACTAAAAAGCAGTAGAAAAGTGTCTGTATTTAATGGCAAAGTTAAAAAGCACAACATCAGTTCTACTTGTTTTTTTAATACTTATTGGTACCTGCAACATAAAACTGTCATAAATAACCAAAAACCTTAGCAAAAGATTAAATTTCTGTAAGAAAGCGTTACAGTTCGGTATGTGTTTGCTTATCTGTGTCCACAATCTTCATTTATGCATTTCCACGCTGATTTCAGTTGTACTCTTTCCTGTTATGATGTCGAGGCTTTCAACAACAACAACAACAACATGCTTTATTTCCCCCGTTAGTGACATTACAGGCATTTAATCAGGTAAATAAAAAGAAAAAAGAGGGGACGGCTACCTGAAATAACCATAACGTTAAAGAGGGCAGACAGCCAGCCGGTACGTGCTTACTTGAAGCCTGGTTTTCACCAGTGACGCAAGCACAAGCGCAAGCATAAGCGCAAGCACAAGAGCGCTTATTTCACTGTGAAAACGGACTTAACGCAAACATAAGCATAAGCGAAAGCACAAGGATCAAAATTTTTGCTTTTCCTTGTGCTTGCGCTTATGCTTGCGTTCGATTGCGTAGTGTTCATTTTCACTTGGCATAAGCTACTTATCATTGCGCTTGTGCTATCGCCGCTAGTGAAAACCAGGCTTTAAAGTGCAAACGAATCAAACAGGATGGATGTTTATAGCACATGGTTTATCACTTTTAAGCCATGTTTATCCATAAGGGTTTTTCTGCAAAGAGTTTTGGCAACCAGAATCCATGATGAGGTTGCTGCGCACAAAATGTGTCAGACTGGAAGGGGGAATATGTCCGTTTTCCTAATTGTAGAGAAATGGGGATTTTACCAGGACTAACAATACTGCCGTATAAAGCGGCTGCCAAGGTGCCCTTCAGGCAGGTACAGTTTGTCAGCCCGACAGTGCTATTCCCACTGCGGGAATTTTTTTCTTCACTTCTTCTTTGCATGATTTGTTTTTTCAGCTACCTTCCCTTGCATGTTTTTTTGTTATTTACCCCCCCCCCCCACCAACCCCATTACTTTTCTAATGGTCCGTCCCTAACAGTCAGCAATCTCACTTTTATCTTCACCTTTTTGCGACTGACCGTGAAAGTGTCAAAGGTAAATTTACCGCGAGAGTCACTGCACGCTTCCGATTGTTTTATGAAAAGTATAATCGATTGTGTTAACGCTATAGTTTGCACGTGCGCCAAGCCGTGAAACCCTCCCTTTAACCTGGTTTAGCGCTAACCACGCTTTGAGCAACTGGGCCCGTTCTGGGGAACGTTCAGGGGTTTACTTCGAGAGTTTTTTCGTTAGTCTGTGACTTTAATAGATCATTTACTAAAAAAATTGTTTAAAACCATTTTGTGAATAATATGAAGACGTTTAGCGCCGTGTCTTTGTTTTCTATTTGATTACCTGACTTCCGGAAAACCAATTCACCTAATTGATGCTTAAGATTTTAGTACCGTAATTCGAAGGGGAGGCTTGGTCGATGACAGGGGGAAACTTATTTGAGAGGAGGGGCTTATTTTCTGTAGTGAAACGCATCACCAGTAGCAAAAAAGGAGGAAGAAACCGACTTAAAAATAATATGCTTCCTTCCTTCCTGTTGGAGGTCGTCTAGCCGAAGACTTAAAACTAATCCAAACTTTCAGCACTCGAATAAACCATACCGGACCAGTCCACATGAAGTGTTGCAGTCTTGATTAATAACTAATACAGCCTCGAGCGGCTTTCAATTGAATGTTGAAAGTAAATTGCGTTTGGTTTGGTTTGGTTTTGCATTACTTTGCTCTGTGATTGGCCAGCAAAACTCGCGCCACTTTTCAACCAATCAGAAGCAAAACCAAAACTAATCGCGACTTGCACGCGCGCATTTTCCCGCGCTTTGCGCCGGCTGCATGTAATTATTTTGTACTATGATTGAGTCATTGCACTGTTTCAGTCTGTTGTGATTGGCTGGAGTAATTGCGTTGGGTTTGGTTCTACGACACTCAACTGAAAACCGCTCTATCCTTGCTTTATCGTTACTTAATTAAGAAAAAGGGGTAGGGGAGGGGGCTTAAAAGAGAGGGGGGCTTAAAAACTTTCTTCCTCTGAAAAAAGGGGGGTTATTAGAGAGGGGGCCTTATTTGAGAGGGGGCTTAATAGAGGATTTACGGTAAATGATTTAGAAAACTCACAGACTGACAACAAACTTATCAGCTTTTAATTCTCAAAGTAAAATTCTTTTCTTTATTGGACTCATCTAGCGGGAAGAGGGGCGGACGCCCGGGAGAATAGAGAGCGGAAGAATAAGGGAGGCGGGAGTTCAAAGGCCCTGTTTAAAAGCAGGGAGGTGGCCCAAATGCTAGGGTTACCCTGTCAGGAGGGTTACCCTCTCCCCATTTCTTCTTTTTTTCATCATTACAACCTGAACGGCCATTATGGCCGATCGAGTACAACGTGGAGCGATCTAAGCTCCTTCTCGCTCAGAAACGGAAAATATTTCTAGTGCAAGGTCGGTAGATTCTTTCGTATTTCTAGCTTCTTCTAGACCGAGTCATGGGTCAAATAAAGTAACAGGACTGGACCGGGACCTTGTTTGACAATTGCAACTTGCCATTGTCTAGCAATAAGGTAACAATTAACAGCATTCCAAAACACTAGAAATCAGCAATAACAGGCAGTACAGACAGGAGAATCAAAGTACTTGGCAGAACTGTTCTCTTGTCGGCCATTTTCCATGCGATCAAGTTGTCCCGGGTGGTAGGGTAACCCTACTTGTAAAATTTTGCTTGGAAACCTGGGCTATCTTTGACCCTTCTGCTAGGTTAACTCTACCAGTAGGGTTAACGTTCCTCCTTGTAAAGAGGGCTTAAAAGGACGAGAGGCGGGGAAAATGCGAAGAAGTACAGGAGAACGGGAGAAAAGGTACGGGAAACCCAAGAACAGAGTGCAGGAAGGAGGATACTTTCCAGCACTTTTGTTTGATGGATAATTACTACCAATATTTCTACATTATTACCTTAATAGTGGTATCAAAGAAATGCCCAGTCATTGGTGAACAAGTTATGAAACAGTTTTCGACATAATAGGTTACCATAGCAACACTCTGACCTGTTGAAAACACCAACGCTAATAATTCAAAAACTAGCTCGCTGACGTCCATTTTTTATTGTTGGGAAATAACTAGCATAATAGAATACAACTTATTGCAAAGGAGCAGGAGCAGATTCAGAACCACTCTAAATTTTCAAAACTTTAAAGGTGACTCTGAATCCCCTCCTACATTTTTTTTAAATTTTGCAAAATATTGGATCTTGACATGCTTATTACTTTTCAAACATAAAAATTGGGGGTAATCGAGCTCGTTTTTTAGTTATTTTCTCTTTAAGCCAAAATTAGGGGTCTTTTCAACAGGTTATAGTGTTACTATGATAACCTATTCGGTAAAAAAAAAAAAGTTCACAACATGTTCACCAATGATTGGGCATTTGTTTGATGCCATCAGAAAGGTAACAGCTTATAAAGAGTGGTAGTAATAATCCATCAAAGTACAAGAACTGAAAAGTGCTTGAAACCGGTGAGAGCCACCTTAACTTGTGTTAACCAAAATCATTGCAAAACAGGCGATCATACAAAAGCTCTTTTGTGAAACACTGAACATTGTTCCCAAGGTTTGCGGCAAAACTTTAAATAAGACTGAATTTTTTCATTATTCATTGTCTAATTTCCTCCTATTTTTGAAAAGTGGAGATTCTTTACTCATCAGCTTAAGCTTGAAATTTGGAATTTCCCAGACAAAACAGCAGTTAGCAAGCTAAAGATCAGAATGTAAGGCAAACCATTTACAACCTTAAATCCCTAAAAAGCCTTTACATAATTTTCAATGCCAGTTTGCTTAGATAGTAAACACTGCTTCTAATAACGGTGAATGTGTAGAGTTGTTTTGACAAAACAGTAAAACTTGTAGGGTTTTGTTGACAACAGCAAATGGGCAGGCTTTTAGTCCATAACAGGTGGAGTAACAAGAAAAGTGTCCATTGTTAGCGTTTATTGTTAGGCAAACCATTTACAACCTTGAAGCCCTGAAAAGCCTTTCCATCGTTTTCAATGCCAGTTTGCTTTGAGTAACACTGCTTTTGACAACAGTTAATGTGTAGAGTCGTTTTGACAACAGTAAATGTGTAGGGTTTATTGACACCAGCAAATGGGCAGGCTTTTGGTCCATATTAGGCAGAGTAACAAGTAAACAGTGTCCAATAGTTACTGTTTCTTTAATTGCTTTTGTTTCATTAGATATACCTCAAAGAAGCTTTAACTAACATAAAACCTCTCATGGGAAATACAGTAGAAATCTTACAATAGTTATGAGTGTACTCGATAACTTCCAGATTATGCATGGAGCATATGTTTTTAAATAGATGTTAAAGAAAATGGTTATCCTTTGTCTAGGAAGTGTTTGGGTCAAACAAAACATTAAAGTTTATATGACAAACACGGAACTAAAGTGTCCTTACTGCATGGATACGACTACACCTCTTGCAAAATATCGCAATCTACTTTTTAAGTCATGATAGATTGACAGAACAGTTTTAAGAACAAAGTTTACTACTCAAGCTTGTCCTCTTTTATCAATCATTACTAATTTAAACAATCACATTTTAAAAGGATGCATGCATGCACTGAATACCATATTTACATTTTGTATCAAGGAGGGTTGCCGTTGCCTTCAAATTCAACTGAATAACAAACCAAGTATACTATATGTGCACTGATGTTTCCGCTGTCGTAGTATCCTGCACCTTGTAATAATCCTTTGACTCATCCAGTTTGTTCAAATCAAAGTATTCCACCTTCTCCAGCAACATCTCTTCCACTCGTTCAACCAGATACTCATTGCTTGGCCATTCATTACCAGTTTCCCTCCAATACTTTGTCAACAAGGTGTATCTGGAAGGGAAATCAAAGACAGTAACTTCTCTCTATCCTGCACAGCGAAATAGTGATACACTATAAAGTATACACATCTTAACCCTTCAAGCTTAGACTCAAGCTACTACTACAAAGTAGTGGCTCTAGATCTTCTTTCACTGTCAACAAACTACTCTTAAAGAAAATGATATGATTGTCAATTCCTTTATATTCTCCTATGAAATACATAATCGCAGTTCGTAGTCTTTCAACATTTCAAATTTTCCGGAAAATCCAGCATGTAGTTCATGTGTCCTATTTTGTTGGCTTTAGGTTTATATTTCCTTTAAAGGGGCAGTGTCATGTTATTGTACTATCACTTTAAAAAGCTTAAAACTGCCAATGCATCAGTGGAAACCTTAAAATAATGGTCTAGTTTTGTTGCCAGAGACTGTTAGTACTGCATAAATTGACACTATAAACTTCTGTATTCCATCTAAGTTGACGAGGATGGAAATGGATTGAAATTTGAAAAAACTTGCCAGTTGTTTTCAAAATTTCAAGTTATGCATTGAAAAATTACCAAAAAAGTTATTATGGTTAGCTCTTCCTGCTAAAATGTCATTGGAATTCATCTAGCTGATTCTGTAGGAGCATTTTTTGCACAATAACAGGTATAAGGCAGTAATTTTGGCAGAATTGAACGAAAAACAGCCAACATCCTGGTGGCAGTGCTCCTTTAAGAATGGTGTGTGTTAGTAATGTTGGTGTGAATTTTGTTCTCGACTCGATTTAAGTTAGTGTTGAAAGGGTGTTGTCTAATGGACAGTACATGACTGTCTAATGTAAATGGAACATTACAACTTCCTGTTTGTTTTTCTAGCTGTAGGTAACATTTCGTTTCGCCCATTTTACAATTGCATGCTCAGTGACCTGGCCTTTATGAATGAAGACGAAGTTGGAGGTGATCCGCTTGTTTTGATACAGACCTCAGTTTTTTTCATGTAATACTTGTTGTTGTTATGCTAACTTGTCCACATTTGCATGAGAAAGACAGAGGTTTGTATCAAAACAAGTTCACGTCCAGCCTCGTTTCCATTAATAGGCCAGGTTACTGAGTATACAACTGCCAAATGGGCTATTCGGCTTTGGAGAAATACTACTAAAGCAAGGCTTGAAAAATGTGTTTCTGATTCTTTTGATCGTTAAAACCATTTAAATATTAGCCTGTGACAAGCTCTCTAATGGGGTCTCACGCGAGATGGTGCAAATGGCGAGAGGATTGTGGCAGGGACAGGGGCAGGGGCAGGGGCAGGGCGAGTCTGAACACTGTTCCAACTTTCTCGCAGCTCATTTCACTTGCCACTCGCCCTCAAAATAAATCTTTCATGAGACCCCAATACAGGACTACGTAACCTGTGTACAATAAAGGAATTAGGAGACATCTGCATGCAGGCTGATAGAGAGCTTGCTCCCAGGCTATGAAAACATTTAAGGTAATCCCATCATGAATCAACTAATAGCATTTTGCAGGGTGTGCACTGTGCTTCTTTCTCTTGTTCTGAACTTACACATGAAACCATGCTCTCTCGTGGCGGTACTTGTTACTTACAATCACCACCGTGACAGGAGACATAGTAAACTCAAACTTACAAAGACTCTTGACAGATTTCAGGCTTTTCCATTAGGTACCCTTCCTTAAGACGCTTCCATATCTCAGTGTAATTTAACAGTGTGTACGGCGAGCCACCTGGAATTAGTTAATGTCATTGTGTAAGAACATCTCTTCAATTCTGTTTGAAAAAAATATGCCCTGTGAAACTTTATTAAAAAGGCTCATTCTTTGTTCCAAGGAACTGGTTGTGATATTCACTGAACATAAAGCAAAAGATTCCTTAATTTTTTAAATCTAGAACAAAAGAGGTCTTTAGTGCTTAACAGAAGGAGAAAAACCAATTACAAGAAAAGCTAAAATGAAGACAATTATGCATAAACAAATGATAGTTAAATAAGAAACAATTATTCCATGAAATGGAGTTGGATAGCAGTCGATAAGGTTAAGCATCTGACACTATTCATGTCCTTGCCAATAAATTGCCTTCTGTTGGACATCTGAACCACAATCTTGGACGAGACTACTGGGGCCAAAAAATCCTTCTCCAATAATTATGTGTGAGTCAACAATATCCCTAAAGTAACTTTCCTCCCCCCCCCCCCCCCTCCCCCTTTTCAATGTTGAAGTTGGTAAGTCACCATTGTCAGGGAAACGGTTAGGAGGCACAGACAACGTTGAATTGGGGGGATGGGGGCTTTGAGACTCAATTAATCATTGTGTGCACATACAAAAGCTTCTAAGCTCAATTTTCTCAACAGTTTTGTCCAAGATTGTGTACGAGATTTTTTTTTTAATTTCCTGTGTAGTAAAAGTGTTGCAAGTGCTAAGCAGCTGTGTTTAGTCACTCTTATGGGCCTTTCATCAGTTAAAGCTCTGTTGCTCCCATGTTTGGATTCCAGTGAAATATAATGAATTGTCGAGCCAACAATATATCACTGAGTTTATGAAATGTCCCTGAATTACGTGTCGTACACTCCAAAACCCACTTTGCAAACTGGAGATTTCTGCTGTCACTATTCAACTGTTGTTTGTCTGATCATCTGCTGGGGAAAGCGTGAGCTGTGTCTTAAAAAAAGCATTACTGATGAACGTGAAACAGAAGTGATGGCCTATTTGTTAGCCGCTATATCATTTAATTTTATTGAGACCATATCCCGCGGGAAATTCAACGCGAATCCCGCCAACACATCTTTTGCAAACCGACCATATTAGCCGATAGACAATTGTATGCCATTAGGTATATCATGGTTAACTTAGCAAAAGAGAAACAACGGATCAATAAAACAACGATTAACAGACAATTTCAATGGTTAACAACGAACACGAAATAAAACAATAGACTATCACTCCTATTTGTATAAAAGTACTGTAAACCATTGTTAATCGTTCAAATGCGAAGACTTCCCCGTGTTATGTATGTATGTATGTATGTTAACTTTATTTAGACACGGTATATTCATCAGTTACAAAATCCATCTTAATTACATTATAACCTAACTAACCTAACTATATCTAACATTAAAAATATCAAAACTATAAAAACTGCTTTACATGAATGCCGTGTTTCTAAAAAACATAGGTTATGGAAGAGGATAAAAGTAGTTAAGTAGATGAGTAAAGTCGTTGAGTGATTCTGCCTGCCGCAGATCAGATGATAAGCTGTTCCAAAGTACCGCACCGCTGTAGCTAAAACTGTTTTTCAAAAAGTTGGTGCGGGGCAATGGAACAGCAAGTTTGTTCACGGAGTCCCTCAATAGGTATTCAGTTATGTCAGACCGGTTGACAAACAGCTCGCTTAGATACTCCGGTGTAAGACCATTTAAGGATTTGAATACCATAAGAGCTTTCTGCATTTCACGCTGAGTGCTTAATGTTCTCCACCCAAGTTTACTAAATAAATCTAAAGCATTAGCATCATAGCTGGAAAAAGTCAAAATTCGTGCAGCACGATTTTGTAATTTCTGCAATTTATTTGAGAGTGTTAAGTTGCAGTTTCCCCACACAACACTGCAATAGTCAAAGTGTGGCCGCACTAAGGCATTGAAAATAAGCTTCAGAATTTCGGGAGGTACAAATGAGCGGATTCGTTTGAGAGCGCCGATACCAGAGGCAATTTTCTTAGTTAAGTTCTCAATGTGAGAGCTCCAACTGAGATTTTCATCTATATAGACGCCTAAGGATTTTGCAGTGGATACTTGATTAACAAGAACACCGCCAATGGTAAGATTCGGGGGTCTCGGAAGAGTATTTAATCGCTGCCTTGATCCAATAAGCATAAATTCAGTTTTAGTTGCATTCAATGTAAGTTTATTAGAGACAAGCCAATTATTGACTGAATCAAGATCTCGATTTAAAGCTTCGTCTATAGCGGTTATATTGCTGCTTGAAAATGTTAGATGCGTATCATCAGCGTACATCCTAGGCTGCGAACTTAACAAACAGTTTGGTAAGTCATTAATATAGATCAAGAACAACAATGGACCCAAAATTGTCCCCTGAGGCACACCGCAACCAAGAGGTAACTTGTCAGATAAGGAACCATTAACAAAGCACTTTTGCTGACGGTTATCAAGATATGACCTAAACCAATTTAGTGAGTTCCCATGAATACCATAGGAACTTAACTTAGATAACAGAATATCATGATCAACTGTATCAAACGCCTTTTTAAGGTCAAGAAACACAACGGCATTTACGTTTCCTTTATCGATATTATAAGCCCAATTATTGGATGCCTCCAGTAAAGCTGTGACCGTTGAGTGAAGACATCGAAAACCTGATTGATGAGCGGCGATCATGTTATTTTCAGAGAGGTACGCATACAGTTGATCATAAATAATCCGTTCAAAAACTTTCGCCACGACAGGGATGACTGAAATCGGACGATAATTATTCATGTCCGCTCTTTCGCCTTGTTTGAACAAGGGAATGACTTTGGAACATTTCCACTCCTCAGGGAAAACTCCAGTGACTATCGATAAATTAAAAATTTCACAAAGTGAGTGAGAAATCAAGTCAGTGCATTCCCTAAGGAGTCTTGCGGATATCATGTCAAGCCCTGTCGCCTTTGAAATACATAATTTGGATAAAAGAAAACGTACTTTATTGTTGTCAGTTGGTTGAAGTTCAAAACGCTTGTCAGTACCGGTGAGAAACTCCCTATAGCTAAAACCATTTGTGTCGGCATGTATCTCACTAGCAAGTTTAGGTCCAATACTAGCGAAATGTTTATTAAAAGCTTCGGACACTTGTTCAGGGATCGATATGGAATTATCATCAAGTCTCACTTCCCTTACAGTTAAATTACTGGAATTCCTGGAAGTGAGTTCATTGATGGTTTGCCAGGTCTTTCGAGAACTGCCCCTACTATACTGAAAAGCATTTTTGTAATATATTTCTTTAGCATTTTTTATTTTGTTGTTGACCTGATTGCGAAATTTCTTAAAATTTGCCCAATCCCATGGGTCATTAGTAATTGTTGCTTTCCTTTTCAACTTGTCTCTTTCACACATGCATTTCTTCAACTGCGGTGTTATCCACGGACACTTCGATGGACGAACACGTTTCGTACGAAGAGGTGCATGTTTGTCAACAACATTAAGAAATAGAGTTTTCCAAGCCAGCCACATATCATTAGGATCCTCAAAGTTTAGAACATCATCCCATCGTTGCGAGGCAATGTCGTTTCGAAAACTTTCACTACTGAAATTTTTGAATTTTCTATAGGTTACAGTCTTATGGCCACTTCCAGATCGGTCAATACAAAGTTTGCGATATGCATAGACAAGACTATGATCACTGATACCCACATGAGAGACTCCCGAACAAGCCACCTTATCAGGACAGTTTGTAAAGATCAAATCAAGCAAAGTTGACGATGAACTAGTTATACGAGTTGGTTCTCTAATAAGTTGATGAAGACTATAAATATCAGCAATGCTTGTTAGCAAATTCGTGTTAGTATCAAATGTAGACGAGGCCAAATTGCAATTTAGATCACCCAGTAAGTAGAAATCAACATTTTGAGAGTCAAGCCTGCCGACTAGTGATTCGAAATGTGTAAAGATTTCGGTAGGCGAATCTGGTGGCCTGTACCAAGTGGCTACTACAAAAGGCTTGGAGTGGGGTTTTCGGACCTCAATACATAAATTTTCCAGTTGGTTAACAGACAAATCAGGACGTAGTGAATAGTTGATAGTGGATCTGACGTAAAAACAGACACCACCACCATTTCTGTTTCTATCCCGGCGAATAATATCATACCCCAAGATATGAACCTCATGGTCCACTACACTATCATCTAGTCTTGTTTCATTAATCGATAAAATATCGATAGGTCTGTCGGCCAGCAGAATCCTCAACTCATCAATGTGTTTCGGTAAACTAGTTATGTTGAGAGAAGCTAATTTAAAACCACGTTCGCGAGGGAGAAAAGAAAAGGAACCCTCAAGAGAATCTCCCTTCAAAGTCGAACTATTAATTGCAGAAGACAATGGCAATTCATCAAGACTTCAAATATTTCGAACATAGCCTATAAAATTTGAGGCGAAAACTTTAGTGCCGAAAAAATTCAAATGTAAACCGCTAGAATTTAAATGGTCGGTTGTTATGTTTGAATGTGAGATAACGTCCCACTCATTCTGATTTGCAAAAGTCTTAAGTATTTTGTTAACCTCCTTGGTTTTTGTAGCCAGAGAAGGATCATCTGATCTCGTCAATAAACTTGAAATTGTTACGGTTGTGTTTGGAGACTCCGTTTCAATAACGTTGCCAAGATCAACAATTCTTTCAGCTACTTCCCTTGGGTCTGAATTCTTCAGGTCATTAGTTCCCACATGAAGGATTATATGTTCAGGATGCTGTCTGATTGTTGGCTTAATGTAGTCAAACATGTCATTGACAGAAGCTCCAGAAAAAGACTTCACTACAGTTTTAACTCGCTTACCGTTGGAGACCCTCCAGCCTTGAACATTCTTCACCAGGGAGTCACCAGCGATAACTACAACGGGTCGTTTGGCAGCCGTTTGATCCGAGTCAGGAGTGGAGTCAGATCCATATCTAAGATGTTGTCTCTCACTGGTTGTATCTTCGGTTGCCCTTTGTGCCTGCGAAGGTTTTTGTTTCCCTTTCTCCTTCTTCTTCTTCTTCTTCTTAGTCGACTGATTTGACACCCCAGAACTCGGTTCCGATTGAATTCTGGAAGAAACCGTTTGCCACTGATCTGCTGAAGATTGAGAATTATGTACAATAGAAGGTGGAGTTACTTGCTCCGTGGAGAGAATTCTTAGGGCTTCCAGAAGACTAGCTCTTTCAGATTCAAGGCTTTGAATTTTCTCTTCATACATGGAACACTTCAATTTATATTTATCAATCTCCTGCGCCAAAGTGGCCGTTTGACAGTGCTCCTCTGGGGATTCAACTTTGCTGTGAATAAAATTTATCACTGTCCATAGCTTGTGAAATTCATTTCTGATGGACTTCAAGTCAAGCGATAATAGATCAGCATCATTTGAACCATTCGTTGGAATATTTGTCTCATTGATCTCTAGACTGTCATTACTTTCCTCCACGTCGTTCATTGGGACATTGATGTCACTGTTGTCCTCAACGAAAATGGCTTCCGCGCTTTCCTTCCCATCCTTCGACTTTAGTTGATTTACAACCTCCTCTAGATGGTTTCTAACGTCGGTGCAAGCACTTCCCTGAATTTGAAGCGTCCTAGTATTAGGATAAAAGTTAAAAGTCACGTTTGGCAACTTAAAAACGGCACATGAACCAGTTCTCGATGTCGTAATTCCGCCGCCATCACAATCGATTCCCTTCGCAAAGCTGACTTCGATAAATCTTGAAAGCTCTTCCACAGAACCATCCCAGCTAAATCTCTTCTTGGTCGGATTAAAAGACAAAAATCGCACAAGGTCGGATAAACTGTCGACATGCAAAGGGCTGGTTGACAGAAAGCTGGAGATGTCACGTCCGTCCGCCATGCTGTATCGACTTGTCCCAAATCCAAGTATTTAATCGTTGTAATCTTTTCGTGGATACAAAAAGGACAGATATTCTCTTTCTGTGATGCGATAGCACCATTTAGTCCATCGAAATACAGCTCTTCACATTTGCGAGGTATGTGTCACGAACGGAGGTCAGTGTGATGAAATAATTCATTGCGTGACCCAGTTGTCTCTAATTATTCATCCCAAAAATATCGCTTTCCTTTAGCCTATTTTGCACTATCAAATGTGCATTTCACACCTATGAATACTTTGTGCGGTTGTAATTTTCCTCAAATGATGATGTCCAGTCAGATATCCATTCTGTCAATATATATAGACCTATATAATGTCATCCATGATTTCGGAAGCAAAGAAAGTTGTACATTTTGTTAATTCCGCATGCTGAAAATTACTTTCTGCTCCAATTTTTTTTATCGAAGGCACAGTAAAGTACACCTTCTCATTATCTCTACAGTTGCCAGTCTCTTGTCAAGTGGTGAAAGTGCAATGTTGACCGTTCTTATTGTGTCAGTTGAGCCCGTATTCATCCTCGTATTTTCCCTTGCCAATAAATAGCAGAGAGCCAGGACAGCGAACTCCGAAGGGATTTTTTGAGTCCTCAATAATACCCATAATTTCTCTCAGAAAGAGAATATTTCCCATGTAACTAATCGAACTTCTTAAGCATCTGATTTAACAATAATTAACGGCAGAAGCAGTTTACTGGAGTGCGTGTATCGGACCTTTTCGCCAGTTTCTCAGTCATACAATCTTGGACGAAACTACTTGAGAAAATAGGCCTCCTGGGGCCAAAAAATCCTTCTCCAATATGTGTGAGTCAATTAACAATATCCCTAAAGTAACTTCCCCCCCCCCCTCCCCTTTTCAATGTTGAAGTTGGAAAGTCACCATTGTCAGGGAAACAGTTAGGAGGCACAGACAACATTGAATTGGGGGATGGAGGCTTTGAGACTCAATCATTGTGTGAACGTACAAAAGCTTCTAAGCTCAACTTTCTCAACAGTTTCGTCCAAGATTGCAGACTACTGGGAAATGGCTTAAAAAATCTTTCTACACATACATACATACGTACATTACTTTATCTACCATCGGATTTTAGAGTAGCTTATGCAACTAATATCTCCGAGCATTTAACCATCAGATGAGAGATAGACAGCCACACCGGCAACTACGTCCCCTACTCCCGAACAGTGCGTGGGTTCTTTTACATCCCATGGAATCAATTATGAAGAGTTGTAAGAGTGTGAGTTGTGGTTTATCGTCCTTATCCGAGAAGATTAGAAAGTCTAACCATTTTGCAGATGTTGTTACAAAGGCAGCACTTTCTCCTCAATTATTTAAGACCCTGAGTGTTGGTCTGGGCGGGGTTTGAACCCGCAACCTCCTGGATGCTAGCCTGGTGCTCTACAAGTGAGCTAACCGGTCGGCTTCTGACAAACAAGTGGAGAAAACTTGCCACCAAAATAAAGGACTGAGCTTGGAGAGTTGCTGGGATATGAATGGCAAATACTATCCAGAGTTTGAACTAATCGAGCTAACTACCAGATCAGGGAACAAAAAACACTTAATAGACTGCTTTAGTAGAGACTAAAAAAATTACCAAGAGTTCCAATTTCCCACATGACAACTCCATAAGACCATCTGAAATTAACAGAAAGGAATGAAAGTGTAAGAGTCTTATGATAACAATAAAGTCAGATAATTATCTTAATTTCACAAACATGGGTCACTTAAGTCACTCTGTCTTACAAAATAATGTTTGCGAATGTTGGAAAAGGGGAAACTGGACAATTTTGATGAAACTTCCATTTTATAATTTCAAGAGTATAATGGGGGTGACGGGGATCCCAACTGGGGCTCCAAAATCACTGAAAATTAATCTTTGTTATTAAGGGGTGAATTTGAAGCCATTAACACCAAATGCAAAAACCATTAAGACTAATTCTGTGTATAGGGTTTCTCCTATAGAAACCTTCCCACATCAAATTGTACCTCTGTCTCAGTTCAAAAATAATAGTTCCAATTGCAGATATTAGGATGTGGCAATGTATTGTCTGGAACTAAGTTTGGTCAAATTTTGAAGGGAAAACTCTTACCTGAAATAGCAAATTATGATTAGTGGGAACAATAAAAAATTGGGGTCACTGAGCTCATTTTTAAGTTATTATCATATTTGATGTGGCGCGACATTACAACTCACATTACATAATTATGCAGTAGGAATGTGCAAAACCAATTGGGAAGAATGTCCTAATAACAGATCAGTAATTAATCAGACGTAATATATACACATCGCTCTTGACACTGAAGATCTCGCCAAAGATTGCTTCAGGAGCCATCCACTTGATTGGCAGTTTCTTCTACTTCTTGTCTTCATACACCTCACTGTGCAACTGTCGCATTAAACCAAAGTCACCAATCTTGAGTTTTTTAACCGTGTCCCACGAGAATGTTCCTTGCTGCTAGATCCCTGTACACAAGGCCCTTCTCAGAAAGGTACCTCTGTAAAATAACCAAAAAGTACTGGTGTTTACACTAACTAGATCTAAGTACTAAGTTATGTTTCTAAATGACAGCCATCTTGGGTCTGCCATCTTGTGTTTGTGGATGATCCAAATTGCTGAGAAGACCACAAAAAGAGACTTATGACATAATGAAGGCCTACAAAAAAGCACTGATTCATAAGTAACAAGAAAACACGACAGTCATAGTAACACTGACCATTGTTTCGTTCTTTAAGAACAAGAATAAATGTGACTTTTACTGGAAACCAAGCTGTCAACTTGAGCTTACCGAAGTACAGGTAGCATCAGTTGACTCATCACACCCAATATTGTTCTCAAAATATACCCCAGGGAGGTGCCAAATTTCAATGGCACTTGGACTACAACCCCACCCCAACCCCCAGTGGAGATATGTTTAAATCAATCAATATCTGACTACAACCAGTCAATACTTAATTGCCTGTTGCATTTCTTCATCAAAAAAAACGAACAAATGGTTTATCGCAGCACAATAGCCATTGGTCAGGAGTGCTTCACTGAAAGAGAGTAATTATGAAATTTGTCTCTTCAAGGCAGCGTGTCATGTTGTTACCAATGAGCGGTATCATAGCAACTCCAGCAATGGCTCAGTTATGAATGGCTACACACTGATGTCCCTAAACAGCTGATTTTATAAGAGCTATTTTGTGAAACACAGATAAGCATGTGCTGACACACTGAAATCTTACCACCAGACTGTTATTTAAAAACAATGCTTATTTGGAAAATGCTTAATCTGGCCTGACTCCATTAAATACAGGCCCTATAGTAGATGGCTTTAATTTCAGGTTGTCTGTGGAATTACAGTGTAGATCAAATGAAGTTGTTACCAACGATATTATTCATGTTAACAAGTCTAAATACTTAATTAGCATTAGCTAAAGAAACTCGAATCCCATACAAGTAATGACGTTTTCAAATATTCTTTTTTTTTTCCCAGAAAAGTAAGAGAATGGAACACCCTCCCCTCTGACATTGTATCTGCTGAATCCTTTGATATTGTTAACAAGAAATTGAGTAGATTAATTACACATTACAATTTTTTTATTGTTCCATTTTTTATTTATTTTAATTTTATCATTTTATTATTATTTTATTTAAAGTTAGCGTGATAACTATGTATAGTTACTGCTAATGTATCAATGTAAAGGTAGATGTAGAAGAACAAACCACATTAACAACGAAGCCACACTATAAAGGGGGCCGCCTCAGGTTAGAGTAGGCCTCTAAGACAATAGCTTGAAACTGGTGGCCATTAAGAATTTCATTTTTGTGAATATGTAAACAGCGGTAAAAGGTTACAGAATGTACTTATTTCCAAATATATTTTAGTGTACAACAAACAGGGAGCGAAACTAGGCAGGCATTTGAACACATTACCACAACACGCATTTCATTCACAGCAAACAATTCAAGAAATTCAAACTCATCCTTTAATATGTTCTAAATAATTACTTCGTTTCACGAGACTTGAAGAATACTCTACACAGCGCAAGTCCATACATTACGAGTTGTTAAAATGAAAGAGTGCGTTTACTCACCACTTAAAGTATCAGCATAAAGCTCTTCAGCTCTATCACCATAAAAAGGAGGCACTCCAATCAGGAACTTGTACAGAATGATACCAAGCGACCACCAGTCCACAGGTTTACCATAGCCCTGCCTGAGAATCACCTCAGGGACCAGGTAATCTGGAGTGCCAACACTTGCTGGTCTGTAAACTGCTCTGTCTCTTGGGCTAATGAATGTTGGTACATAATTATGGGTGGTACCTGGATAGGAAAAAAAGACTACATATGAATTACTACAGTTGAGTATACATTATTACAAAAATTAATGTTCAAAGAATTATGTGTGCTATGATTGGTCAAATCGTGTGCATTGTATCTCAATAGATGCACGCGCCCTATGTCAGGCACATGCCGTGTGGAATTATAATGCAGGCAGGCTACATCACAAGGGTGTGCGCGTGCAAATGTCTGGATGCAATACATATAAAGAAAATAAGGTATAAAAAATTAAATAAATAAATAAAAATATGTGATTGTGATTTAATCCATATTTGAAATTATTTTGAACATAAAAGCAAAATTTAGGGGTTAAAGTGTTGTTAAATTTCAACTGATGCCCGGTATGAAAGCTCGCGCAAATCTCTGAGACATTAATTTTTATAAAAGAAATAAAACAATTTGTTCCTCGTACATAGTTGAGTAATATAAGAACTTGGGAATTTTTGAGAACACTCCAGAAGTTAAAGAGGCACTCGCTTACGGCTTGTGTTTCTCTAGGCACCTCTCGAGTGAATTCCCGAGTGCTCATATAACTCAACAATCCACTTGGTGCATTTTTATTTCTTCATTAGGACAAACAGAAAATGCCAGTTTTCAAACATTGATTTGCTCAATCTCATGTGCCCACCACACCTTCCATGGGGTTATCACCTGAGATATCATTTAAGGTAATGTAATGAAAGACAACACTAGTTCACACCTGGCCAAATCCATAGGCAGAGGACCCATATACTTCAGCAGCGAAGCACAATCGCCTCCCTCAACATACTCCATCACCATACAGAAATGCTTCTTTGTCTCAAAACTGCACCACATTCCAACCACAAATGGATTCTCAGCAAAAGTTATTTAAGATGTCTCTTCAGCAAACACTTGCTGCACCTAAGGACAAGTTAGGCCAGCGAGGTTAAGTCCGCTAATAGTCCCTTTCTGTATAACCATGAGCGCAAGCCATCAAAAAGTGCAGCGAAACTGGACAAGGATACCTTATAAATTAATGGGATCTGGTAAGCTGAAGCCACTCTAAGGGCACTAAGGCTGCAAATGCTTGGGCTCAATCTCTGATTAATTAGGTAGATTTAAGGGGTAATGCCCTCTACCATGGGCCTTATTGCCCAAAGAGTGGCTCCAGCCTACCCGATCACATTACTCTGTTAGGTATCCTTGCCACTCCAGCCACATCCCACAAGCTTTATATTTTCACTGCTTGTTTTATTCATATGTGGGTACTTGAGCCTGAGCAATTGCTATACCACGCTGATGAGGCCTAACAAGGCCAAAACAGCTGTCAATGGCTGCTAATGGTTGGGCTCAATCTTTTATTTGGTAGATTTAAGGGGTAATGCCCGCTACCATGTGACCCTGGTGCCCTTAGAGTGGCTTCAGCTTACCAGATCACATTAAGTAACACTAGTATCCTTGTCACTCCAGCCACATCTCACAAGCTTTATGTTTTCACTGCTAGCAGTTTATGTGAAGTCTGACTTCCTTGATAAAATCATCCCATTTCATATTTCCTTGTTGAAATCATTAATCTGTTGAACCTTTTTCTTCGTCCATTTTCCAAATATCTGACATGTGCACTATGTCCCTACACCTTAATCCCTTTATGCAGATTGTCTCTGTTAAACAGTCAGCTTGTCTGCAAGTCGCCACACAGCCAGCCAGTCATCCCGCTAATCAGCTAAAGCTGTAGCCAGTCATCTCAGTAAACCAGCCAGCCAGTCTGTTCATCAGTCAGTCAACCAGCCCACATTAAGTCAAGTCTGACAACCATCCAAAAGTGAGTTAGTCAGTCAGTCAGCCAGTCAGCCTTGCAGTCTGTCTCTCAGTTAGAGGGTCTGCTAGTCTTTTCAACCTGTAAACCCGCTGACTGGTCATTCAGTCAGCCTGTCAGCCAGCCAGCCAGCTTGTCAGTCTCTCTCGTACTGTCTCTCAGTAAGTCTGTGATTTGGCCACACTGGGACCCAGTTAGCCAGTCAGTCTGGCACTATTACTGTGAACTAATTAGCCATCCTGTGAGTCAGTTGAAATTTTGTTGAATGTTTATCCTCTACTCGTCTTTTTAAGTGTTTTATCATACATAATTCAGTCTTGCTGCTTCGTGTTTGCGGGTATGTTGACGTATATGAGAAATTTCCTTTTTTCACCGCGGAATTGCTGGAAATCGACAAGCAGAAACCTTCGTCACGGACTAATGCACCGGCCCTTGTCATGGCAAGTATGGTTAACTCTTAAGAACTTTAACTTGCCTGCTCCGAGGCGAGGACAACGTGGGAGAAACCACCTAAGGCGTCCAAACGATAGACCTATCAATGTTATTACTCACGTAGAGCGTCAGCAAAACTTCCAAGAGAAACGGCGTGGTGCGAACCAAAGTAACTTATTAAATATTCCAGTTGACATCTTTGCAGCCAAGACAACCTCTCATGGGACCTTGCATTCATTAATCCATGGAAATAATTCTCAGAAATCAAAAGTAACCGTGGCACACTTGAACACACTTGAACGTACGATCGTTGAAGACAAGAGAGCATTTGATTCAAGTGAGGAATTTAATGGATGAAAAGAAGTACGCAATCCTAGCAATTTCAGAATCTTGGCTAAATTCAAGTGTAAAGAATGCTGAGGTCGAAATTGATGGATACAGTTTGTTAAGACTGGATAGGCCGAGAAACATAAAGAATGAGTTTGGCGGTGGGGTGTGCGCATACATGTGCAAGACCTTGAAGTCTAATATAAAGTACTTTAAGACCTATCCGGAATATCAGATACTGGTTTTCACCAATTATGGATGCAAGTTCAGCACAAAACGCTCAAGTCATTCTTGCTGTGCGTTACTTACAAGCCTCCTGATTGTAATGTTGCCTGCTTTGAAGACTTCCGGGACCGTTATACGCAAGCGCTTGTTTATGGCCTACCTACATGTATTCTAGTGGTCGGAGATCTCAACTGTGATTTGCTTGTTAGTTCTTCTAAATCAAGAACATTAAACAACTTGTGCACAAGCCTGAATATGAAGCAGCTTATTACCCAGCCCACAAGAGAGAAAGAAACATCTAAATCTCTGATTGATGTCATTTTTACTTCAAATCCGGCAATAATTGTGGATAGTGGTATAGTGGAGACTCACATCAGTGATCACTATCTAGTTTTTGATGTGTTAAATCTAAGGATGCCTAAGCCACCGGCTGCCTACGCTACGATCCTCAGAGCTTTTTGAGCGACCTTAACAAGATCCCTTGGTATGAAAACACTCTGTGTAACGATGTAAATGAGAAACTGCTCCATTTTAATGACGCCTTCTTCCAGGTTCTGGATAATCATGCACCCATTAAGAAAATTAAAATCAAACATCAGAGATGTCCATTTATAAAGGAAGAGATCAAAGAGAAAATGGCAAAAAGAGATCAAGCTCATAAAATCGCACGAGAGACGGGTGCTCTTCTGGATTGGCAGTATTATCGGGACTGTCGTAATGATGTTAAGAGGGTATTACATGAGGCGGAGGAGGAGTATGTCCAGAATGAGATAAAAAAGAATCAGAGCTCTAGTGAACGGTGGAAGGTGATACGGAATTGCATACCAACTAGGGAGAAGGCGCGCCCAGCTTATTCTAGGGACATGAAAGATCTTGCGACGGAATTTAATGAATTCTTTACGGAGGTGGGGGTGCGTGCGGCAGAAGAAGACAAAAGACTCACATCAGTCAATGATCTACCTACTTCACATCAGAAACCCCCTGCCAGTTTTATACCTGAAGAAGATGAGTTTCAATTTCGAGCTGCTACCTCTTTCGAGATCAATAGGATTGTTCAGTTATTTCCTTCAAATAAAACACCAGGGAAAGATAAATTACATATGGCAGTGTAGAAAGATGCTCTACCGGCTATCCTCCCGATTTTGACCGAGATCATAAACAGTTCACTTTTGACATCTGTATTTCCCTCACCTTGGAAAGAATCTGAAATTGTCCCAATTCCAAAGGATGGTGGAGATCCGGAAATAGCCAACGAGAACAGACCTGTGTCGTTGTTACCTGCCCTATCTAAGATATGTGAACGAGTAGCCTTAAATCAATTCACCGAATATGCAACAAGGAGAAACTGTCTCAGTAAACACCAGAATGGGAATAAGAATCGGTATTCAACAGAGACACTCAATATTTTGATGTCAGATGTAGCCCTGGAGACAATGGATCGCAAGCAAGTCACTGCCTTGGTGTTATTAGATCTTTCCAAGGCATTTGACAGCACTGATCACATGTCCTTGTTAAAGAACCTACGTGCAATGGGTACCTCTAAAGAAGCAACGGAATGGTTTAGAAGCTATTTGACCGGAAGAAATCAGTCGGTGAGAATTGGTTGCGAAACATCTGAACCCCTCCTAGTCTCGTATGGTGTACCACAAGGATCAATCTTGGGCCCGGCACTGTTTAACATCTATATCAACGATCTACCATCTGTGCCCAAGGTAGGGTCATTAGAGTGCTATGTTGATGATTCACAGTTATACCTCTCATTTCCTGTACGCGATGCCACCTTAGCCGCGGAGCAGCTGACAGAAGATCTTCGGAACATAGCTGCATGGTGTTGCCAGAACAGTCTACTCATTAACCCTGACAAGACAAAACTTCTGGTTCTGGGGACTCCGCAGATGCTGACGAAGATACCAGATGATCTAAGCATTACACTACTCAGCAAGGAGATTACACCATCTAAGTCTGCGAAAAACCTGGGAGTTACAATGGACGGTAATTTAATGTACGACGAACATGTAACTCAAGTAACCTCGAAATGTATAGGTAGCCTTTGTCAAATTAATCGTGTAAAACATCTGTTTGATAAGTACACGTTGGTCACTATAATCAATTCTCTCGTATTCAGTAAATTATTGTATTGCTCATCAGTATGGGCTAATTAATACCACCAAGAAAAACATTGAGCTATTACAAGCAGTGCAAAGCTTTGCAGCCCGGATAGTTTCTGGAACGAGGAAATTTGATCATGTTACACCTATTCTTAAACAGTTACAGTGGCTGCCAATTATTAAACAACTTGCGGTTAGGGATGCTACCATGGTATTTAAATGCTTAAATGGACTTGCACCTCCATATCTTTGTCAGAAGTTTAAAGCCAGATCGGAAGTGCACAACTGCAACACTAGGAATAGGGACCGCCTACATATACCACTCTGTAGGACGGCTGTAGGTCAGCGCGCATTTACCAGCGCACGTTTACCAGCATTTTTTAAGGATACAATGTATTTTTTTGGAAAACTAAGTTTTAGATATCTGACATTGTAAATTAAGCTAAAAAGCCTTTCAAGGAGGTTAATAAAGCTATTATTATTATTATTATTATTATTATTATTATTATTATTATTATCAGCCAACAGTAAGCTAGCCAGTGTCTCAATTCATAAAAATACCCAAACGATGATTGGCTAAGCTATGGAACTTACAAGACACTCCAAGAGTTGTGCAGGCCTGGTCACAATCATCAGCAACTTCCTCAGAGCCTCTTAACAGGTGAAATGTCCAAATCAGTTTTCTGGTGAGCCTGTACACAACCCAAAAAAAAAAAGTAATTAAGAACAGAAGCGAACTGTAAAAAGCGACCCTATTCATCAGATGCCAAGTGATGTCCTGGCAAAATAAATCAGCAGCCACACAATTTTACTTAGTTGGCGCGGGACACCACCGAAGGCTAGCACCAGGTAGCTGTGAATGCTAGGAAGTTGAGACTTTTAAAAACAAGAGCAGATAATTGTGGTGTGATTTTAATAGCTCCACTGTGCACAAATTTGTACTATGTTTAATTCTAGCCATAACCAACAATTCCCTGATTGCATTTTATTCTTACCTCAAACAGCAGCCTATCCAGCATCTCTGACAGGTTATAGAAGTACAAACTGGTCAGGAAGCCCTCTTGGGAGGTCACACACTTCTTCCACAATCTGTACTAACATAAAATACACATAATGTCATATAGCAAGTTAACAGTCACCAAAATTAATAAAATTATAGTTTATCCATCATACTTTCTTTCACAAGCAGCTTTGGTGCTTAATTCCCATTTTGTACTTTGATCTTCAATTTCCAAAACTGGCTTCAAGTTTAGGCTAAAGTAACACCCTAATTTGCTGTTCTCATCTAATTTCAAATGACAAAATAAGTGTACATCGAAGTACAAATCTGACATGACAAACAGTCTGTATGTCAAAGTAGAGCAAACTGAGAAAGATTGGATTTTCAGGCCAAATCACAGTAATTATTATACATCTATTCGCAAAAAACCCTTAATATGATCAACAAAAATCACTGCTCTTTGACTTCACACTATACAGGTAACAAGCTATCGACTGTGAAGTGTAGGGAATGCATGAATTTAGTGCTCCACGAAATTCTCAGAACGGTTTAAATTGGCAAAAAGGATACACACCTGCTTCTAAACAAAGTTCACAACTCCATTGCAGTGACTGTGACTAAGGGATTTTTCTTCAGAGAATTCTTGTATCAGCTACTATGAATACACATACCACACTACTGTTTAACACCAGTATGTTTCTAAAACTATGTTCTGAAATTATCAGTTTAAAGTCCCTCCAAACACATTGCTGATGGGTTCGGATAGGATTGAGATATTAAGGCTACGCTTACACGGGTCCGGACAAATTTTTGCACGGAGGAATTTTGTACCTGGACCGCCTGTTTACATGGAACAGTGCAAATTCTGTTACAGATCGCAATGGTGTTTACATGGGTCCGTGCAAATTTTGAGACCAGTCACGGTATTTGAATGGCTTTTTTACATCTCTGCTGTGATTGGTTAAACTAATGCTTTTAGCCAATCACCTTGTAGTTAGGTACAGTACGCAGCAAATCAAACATGGCAACAGACAAAAACTTTATGTAGACTGTTGAAGGAATAAATTTGTTGTTGCGTGTAGTTTTAGACTACAAAGTCGGAAAAGCAGGCAAGGGAGGTGACTGGGAGACAGTGAGGAGCAAATACGAAGACACAAAACGACAAGGAGAAATTTCTCTGAGGTGCCAAAGCTAAAATAGCGATGCACATAGCTTCCACTCATCTCCTCATATCTGTATGGTGATTTTGTTAATTTGTTTTGTGTCAAATTTGATTTTAAACAGAGCGAAATGTAACTTTACGAAAGAAACAAATTGCGACCTTGCAACATTTTCGCTTAGCAATCAATAAACATAAGTAGATTCCAGGCCTTAACCGCGTTAACCGTGCAAAACCTTGAACGGTTTGGGTGTTTTCACGAGTCTGTACGCATATTGGAACCATGCTGGTCAAAAACTTGACCTGCTTTTTTTCAGGTCCCAAACTTGCACTCTTAGCCATTCAAAAATTCATCCGGTTCCACCAGTCCCGTGTGAACGCAAGGTGGAACCACGCAACCATGTAAACGGGGTCTTTAAAATATCTTTTTTCAGAATGTGTTACTTGCATAAACATGAGTTTTTCAATTTTTCATAAATTTTAATACTGTGAGAGTTTTTATCATCACCATCATCATCAATATCATCACCATGATCATAATAATCATCATCACTGTTATTATTAACAATACTTTTTTTCCTATAGCTACATTACTTACATTTGAATTCTTCTCCATCTGCATAATAGCCTGCCAATAATAACTAAATAAAATCAGTACAGTTAAAGGAACACTCATTAATTATTGATCTTATACTGGCTCTGTCTATAATACCTGGTCTTAATACTTTAACATTGTTCACAATAATAAATGCATTGCTTTTGTAAACGATACCACTTGTAAGTACAATCATAGTCCTGTGAACACAAAGTAGTCAGTTATACATGATTGTATTTATAATTACTGAAGTACAGCTAGAAACGTTTGTCCACACATGGACAATAAAAAAGCACTAACAGCAGATACTTTAGAAAACACCACTCAAGGTTGAAATTTTGTTCAAAAAACAAAGAGGTTTTAACATTTACATTAGTTGATGGCAAAAACAGTGTGAGTACCTAACAGATGACAAAACTGCTGAAAAACTTTTGAAAAACTTTTGAACCCTTTCCTGCTGTCTGCGATCATTGAGTCACAGGATATGGTAAAAGAATTGTGAGAAACAACACTGACAGGAGATGGGGAGCTGCCAAAAGTACAAAGAAGCCTTTTGGTGTGCTGTCTCAAGTAAATTTGTTGCCAACTGTGTTGGTGGAATTTTAAGTATTTGGGAGAGGCGATGATTGACACAAGTTGTGCACGATTTTCTTGGAGATCACATAGACGTAGGATATTCGTTGTAATTTGTGATGTTGGGGGAGTGCGTAATTTGGGCATACAGAGGAGGTCAATGTCTATTGGTATGACTTATTTTTGGCCATGATGAGTAATAAATTATACTGCTAAGCAGCATTCTATGGCCCCTAATCTTTTTCTTAACAATAACGAACAGTTTTAACCTTGAAATACACAAGAGTTTGCTCTCTCTTGTGGTGTAAAAGTTAATCCTTAACAAGAAAATACAATGTGAGTAATATACAAATTTAAAGTCGTAATTAGCTGTATACTGGAAACACACTTAAGGCTGAGGCCATATGCTAAAATTGCTACTCACTCGCAGAGAAATGGCAGTTTTACTTTATGGTTAATGCAAAAATGGTTTCGGAATTCGAATAGCAAATTTATTTAGCTTTCAAAAGATATATAAATTATTGTAAAGCAATAACTACAAAGTGAAATACAAATATTTGTGCATGCAACAAATTTCACTGAAAAAAAATCATGTTGAATATTAATTTACATGTAATAAGCTGTTTGACGTTTAGCTAAGCATGAAGGTAAAAAAGTTAGCTAATTCATAACGAATTGTTTTATAACACTATAACAAGTAAAAAATGATTATCTATGTTGTAATAATTATGCTACAAGTATGGGCTGCTAATTAGGATTCAGTATTTCTCTATTGTTTAGTATTCCCAATAGCTTTGTAGGCATCTAGTTAATATTCTGTTTGCATTTGAACTTTGGGTCAGTATTCAAGTAGTTGTCATGTAGTAAAGATCACCACTTCTTTTTTTTTGTATTAAGGCTTTCTTCGTTTCTAATGTCTGCCCACTGTTATTACAATCTATCTGTCCAAAGTGTATTCAGCAGTAAACAAATTACCGTAGAAACTTGTGTATAAGCGGCACTTTTTTGCCGAAATTTGGGGCTCAAAATCGTGGGTGCGGCTTATATACGAGACCATTGCTTTCAGAGGGAGTAAACTGACTTAGTATATGGGGTCACAAATACTGAAATAGCACCAAACACTTTCAGTGAATACAGATTACAAATATATTGCTTTCAGTAGAAATGGTGGCTTCTAAAGGAGCCGTTTGTATCTTCAGGTTCAAAACCTGAATCTTGCTCACCAGTCGTTCTTAACTCTATCTGGCACGGAATCTCCATACTTTCACAAAAGATTTTTACAATGTTGTCTTTGAACGATCACTTCAATCTCTCCACTACATGAGAGAAAATACCACGCTATTCGGGAGAACTTGTGAGACAAATGGCCGACTGTTTGGTTGCCTTTCATTACTTGCATGGTGTGTTTATTCTTGGCATTGTTAAACTCTCGTTTAGCGACAAGTGTTTCTCTGACCGATGGCTTCCGTGCATCTTTAGAAACACTATCTATGCACAGCTGGTGCAAAAGTGAACCTTTTCATGTTGTTTTCTGATCGTTGACTGATTGATCTCAACTACTCTGGTGTCCAGACTTCTGTCTGTGTGGCTACTAAACAAATGTTTTGAATAGTTCTCCTGCTCTCTATTTTCGTTCAAATTTCATCGTTTTCATTTCAACTGTGGGCTTTAACAATGAAGACAACCATTATCAGTCCCAAGAATTAAGGAAACCGATTAAAGATAAGCTTGTAAATCGGTATTTTAAGAGTTTTTTTAATGTGTTAAGGTCGCTGCAAATACACAGCATTAGATTTCGGCAAGTTAATTGCAACTTTGAAGAAACAAACAACTTTTTTACCAGAGTGATTTTTTCAAGTTCTTTTTTTTTTTCTCAAAATCATGCTTGAAATTTGGGGGTCCGGCTTATCTACGACTGCGGCTTATACAATGTACATGAGTTTTTACGGTATTTTTGAAGATCTTTAATACTCGTCGCGTGTTTTGTGCAGTTTTTGGTGACCTTTCACTTTAATTATTACAAAATCCTCTGGCTAACGTAACTGATGGCCCAATTGGATAAGGTGCGAACTATGGGCGTTGAGATCTGAGAATCATGCGTTCAAGTCCCGTTGCCAGTGATAAAAAATAGTATTTATTTATTTACTTGTCATAATTGTTTCTTGTACTGGCCGAGCAGGGTACGAGATGACTGATGGTCAAAATGACGAGAAAAAAGGGTAATACAAGAAGCGGGTTGTCACCATAGCGACAGCCACTTAATAACATCTTCACTCCCTTGAGAACTCGTCTAACTAGTGATGTCCAGAACAAATTTATGAGAGTCAAACTTGGTCCAGAAAAAGCTGAATTCATATACTCTGACAGGTGCAGGACTCAAACTCCAGGGTGTGGGACCCATCCTCTTGTCTCTGGGACTCACAAATTTTAGGCTGTGTAAGTCCCTGGACTCACTACTGTCTGTTTCTAGATGGATCACTGGCAATGTTATTTTGTTTTTAGGGATAGGTCCACAGAGCATTGCTCTACCCTTGCAACACTTTTATTTACATATAGACATAACCTCAAGTCAATACCTACCTCCTAACATTTGAAAAGGCAAAATGTGCTCCTGCTGAGGTAGCGTTTGATAAGGTGTAAAAACCAGGACTCCCAACTGGGCTGTCAGTACCTGGGGAAAACACAGTGTCAATATTTACACTAAAAATCTCAGAATCATGTTTAATCCCTTAAGGTTATGTCCTTGAAATAAAACTTGGTGCACAACATTTAAAGTGTATCGTTTCAAAATGTGAATTATCGCACCACGGTGGTGGTAATCTCATGCAATTGATGCATGGAATCACCTTCAGATCCAGAGTAAAATGTTAAAGAATCCTTCAAGATTTTATAGATCCTGTGTGGGAATTCTAAAAGAGTAGAGCCTTATAATCTTCACCTACAGTACTGCCAGAAAGTATTGACCCATCAGGATGAGGCAATACCATGTTTTTGCTGCAGGCTGTGGCTGTGCACCCACCGCAGTATGCACATTTCGTTCCCACGGGAAAACTGAGGTACAACTTGCTGTGGGAAATTTGCCACAGGAGAAAAGACAAGGCATTCCACGGGAAAGAACAATAACGATTAATTGCAGTTGTCAAAAAAAGTGAAAGGACTTTTAATTTCTAAGGGTGCGAAGGTTCAAGGAGAAACAAAATTACACTGTGGCCGATTTGTGTCAGCTGTTACATATGGACTTGTAATTTTTGAGCCAGCCTCTATACAATGTAAAATCAAAGTATTTTCAAATATTAACTGTATAAACTAACTAACCTACAGATGTTTAATCCAACACTAAAAGAAGCACTTGTTGTCTGAACTGTCGCGCTGACAATGTTATGCAGCCAAAACAAATTTGCTGCTGATCAAACAGGTTCAGAATCCGGGTTAATCAAGGTCATCGGTTTCAAAAGTTTGTTTGTCTGGGATTGAAAAAAGCTTTCCATCATTATTAGGTTGGTCACTTTTGCTATGCTGTATATTGAAAGGCAAGCAATTGAAGTGATGTGAAAGGCATGAAACCACAATTTATTACTTTTATTTGATCATGATAAAAATAGCTTTTATTGAGACATCATGTGTGAAAAATTGAAAAATCCAGACAGCCGTTATGGGAGTCCTCATGTAGACTCTTCGTAGTTTCTGTGTTAGTAAAAATTTTCACTTTCATTTGATAACAACTGGCTACATTTTTTTTAAAGTTCTGATGCATCAAAATGCTAAAGGTAACAAATGATTTTGCTCAGGTGTGATTGAAGAAGTGTAACAATGCGAGAAAAATGATATTTAATCATCTCCCGTTGAGTGCACCTCCGACCATTTTCAAGGTAAAAAAGATTTTGAATCTGCAGCAGCCTGTGAAATAATAATATGGCTTATTTACTTTGCCGTCATTCTGAGCTGCTGCTCTTTGAGCAAAATAATTTCGAACAAACTTCAGCTGACAAATCCGTGTAGCATTACCATATGCAAATGAGTGGATGCTACATGTATGTCTTGTGGCACGCAAATATTTGGCGTCTGCTCGCAGCTTATCAAGACAAACAGATTGTGGTTTCACCATTGTTTAATAAAGTGATCTGTACCCAGTTTAAAATGCAAAAATTTTCCATGCAATTTCTTGTTTGTGTCCTCCCAAATTCCAGTCATCTTCCATTTGTTAGTATTTATGTACCACTAACATCTTGATCCCGACTGATTTAAAACCATTACTATCTTTAGCCAATTCACTTTTGCCACTCAGCCATTCGGACCTAGCCATTCGAAAATTCTAACAACAGAATTACATGTATCTTATATGCACGTACATCTATTAAAAAGCTGATAGATCTATGTGCAGGGAGCATGACTGTCTTTCCTGTTCAAGGTAGTTCAAGATTTCCTGCCAAAACTTGTTTTAATTAATGTTCTTTGGTGCGATTTTAACAAAAGAATTTTAACATAAGAATTTGGCGTATCCAAAACACAAAGAAACTTCAACCTATTCAAACCTCGGCAAAAAAGCGGCATCCCGCCTGGAATACCTAGGGAAGGTCGCGACAAGGTCACACGGCAATAACGTGGTATGTAAAGGGGTCAATACTTTTGGGCAGTACTGTACAAACAGTCTCATGGAGTATCCCCTAATTAGAATTTAGTATTTTAATTGATTATTTGTTGCTGCTATTCCGATATAACACGCACCTTGTGAAAATGGTGATGAAAATGGTGAATAGGGATGACTGGAGCCTGCTGATGGCATAGAGCTTGTTGTCGTAAAACTTCTGCCAGCCTTCTGTGTCCCAGCATAAAAGGAGCTGAAAATTGAGAAAAGAAAAGAAAATTAGAAATTTACAGAACCAGCTAGTCAGTAAAGCTACACAAGGAGAAATCATTGAAATTTAATTATTAAATAACAATGATGATAATAAAAACACATCATATAGGCTGAGTGTTTTCACATAACATCACGGCTGCCATGATAGTGTCCCAAAACAAAGAAATGGCTGGTGTCCCAATTTAAGCCTCTGGGTCCAAATGAACTCTATTTTTATGCAAATACTTTCTTTTGTTTCAGTAAACCAAATATGGCTGGTAGTCACAGGAATAAAAATGCGCTATGCAAGGTAGTTGTATGATCTATTACATACAATCATAAAGTATGATCATAATACTCAACATGATTCAATCATGATTTAACTGGAATTTTAAAATTCAAATTGACTAGCCTAATTTTAACTATGCCTGTTGGAACATTTAATTAACTCTGCTTCATTCATTTGTTTGTCCATTCTATCACCCCTTTGTATGCTAGTTTGCCAATTCATTTGTTTGTTCTCCATGCACATATTTTTTATGCAAAAAGCTTCATTACAGTGTTATAATCCTTGTATTAATTGACAACTTTTGTGGTTAAGCAACTGTATCTGGACCACACTTACACTGACCATGAACACAAGATGCACTTAACATGTCAATAATCTCTACTGTTTATGGAATGGATAGATGCTTTGATCAACACAAATTAATAAACTACAGATTTAATCCCACTGATAATACATTATGATGCTGTAAATATAAAAAAAATTAGAATTTGGAATTCATGTTGAACAACACTGGGGTAACAGGGTTACATTTACAGCGTAGCTGTTTAAACAATAAAATATTTCAATCTAAATCTGCCAATTTAACATTATTCCTCTGCAGTTTCACATTTATGTTGGTACTGCACAAAAATTGTAGTACATAAATAAATTGCATTTCTCACTGGCTTAAAGTGCCTATGAAGCGAAATTTTTCATTAGCTTGTTCGAAAGAGCTTTCAAAATGATGAAGAACGGCGTTTATTTTATTGTGATAGCACTCTTGGTTGCTGAGTTATTCAAGGTTTTTCATTTATGCAAATTAGAGGACTTGTGACGTCACAAGGGGGACACAAAATGAAGTAAAATCACAAAATATGGAATATCTGTGCAAATACTGAGTCTACAGGGTTGAAATTTTCCAGGGTTGATGTCCTGCCAGAACTACATATTGTGATGGTGGTGATGATGTCATCATAGCAACATACTCGTTACCAGATCTCTACCTTTCCAAAGGATAAAATCAGAGTTTCCCTCCCCAAGAAGTGCTGTTTGCTCTTGACGTTCATTCAGTGGGTGCAAGCAAATATGGACATTACACAGCAGAGGTATAAGAAAGTGTGTTAGACTCTGGAGCAATAAATAAGGCATTTCTCATTTGGGAAGGTAGAGGTCTGGTAACAAGTATGTTCCTATGGTGACGTCATAACCACTATCATAATGTGTAGTTCTGGCAGCACATCAACCCTGGAAAATTTCAACCCTGTAGACTCAGTATTTGCACAGATATTCCATATTTTGTGATTTTACTTCATTTTGTGTCCCCCTTGTGACGTCACAAGTCCTCTAATTTGCATAAATGAAAAACCTTGAATAACTCAGCAACCAAGAGTGCTATCACAATAAAATAAACGCCGTTCTTCATCATTTTGAAAGCTCTTTCGAACAAGCTAATGAAAAATTTCGCTTCATAGGCACTTTAAGAATCATTAAGAAATACTTATCTCTGGCTGGAAAGTGAAAATTCAACTAGGATATTTCACTAAACAATGAGTTCCTTAGAAAACAAAATGCAATTACAGTCAATTAAGGCTATTAGCAAATATATTAAGCAAAGCTGAATGATGTTGAACAGTGTTTCTTACTAAGATATAGTATCAATCTCGGCAGAAGACTGAGGTAATATGAAACCTCAAACAATCATGTATACTTGCTGGAGGATACAACTTTCGACCGTTGAAAACAAAACAGGTTGATATTGTCT
Organism: Pachyseris speciosa; assembly: GCA_016490735.1. Lineage (NCBI taxonomy): Eukaryota > Metazoa > Cnidaria > Anthozoa > Scleractinia > Pachyseridae > Pachyseris > Pachyseris speciosa. The sequence goes on along the minus strand of JAEMWC010001107.1, from coordinate 161,620 downwards.
TTTACTGGATTTGACACCAGCATAATCCCAACAATACCATTTTCATAGACATAATACCTGGAACCTTTTATTACAAGTACATGCAAAAGTCAACCAAAATCAGAATTCCACTTAAATCACCATACATGCAATAAATATAAAATTATTATACATGTATCTTACTGTAGTTTAATCTCTATTTAAATTCAATTCTCTCAGGAATAAGCAGCTGCAGTTCTGAAGTCTTCCGTAACTCTCAAAAGGAATGCATAAAACAAATTACAATTTATGATTACACAGAGAAAAACAAAGGATAGTTTGGTACAATTGTAAATTTCATTGTTCACTTATCAAAGGAGAATCTTTTAAAGGCATGACCACAAAACTGGTAATCTTTTTAAAAATAAATGGAGCCTTATCCATCTTCAATACACTGAATACACAAAGCTTCTCAGATAACAGGTACTACCCATGTTGTCAAGACAGAAAGCATTGTTTGATTATACAGTACAGTCAGGCAATCACAGAAACCATTCACACACCGAAAGTAAAAGTAAAAAATATCCCTTATTCTGCTTTTTGTAAGCTGAACATTACAGCATGACTGTAAACACTTTGAATACACAAGCCACAGGGCTTCTGGTATTTCGCACGGTCGCGGAGCCGCGAAATTCAGGTAAATCCGCAAAATCCCGCGAAATTCCCCCCACATCCGTCAGATATATTACCAAATACATGTCGACAACACATATTTGATACTTACCTTGGCTATTAGACCTCTTTTATTCACCACAAACATCCCAATTTATCATGAAACTTCGTCACTGCAACGAGTAAACAACATCCCACAACTACCAGGCGTTCTTTAGATTAATGTTGTGAAAAACTGGGCACTGGCCAGCAAGGGAGACTTTTGTCTGATTGGTTGATTCTTACCCTTTAATCCAGGCTCCTCTACACGCGCGCCAAAGAGATTTCGGTGTAAACAAACATGGCCGCCGGTGGAAAGATGTACTGGATCACTTATTCTGTTAGTATACTTTGGATAAAAATATCAATGTTCATGTGTCGTCCTCTTTCCTAATGATATTAAAAATTGGAAATGATTTCTTAAGGACCATAAAATGTTATTTTTACAAGTATCCGCTCTTGTGTACAAGCGGATTTTTCCTGCGTGGAGGTTCATGCGGCGTGTAAGCGTGAATATGTTGGGGCAAAAAACGGTTTGAATGAGGAACGATCTGCTCTAAAAACAGGAATACCGGGTTGGGAAAATTCTTTATGCCGTCAAGTTTACAAAATGACGAAGCACTTCATAGCTGTGTCAGAGGTCAGCGAAAGTTCAACGGCGGCTTTGTCAACAGAAGACCGATGTGCTTCGGGGTTAGTTCTATAAATTAATCTAAACTATGTACTTTCACGGGCTCTTTCTGTACAACATTCAGTGAGTTTTCCGTATAATTTAGACTCAGTTTGACAGTGATGTACACAGAAAAGGTCAAAGCGCAGGAAAACCATTTCTAGTGAAAATAAGCGGAAGTGTTATTTTAAAATGTATTTCAAATATTCAATAATTTACATCAAGGAGCTCATTTATCAAATTTCATGATTAGGCTGAGTTAGTGTATTAGGTTTTCAATAATTGTCTACCAGTGTACCGAACAAAGCTCCTTATACTTTTTAAATAAAAGCAGAAAGCTCTTAATGTTAATTTTAAGATTCAATCACTGCAAAGACAAGCACTAATGAACTGCTACATTTGACTTATGATCAACAGATTGCTTTGTTTCTGCAACTGGGCTTTTGCTTTTTAACATTTTTAAACTATAATTTAGGCTTTGCTCAGATTAAGAGTAGACTGATGTGCATGGAAAACGTTCGAGTATAGGGAAACCATTTCAAGTCAAAATAAACCAAAGTGGTTATATTTTTCGAGTAATTTTGCCCATTGGAATAACTGAAGCTTTGTCCATTGAGGAGCTCGGATTTCTTGGTAATTCCTCAGTTGATCTTTTGGGCTTTGAATTGGCTGCTGTTGCAAAGTAAACTCACTGTTATACTTTCGTTCATAAATAGTGAATCCTCATGTTCATTTTCATAATAAGCAGCTGCCCTTACCTGCTTGCTTTGTTTGTTCTAAGAATGGAATTATAATTAAATTTTCTACATAAGCTATGAAACACAACTTGCCTCTGATCTTCTGCTTTATTTCGGAGAAATCTCCCAAGAAGTGAAAAGGCCCTCAGAGCTAACAATATCTTTTGAGTTTTATGCTGCTGCAAATATTTTTGATTCATTCTGTTTTGCATGACCTCCTCCCAACATTCTGATGATAGTAAAAAGAATTTTACTAACCAATCTACAAATGCATTGCTGCTGTTTTGCATCAGTTCTGTTTTGATCGTTCACTTGAATGTTTTTTTAATGGTAGAGGTTTGTTTTACAGTGTGGTAGAAATCCTATGTAGGATCCTGTAGGATCCTATAAGATCCTATAGGATCCAATAGGATCCTATAGGATCCTGAATAGGAACAGGATCCTATTCAGGATCTTAAGCAGTAACAGGATCCTATTTTAGGATCCTAAATAAGAACATGATCCTATTCAGGATCCTAAATAGGAAAAGGATCCTATGCAGGATTGTATATGATGTAGGAACTTCATTCAGGATCCTGACTGGAAGTAGGATCCTGCTCAGGATCTAATGCAAGAATTGGAAAGAATCTCTGAAGATCCTAGCTAGAGATATGATCCTATTAAAACAAGATCCAGTATCTGCCTATGTCATCTTAACAAGATCTTACTTGATCTTACTAAAATCTGTGTGCAATCTTAATACAATCTTACAGGATCTTGCTAGGATATCTTAACAAGATCTTGCACAAGGATCTTACTATGATCTTGATAAGATCAGAATTGCTCTAACATCATAGATTTTGATACAGTAATTAAGAAGATGGGTAAAGAACTTGTCTTGAAATCATTTAGCAATATGTTTTAAAGTAAAAGACTGTATGAGTGTTGCTATTATGCTTTAAAATACTTGGCTCTATAGTACAAGGCTGTTCTCTAATTATATAAAATAAATAAATAATACCATAGGAATCCCAGAGAGTGCCAGCTATGAAATTCAGGGTGCCCCTGGGACCGTAATGTTTTGTACAAAAATAAATTTTATCTGCTAGCATTTCTAGCCATAAGGATGTTTTTGTTTAAAATGCTTCTGTATGCATAAATGGGAGTTTTTGCTGGAAACGTTCAAATGTTGTGCAGTTCTGTGAAATTATTTATGCCTCCTTTTCATATAGAGGGTCAGATATCACCTACTCTGATCTACCTGTAGGATGTAATATTTAACAATTAGATTATGAGCTCGACATTTCAATCGCATGATTATGAAAGCTATCACCCATAGAAACTGAGAGCAGATAATCTAATTGTTTTATTATAAATCTACTAGGCATTCAACTTTGAAAACACAAATAACTGGCTGCCATTTTGTTTTCAATGACTATTCACTATCTATCACAGAATAGATAGCGAGTAGCGTAGCCAATCAGGAAACGGCATTAGTGATAGAATGCTAGTAGATTTATACTGATACATGATAGTTACTGTGAAAGTCAAAAAACCATAAACACTTTGATTTGATTTTGACAGGTCCCTTGCGTAGCCACCAATCAGATGCGAGATGAAACCGCAAAAGGAAACAAATTAACCTTGTCTCGATCAGTCACAAACTTCGCTTTGATCACTTTTCCTTCCAAAAAATGGCTGTTACCCTGTAGTTTTTTCATTATTACTTTAACCTTGAGAAAATTCGAGCAACTTTAAATGATGTGAGGCTCAAACCAGCACCCACAACCTTGCAGCGTATGTACACAAACAGACCATTCAACTTCTGTTTTGTGCTTTCGTCATTTATTTTGGTGACAAAAATTATAAAAAATCCTGGTAACTTAAAAAAAATGGGTCGATTTCAATGGAAAGCAAGAGATTTTTGAAAAAAAAAAGCAAGGTTGATGAACAAAATCAGTTTTGGGTATAATATATTCTATTGCACGACAGAGGCCACACGCGAGAGTATTGTGTATCAGAATTATAGATTTCAGTAAACAAAACGACACATGTTCAGTAATAGAAGGAGCTTCCAATGAGATTACCACCAGGGCAAAAAAAATATCCAAAGGTTAGGCCGAAAAGTATCGGGGAGAGACTGCAACAAGCACAATTTAATTTATGCATGATTTCTAATGACTTTACAAAATTTGAAGCCAATGTCCAAGGCTGGTACCAATCAGATACAAGTAAAAATTTAAACTTTTTGAACCACTGAACCTGTACACTGGTAGAAGCAAGCTTACAATCACACTGGAAACAACTTGGATCTCAAGTTCAGTTCTTTGGAATAAATGTATTTTGCTTTCCGTTCTTACACCTAGATACAAAAATTCAAATTGCAAACTTAATGGCATCAAAGTAGAAAATGAATCTAAATAGATTTGTGTAAAATAGTTATAATAGTTCATATACAGTCTCCAGTAAAGTTTCTAATCATGCTGATAACTCTTTAAAACAGTTGAGACATAACCATCTACACCAGCATCATCACTCTTGACAAAAATGGCCCTGGCAGTAATCTGATCACATTGAATGATCTCGTAAGCTGCAGTTCGCTGTACACCAATGAAGTGGCAGCCTAGCACATGTGAAGAGACAAATTCTCTCAAAACTAGGTCAATGGGATCTGCAAGTCCTGTTTGGCAAATGTTTAGTCCAGTGTTCCTGAAAACGTTGATGGCAGCATAACCAACATTTCGGTACTTGGCAAAATACTGCACCTCTCCATAGCTTGGTTGCTCATCACCATGCAGTTTAAACTCGACTAGATAGCTTGCAGAATTCCGCCTGCAAACATAGTTCAGTCCATGAAAGACCTGGCCATGTTTCATCATCCTTTGTGATGTTGTTAGCTGTGATTTGTCTACAAAGAAGTCATCAACAGGGGGGCCAATATGAGGAATCTCCTGTCTGAGGGGACAAAAGAATCTCACACCATTTTCTAGTTGAATCAACTTTGACTTAGCTGGTGCCATCAAGTTCTTTGCAAATTCAACTGCAGAATCATTTCCTTGCACATTTCTTTGTACATGTTGACTGGCATGTTGTGTGACCCCCAGTTTCTTGCAAATCTGATCGGAAATTCCACGCAAACCATGAAACAGACGCTTTAGGTGGGCAAGCATGGACTCGAAAGCAAATGTAGAATGGAGAATCAGTGGCCCATGATTTCTGACCTGCTCAGGGAAATGAGTGAGGGAATGTGAATTGTATGTGCACTCACTGTCATCAAAAAGAGTTGGTAGTAAGCGGGTGTAGCTAGTCAGCATTGCATCAGCTATATCAATATCGTGGTCTGTGACTTCATCCTCACACAGGATTCTGATTGCTGTCACAAGAAGACTGTGGTGGTAGAAGTGTTCTGCAGGAAGAAAATCTTTCAGAACTGGCAAACCAACATGAAGAAAGAGAAGCTCTTTTTCACTTGCTTTCCATCTGCGAAACTCTTCAATAGGCCTGAATTTTTTCTTGAAATCATGGGGTAACGTCATACTGTCAAGTTTGTGGCTTATGTTTCCCTGGTCTGCTTTACTGATTGTAATCTCACTTGGGCAGGATCCTCCAAGCCACTTGGACAGCCTTCTTGTGTACTCTCCCTCAAGAACCTGGTGCATGTAGTCTAACAGCAGCATATCAGGGATTTTCAGGATGGAGTGGATAGGGGAGGGCCCCATAATGCCAAAGACGGGTTCCTTAGTTTCTGCAGCTAACAATGAGTGGCAGATGGAATCTTCGTGGTTTCTCCTTGGAAAGCTGTTCGGTGAATATTGATATATTCTTCTATTGCCACGACCTGGAAGTCGTCTTCCTGGGTGCAAGCAAACACTACATCCCCATTTTCCACAAAATAACTTAAAGTTTAATGATGGCCCCTTAGCCATCAAGTCTGCAGCCTGTCCATTGATAGACAATTTGAATGGTTGTGTTCTTTGGATGTTGGGGAACTGGAAGCCATCTCTGAGAGATGTAACCTGAGTTACAAAACTGTTTTGAAACACCTGCATATTAGGCTTCTTCTTTCCATACCACAAGCCAGACAAGAGGATGTTCTTGTATGAATAGCGCAAATTCAGAGGCAGTTCAGCCATAAAACTTTGTATGGGCCATAAAGACATGCTCTTGGACTTCAGGGCAGGAGCGCCATCAAGGTGCCAGTATAGTGTGATAGGGATCGAAGTAACCATCATCCTTAATGGAAGCACTTTGTCCTTGGTATACTCTTCCATCCATGATGTCTCTATAAACACCTGGTTCATGCACAAAGTCATCTGTAAAACTCTTCATTTCATCCCAGTGTTCTGTTAAGAAATAGAGAGTGGAATGAATAATCACACTTATTGTTCAATTCAGGGATGTTCCTGGGCATTTTTCAGCTTTAAGCCTTCCAGCAGAATGTTGCTGATACACAATTACCAATTTACACCAGTACAAGACCTGGGTTTTACAGGCCGTAAAGTAACTTTAGTTGGACTGTTAAGTTGAAACCACTTCACATAAAATTAATGTTGTATTTCCCTTAACCCATTGGCACCTGTGCCGGCCAAAACCGGCCGTAAAAAACTCCCATGCTTCAAAACATTGCAACTTTCCCAATCGAATGAATATTGCCTTAACTGTTAGTTGTGAGCACGAAATGGAATGCCCTTTAAATTTGGATATCCAATAAATGCAAGAAAGTGTGAATGATATATGATCAGAAATGAATCATATTTGAACTGCAGAAATGAAATCAAATGAAGAATGATCCTCGCAGTTATAAATGCAATTTATGCAATTGCGAAAAGGAACTGCGAGGATCATTCTTCATTTGAAATGCAAGAAATGTAGCGATTTTTACCAAATATGGCCTTGGACAAGAACGAAAGTGACCGTTTTTCATATCTTACCTTACAGTATTATAAACTGTCATCTGTTTATATTTGACACTAAAGGAACGAGTAAATGGTTTTCGTGGAACAGAACAGCCAGAGGTTACTAAGTTGGAGGGGCTATTTGTTGGGCTAAATAGAAAACTGGACACCATTATCGACATCTTAGGAAGAATCGCTGAGCACAGAGTATCACCAGAAAGCAAAGCAACATCTTCACACTCATGTTCAACACCAACTCAACCCAAGCTAGTTGGTAAAGTGGTATGTACGCCCCCATATGTTGCAATCAAAATAACAAATTAAATTAATGCATTTTTAGATTTTACAATGTACCAGCATGTCATACATGTAACTGCATATAAAATGATATTCACATAGTACATGTGAAATAAGTGTGAAAACTGCTAATTAATTTCTGAAATTGGTTGTATTTACCGAGACAATGTAAGATCTTACAATTACAATACAGTAAGAAATCCACAGTCAGAGTACTTCTTGTGAGCATCAGTCACAGAACAGTGAGAAAATGCATAGATCTGATTATTAAAAATCAAAATTCCAGCCTTTTTGTTTTGTACATGTAGTTTCACTGTATGAAAAAGAATACTCAATCAAAGTAAATAACATGTACTTGATAAGAAGAAAAGATCAAAGGAATGAAAAAGGTTTTTAGATTCATTTTGTAACACTTGTTCACTTACAGCCAATCTTTTTTGCCTTGATCTTGGTTGCATTAAATTGTGACCACGCATGGATCATTGCTTGCTAGCTTTGGAAAAAACAAAAACTTTGTAACCTGGGACTATCCCTCCCATTCCAGGGCTTTACAAAATGGTTGAACCAATTACGCTATCATCTTGCTTTTGTTTCCAGGGACATTTAACACCAAGCTCAAGCCCACCACAGTCATCAGCTGGTCATGCCCAGGAGATAACTTCAGTGTCTGATGATATAGCAAATGATCCTGATTTTGTGAGTTCTGGCCTTTTTGTTAGAACATTTAATATGCATGTTTCTTATTCATTTGCTACTTTCAATTGTTACCGGTAAATAATGTTTATCTAGACTATGTGGTCATATGCAGGACTGATAATCCTTGCTATATTAAGCAGCCAGGGATTGTAACTTCTGAGTTTGGCTCCTTGAAATGAAATTTCTGTTTGTCACCAGCCTCTGATGCATTACTGTGCAGTAAATTATTATGTTCTTTGATATGGAAATGATTATAATAAAAAAGGCATGCTCTTATTTCAGCTTTCTAATGTTTTCAATGTTTCAACAGGTAATAGGAGGTGTCAACTTGATACTTGACGTGTCAGCAAAGGCCAAGAAGCCAACATTATATGCAACAGCATTGATGGCCCATGTCTTTACTGATGAGGAAATGAGGGAGGGTGCTGTTGAGCCAAAAGAAACAAATTCTAAGAAAAAAGCTCTGGATCAAAACAAAATAAACATTATTAAAAGTGAGTAAAACTTCTAGCACCTTAGAATTTTAATTTTCACTCATACTTTGCAATAAAGTAAAAAAGTACATTTGGCACTCTGCATCTATATCTCATTAGGACTCACAAAACATTATCCATGACAATTTAAAGCTTTTACCTGACCGAGAAATATTAACTTGTAAGTTAAACCAGCCTCTTCAAGTGGACAACTGAGCTGAGTGTTACATACATACATATGACATTATTTACATTAGAGTGCTTGTGCAGCTAATATAGCATTTATCATCATGAGAGATCATCATTATAACAGTGTAACAGACAATTATGTTGTCTATTTATCGTCTTAAGAAACTATCTAACTTTGCATGTTATTACACAGCACTAGATGAATTAACTATACTGTGCTACTGAGCTAGTAGTTATTCAGAGTTGTCCATACAGGGAGACTCAGTTGTACTATGTCAACTTGTGTCTTTATAACAATTATTGTCAAACTTAGAGTATTTCAACTGTCTAGGAGTATATTTTCCATAATATATACACAAACTAAAATAAATTTCTATTCCCTTAAATTTGCAGGGTGCATCCGGATCAAATTCAGCGACAGAGTGTTTGAGAGAAGCTGGCCAGAGATCCGAGTCTCAATGAACCAAAAATGTCTTGACAAATTAAAACAGTATAGGAAAAATTATAGCTCTTAACTGAGTTTTAACTGTTCGTTCATTTTCCTACATGTATATTCTTGATAATTCAAACATAATGGTGACTCAAACTGTAAGTATGCCCTTAAGTTTTCTCATTTTCCCCACCGTGCATGGCTCATTACAGAAAGTGTTTTTTATCCCTCAATAAAATGAGCTCACATGCACGTAAATGTGTTTCCCTTGAAGGCCTGAATTATTGAAATTCTACTTTCCCCACTGTGTTGTTCCAGAAAATACTAATACTTACCTGAAAGAAGGTTATAAGGGGGTCTTAAAAGCTAAAATTTTAGCTGAATGTATTCAGTGTATATAGCTAAAATGGAATTTCTAGATGGGTAAGGAGCTTCAATCCAAAAGTCCTTCCATGAGATTAGTATGGATATTTTTTGGAACAACACATTATAAACTATTAAATACAAATGTATTAAAATACTAATTCCCAGTGTTTGAAGGGTAATTTTAATATGAACGTACCATTTCACTTCTGAGATCAATATGAACATAGTTTAAACAGAGGGAAATTGTTATGAATCCTAGCAAAGTTCTTTGTCATATGTTTTTGTTTGTAATTTTGGGGGTTGACCATGCACAAATAACAATATGTGGTTATGCATGTTTGTGCACAGTCATGGACCTTCCAACATAAATCTTGGCCCCGTTGTTTTGCTCCTTTGATGTTTACTGGGCTTCATAACCAGTTCCCTCTATTAACTATGATATGAATGAACAGTTTAATAAGGACATTAAAGATTCTATATGTACTGTAAAATCCTGGTTATAGCCCACCTCCCCTACCTTGGATATATCCGGTAAGCCCCCCTTCTACTTTTGCCTTAACTCCTTAAGATAAGCAGCAATTTCACCATAGACTATACTGTACAAGGACTTGATGGTGCTAGTTCATTTTCCTCATTAGCTCCTTCTGAAACATTTCTTTAATACCATTTATAGCCTCCCCCTCCTGAGATACAGTGCATTATAACCAGGATTTCCCGGTATATATAATGTGGAAAATAATAAATTATTAGGGTATAGAAACCGATTTTTTCCAGTTCAATCATGTGCTGTAATATAGTTTTTGATACATGTCTCAAATGAAACAAAAAACAACTGAACCTGTACCTTTTTGGGGTGAGATTTATACCCACAATGTCCTGTTAAAGTCAGTAATATTATTGGTAAGTAATTTCATTCTTACATTTCATAATTATGTTATAAAAGCTGCTTATTTTATTTCAATGGTTAGCTCAGCAAAAACAAGGTATTAATTATTTAACACAATTGGAGTCATACTTACATCTGTATTAACAAATGGATAAAATATTTATCTGATAACAACTAGTATTTGTCAGAATTTTAGCTGTACAAAATATAAAAGCCTTTTAAGGGTTCATTTTATTTGATCAAACATTGTTAATCTGTTTAGCAACTGAATTTTTGGTGTGACAAACACCATGTCAAAACGTTTCATTGTTTACTCAGGGCTTATTTATACAAGCCTGTGTAAGAACTAGTATGAGTTTACTGTTATTGATGGCGAGGTTAATAAACATCTACATATAGTATGTTTGTTTTTAATCTGAGTTCAGCTTACCAGTGTTCAAATGCTCTGCTGGCTAGCAATCATTTTGATAGGTGTACCAAGTAGCAAAATCATGACTTAATTTTATGTCACATAAATAGGTCCAAAAGCAGTCCAATAAACAGATTTTTTGTCTTTATGAATTGTTATCAATCACTTTCAAGTTACCATTAGTAATAATATAATTCAATATTAACCAGGATTCTTGCAGCATCCTCTGTAAAGAAAGACTGTGTACAAGATCTTATTCAATAAAAAGGACCCTGTGTGTAACATTCTATAATCTGGTGATGATCTGATGTATGTGTAAGATATCCCATCAAATAAGTAGGATCCTATGCAAGATCCTATAAAGGAACTAGGATCCTGTGCAAAATCCTATAAAAAAACTAGGATCCTGTACAAGATCCTACAAAATAAGTAGGATCCTGTGTAAGATCCCATAAAATATGTAGGATCCTGTGTAAGATCCTATAAAAAGAAGTAGGATCCTGCAAAATAAGTAGGATCCTGTGTACAGCATGTAAGATCCCATAAAATATGTAGGATCCTGTGCAAGATCCTATAAAAAGAAGTAGGATCCTGTACAAGATCCTACAAAATAAGTAGGATCCTGCATAAGATCCCATAAAATATGTAGGATCCTGTGTAAGATCCTATAAAAAGAAGTAGGATCCTGTGCAAGATCCTATAAAATAAATAGGATCCTGTGTAAGATCCTATACATTGACCAGGATCCTGCACAAGATCCTGCTAGGATCCTGCATAGTAAACAATTTTGATCTAGGAAGGAAAAGGTCCTATTCAGGATCCTGTAGGATACTACAGGATCCTATCTAGGATCTTACAGGATCCTATAGGATCCTATAGGATCCTGTAGGATCCTAGTTAGGATCTTGAAGGATCCTGCAGGATCCTACTTAAGATCCTATAGGATCCTACAGGATCCTATAGGATCCTACAGGATCCTATTAAGGATCCTAATAGGATCTTAGGTTAGGATCCTAATAGGATCCTACAGGATCCTAGTTAGGATCCTGGATAGGATTTCTACCAGGGATATAGCAGCAAGCAGCAAATTCAAGCTTTCTTAGTCTTGAACCTTTTTTTTTTTAATTTCTCTGATCGTGTGTTGTTTTTGATTATCACAAACCTCATCATTAAATTAAAAATAGCAACAATTTTGCAACCATGGACAAAGCCTACACATGTTGTTTTGTGGGACTTGTGTAAAGCAACAAGGGAACAAAAGAAAAACTCTATCTCTAATTATTTTCTGTGGCTGCTTATCGTGGCAAAGTTTATTTTGTTTCTTTGTGGTACGGAAACAAAACTGAGGCTGAAGGTTGACAAGAAGCAGACCTAACACAAATGAAAACCGCAGAATAATTTGCATATTAAATGACAACTGTTGTTTTTTTCTAATCTTTCCTACAAAGATAAATGTTTCGAACTGTCAGCCCACCAACAACTTCTGAAACACTTATAAATAAACTAGAATAAGACCATTTGATGAGGACATTATTAATTTTAAGCTTTGAGATACAGCGCAGAGTTTTTTTAAAGTGGCGGACATATTTGTGGCTCGTGCAGCTTGTCACGTGCATGTCAAGTGGGGTTAGGTTAGTCATGATAAATCAACTGGAACGAATTGTCAAGTCAACAAAAGTGCAACTGATCTCGCAGTTTTGGGAAAGAAGTTTTCTCGCAATGCTTCACTAAACAAATAAACCAAAACTAATGTGTTATAAACTTTCGTTTCCTTTATTGCACAAAAACTTCGCACAAAGATGCCCGGTCGGGCAACCAATAATTTTTCCCAGTCGTCCAATGTCAAAAGTTAGTCGCCTCAGGCGACCAGGCGCCGCTAGACCACAGCCTTGTAACTGCATCACACAGTAACATTAAGGCCTATCAAAGATGCAACCATCCAAGACCTCAAAAATGAGTGAAATAAGGAACAAATTTAAATTTTAATCACCTTAAAATCTTCATTTTTCTCACCATCCCTTACTCTCTCCTCCCACCTTCTCTTCTTCCTCACAAACACTGTAAAAATCACCCAAAAATTCTGAGATATTTATGGAGTTATGCACTACCAAACTATGATGGCTTTTTTGGATTGCATGAAATCTTGAGAAGATAATAAGGAGGTCAAAAGGTGACAAAAATGTAGCATTCAGGTGTAACTCCCCCTTAAAAAACGTTAAACAACGTTGGTCATATCAACGTAAAATTGATCGAGTTTAGCAAAATTTGCCAAAAACATTCCAACAAAATTAGCTGTTTTTACTGATTGTTTCTCGGCAAAGTTTGCCCCCAAAAGTTCCTGTGAAATCAGCTGACTTTTCCGTAAATTTACCCCTGAAAATCCTGTGAAAATTAACTTTTTTTCTGCGACCTATCAGAAGTCCTGACAAGAAGCAACTCAAAGTTATACAGTGTAGATCTATAAACATGTTTGTTCACTTAATTAGTACTGCACACGTCTATTCAATGCAGAAAGACTATAATCATTTTTTTCTGTAGAAAGCCTATTTCTGGCACCATGCACTTCTTGAGTCAAAAACATTGTCTGAATCCAATTCTTCATGTCAGTAATTTTTGTTCATGTATTTCAGTATCATTGCAAGCAACTGTGGGTTTTCCATTTTTGTAATTTTCAGGCCTCAGTCAATGAATACAACATGCAATAGTTGCTAAAGACAAAATAATACTTATTTCAGGAAAACTGAGTGAATTCTGATCACTTTTCCACAGTCCTGGCATTTAAAACACCACATTTTCACAAGAACCGCAATTTAATATTTATTGCAGCAGCTATCAAAAATCTGCTGATTGGATCCCATGCTTAGAAAACAATTACAATCATGTAGTACATGTAGATAAATGTATTGTTTGTAGGTTTATGGGGTTGGGTAAGGTGGTTGAACCTTGTAGGGGATGTTATATCCTTTTGATCTAATCACCTACAGGTATATATTCTTTATGTACAAATCTTGAAATAAAGAAATAAATAAATAATAAAATAGTCTACATATTTCCAAAGCTTCTGAATGTCAATTGTCAACTGAACCAGAAATAACATTCACCACAAACCTTTCTACACTTTTTTTCAAACCATACCCTTTTTGGATCATGTGTATTTTGTGCACCCCTCGACCGATGCCTATATAGCCCGAATAGGGGAGTACCCCCCTCCCCCCGCCAGGTGGTTTTGCCAAAATTAGGGCGAGCCTGGTAGCTTGGAATGAATAGGTCTGTAGGTCTGTGCAGTGAAACTATTTGGTCCAATTTAAGAATTTTCGAGAAAGCGTGTTTTTATACGACTTTTGAGGTGAAAACACAGACCAATAAACAGCTGCTTGTGTAAGCAAACAGCGGGGTAAGTAAGATAAGGATGCATGTACATGTGCGGCGAAAGGTATTTTGCAAAACGAGTGTTTCGCTCCGGTGTTGTCTGCCCATGAAACACGAAAATGTATTCATACCAAGGAAATCAAAACTAATACACCTTTTCAAAAACAGAAAACATTTGTAAAAACAGTTGGAACTTAAATTCTATACTTCAGAAAATCACCTGACCAAGGTTATAAACGTCTTTCGCCCAAACATTGCTTAAAACGCCAGATTATGTTCCCTTACAGAGGGCTTACCTGTTGCTTACCTCGTTGGCTGAGAATTCCTCCCGTAATTTCATAATTGAGTGCATTAGGATTCTCTAGTCCTTGTCATCTTTCACATTGTGATCGTGTTCCTCGGTGAGTGCTTGAAAATAGCCGAATGATACATCTTCTGGAAACAAAGCGATCAAATGTCCAAGGGACTCTCTCTCCAAAAAGGCACGAAGCGAGGTGTCTCTGTCTTTGCTAGTTGCGCTGCCTTCGCTTTCTGTACGGTACGCCACTGTAGCAAGCCCTCCATAGTCCTTCTGCGTGGAACCGAGAGAGATCTGGTTTCCGGGAAAATCAGGATCGCGGATCGAGGATCGAGGATCGAGGAGCGGAGATCGAAGATCGGCGATCGGGGACCATATGTAAAATGTAAAAACGAAATGACAGAACAAAAACATTAGCGGAAATGAAATGAAAATGACTTTCGATCTCATATCCTGTGAGAAGCATGTTATTAGAGGAGAAACACTATTACGTCCCGGATAATTATTCCTTAAACTTGATCTTTTTACTGTGGCAATAGGGTTTATTATTCTGGTTAAATTTTTTTGTCAATGGAAGCATCGATTAATACCTCAGTAAATGATGCCAAATACGAAAGAAATTTGCGTTATAACTACCGTGTGCAATGATTTGGCATGGTTTATCGAGCAATTGGTAGCCACTGTCAAAGTGCGAAAGATCCATTGTGTTGGCATGTTATTTGATCTCCCGCGGAGTTCGGTCTTTACTCTCGGTTTCCTAATACCACGAGGAGCGGTAAGTAAGTAATCAAACACTCAACTAGATACGGTTGTTTTATTTCACAATGTTTGCAAAAAAAACTGAAGTATTCTGATGTGGTGGCGGGCCGTTCGTCTATTTTATTTTTATTTTATTTTATTAGCTTCGCCAATTTAATATTGAATACACACAAACAAAACAAAGATATAGATAGTACAAAACAGGCAGGGACACCGCAACAGCTTACGCCAATTACTGCGGGTCCGGAATACATAAAATTGAACTGAAAATTACAATAAAAATTAATGTGTAGTTAGTAGCAGCCGTCAATGATTCTTGTCAAATTACGGACTTTGTCGCAACTTGTACAGATAGTCTTGAATGAACGAGGATCTTCAGGGTCATATGATTTACAGAGTGATTGCTTATAGTAACTGAGTAGGTGTGCTTTGAATGAATTGAGGGAAATAGTTACAGAAAGACCAATGTCGACAGCTAGAACGTTCCATAATTATTCTCACTGTGCAGATGAAAAAAGACGTCTGATATGTTGTTGTTTTGCACTTTCTGGGAACAAATAAAGTTACATTTGTGTTCCTACTGGATCTAGTTGCTCTTGAGAGGACGCGTCTAGTGGGGATTACAGTAGGGTTAACCTTAACTAGCCCAGTCACAGATTTGAAGAAGAAAACCATATTTAGATACTCGTGCCAGTAGGACACGGGAAGAAGGCCCAGTTTAATCAGTCTGTCTTTATAAGATTCATCGCAGAGGAAAGGCAAGTTGAGGATTTATTTTGTAACCCGGCGCTGAATCCGTTCCGTCTTACGAATCAGTTCTTTCGACTGAGGCGCCCACACTTGAGTGGCGTAGCCGAGAAGGACCTGACAAGCGTGAGGTAAATGACACGTCTCGCTGATGCATTCTTGATAAACCTGGTGTTACGCCTCACAAACCCCAGTATCCTGTTTGACTTTGCGCACTGGTCGCACACCTGTTTGTTCCACGATAGCTTGTCGGAGATGACGACCCCAAGGTCCTTTTCTGCGCTGGTGACGCCAAGAGAGACCTCGTTTATGTGGTACGTGTTGGACACAGGGTTGTGTTTCCGGGAAGTTCGTTGTGCCTTGCACTTAGATTCGTTGAACATCAGGCCGGTAGAGGACGACCAAGTGGCGAGGCTGCATCCTGTAATAATCCAGCGTCGGTTGGGGACTTTATGAACTTAAAGACCTTGGTGTCATCAGCAAAGGCAGCGATGCGGCTAAATCTTACAGTAACCGGGGGAGAATTCGCGTATAGGAGAAACAGCATGGGGCCCAGTACGTACCCCTGAGGGACTCCTGATGTCATTGGAAGTGCCTGCGAGTTCGCCCGAGTGCCGTTACCCTCTGCGTCCAACCGTAGAGGTAGGACTCAAGCCAGGCCAGAAGCTTTCCGCTGAAACCGCAGTCACGCAGCTTCCTGAGTAGTTTGCGATGACTCACTTTGTCAAAGGCTTTCGACATATCAAGGTAG
>JAEMWC010001107.1:130000-137500 GCA_016490735.1 Pachyseris speciosa | reverse complement strand
CTAAAAACGATCGACATTTATCGATGTATATTCGAATTTATATTTACAAATCTATATTGAATTCAGTTGATTTGACATGAGCAATATTGAGTTCAGGCTGAAAGGCTTGCTTTACGTTTCTATGCAACTTTGTGCTTCATTAAAAGCTGGAGAAACATGAAGCTAATCGAAGGAATTAACCACAGCAAAGCTTATCTTAGGGCTGATGCATCAGGTATGTCGACATCGGTATGTTATTTTATATTATGCAGATCCAAACGCTAAGTTTGCTGCTGTGAGCGACATGCTCTATTGCTTTCAATGCTTTACCTTATTTTAATATTTTCACCAGAGTTTTGTGGTAACTGCAAGGTTTTAGACGTTATAATTAACACCTTAATTTTAGAGGATGTAATAACGCATCCGCCACTGAGGAAGAGGCAGCAGCCTCGAAACGCTTGGCGTTGAAAACTAATTTCTAGCACATATTCAAAAAATTCCAAAATGTTTATTTATAACATCTGTGCTACACAGTTTCATCAAACTATTAATTTTAGGGGAGTCGACCAAATCCCCCCGAATAGAACCACCCTTGGATCCGCAGTCCTCACCAAGATTTTTTTTTAGAAATTTACAAAAAAAAAAAAAAAAAAAAAAAAACCGTCTCCACCTCCAAGAACAATAAATCAAAGTCCTGAGTTAAGTAAAATATAACTGCCCATGGCTTTCATAGAAGTTATAACTGGTTTTCCTTTACAGGCGCCGAGAAAATCTGTTGTCTTTCCTTCCAATAAATTCTGAAATGACCTCATTAAAGTCGATTTTCTCATGTTTTTGAAGTTATATCACGGGTAGCGAGGACTACCTAGCAAGTGATTTCCCGGCCTTTTGTAATAGTATTCTCTATGGACTTCCTACGGTTGAGCACGAAAAACTACAACGGGATCAAAATATCGCAGCTCGTTTAGTCACAGGAAGCAGTCGGAGAGACCATATGACCCCGGGGCTTTTAAGATTTTACTCTTAACCTACAAAATTCTGAATGGACAATCGCCTAGCAATCTTACTTCGCTTATCCGTTCTTATAAACCAGTTCACTATTTACTTTCATCCGATCATTTACTTTTACAAGTTCCGAACGTCATGACAGCCACCTGTGGTCAAAGAACCTTCTCTTATGGCGCCCCGAAACTATGGAACAGTCTGCCTAAATCTTTAAAAAAGTCTGAGACTGTAACTATTTTTAAGAAGAAACTTAAAACATTTCTTTTTGCGATTATTTTAACCCTTAGATAGTTATACGATTTTACTTATTTATTTTCTTGTTACATAAGATTATGTATATAATTGAGATTTCAGCTCCCCGCTGTAAGCGCTTTGAGAATTTTAAATGCGCTGACAAATACTTTGCTATTATTATATTATTATTAAAGGTCAAATGAACCGAGATATCAAAGTTTTCTTCTTAAGTCAATTTTTATTGAATTGTGTAGCTTAAGTAAGAAATAAACATTTTCTGAAGTTTCGGAGTGATCGGGTATTGTATCTTAGAGATATTGGATGCTGAAATGTGCTTCGTTTTGGCTTTCGTATTCGTAGAGCGGTCGGGTGAATTGTCGGGAATTTGTCGGAATTAACAGTTGTGACGTCACTGTTGGCGAGCTGAAAAATTTCGGTAACATTAAAAATTACACCGAATGAGTCTTGAAATTAGTGTCGTCTTTTAGCGGAAAACATCATGCTTCGTGCTGCAATAAACTGCAGTAACAATTCTAAGTGTAATCAGTAAGTACTTTCAAGTTTCCAGATGACCCAAAAATAGGGAAGGAATGGCTCATAAGACTGAAGAGGGAATCGTTTGCTTCTACGAATGTTCACGCGTTTGTGCAGACCATTTTACATTTCACACCACACAGCTTCAAGCAAAATCTCGTGGCAACGAGTTCGCTAGTTCCAGCTTTCAAGCCACGAAAACTGACTTGAAAGATGATGCCCTACCAACTTTTTTCAAGAATAAAAACGTGGAATCCGAAACAAATTGGCCAGAAGAGAAGCAAGACCGACAACAATCCTAGCCCGCCGAATGGACGACTTCAATCTATTCGTTCAGCGTGTGCAGAACGCAGAAGGCTAGAAGTAGGCATTTTCCAACTTGTTTGAAATAGCTGGAAGTAGAGTGATACTTTTGTTTTCTCTGATAATTCGATCTAATGTTAAGTTTGCTGGGTTGTGAAGAGCTGAGACGTCCGTGCAAACTATTGGTATTCTATATCAGTGGCGTACAAATCGAATTTACGTATTTACAGTAGCCGCCCGGGGCGGTACTGCCTTATATGAGTTATATAGGTATGTGCGGCCCCAAAGGGTATGGTTTTTTAGCCGTTTTGGTCTGAAACAGGGTATCAATTTTGACCATTTTGGTCTGAAATAGGGTATGGTTTGTGCACTCGTCTCGAATTCGGTATGTTTTTTAGAAGAAGCTACTTCTTCATCTTTAGCCGATAATACCATCAACAAAAGCCCTTCTTTTTTGTCTTTTAATTCTGTTTACACCAACTTTGTACGTGAAATAGGTCTGAAATAGGGTATCAAAGTTTTGGTCAGGTCTGAAATAGGGTAGGGAAAATCGCAGATTTTGGTCTGAAATAGGGTAAGGGTTTCAGGAAGCGGGCCGCACACCCCCGTACAATTTTTCTGGGAGTACCCCCCCGGGAGTAGCCGTAAATATATTTAGCCAGAGGTTTTCACTTCGCATCCTTTTGGCAAAGTAAGCGCTTGTTTACATTCAAGGAGGATGACCTTAGTGGCTAGATAATAATATCCTCGAAAGCGGCGTAACTGTGTGTCCTCTTCATATGCCAACCTAGACAGGAGTTTGACGTCAAGGGAACAAGTTGTTTCAGATTTATAAGCCAAAAGCTATAGGCAATTGCTCCAAATTGGAAATTAATTTTGTCGCCTTAGTTTACTATAGATCGGCAGGCAGAACTGCAATTCGACTTGTTCAAAACTGGTAATGCGAGAGAAAAGAACATCGCGAGTATTTTCAAAATAAAGCCGTCTTTGCATATCGGACGTGCTTAAAAGCAGGTGCTCTGTAATGGGATACTTAATTTATAGTGCTGACATCGCAAACACCTCCATTGCGAGAAATGTAAACTGATTTTTTTAAAGAAATTAAACAAATCTTCGTCCATCCATCCATTTTTGTGCACTAAAATTTGTGGTTAGTTACTTTCAGCGTTCCCGTCGCTAGTGTTTGACAATTTACGCTATTGAATAATCAAGGTGAATCAGCTTAGTTTTATTCGCCCGCGCATGTGACAATTTCGCTCGAATCGAATCAGGATGCAACGTTCTTACTTTGTTTACAAACATTTGGTTATTTCGTGAGTCAAAAGTAAGTAAACTTGATAAAACGTGTTCCCTCTATTTTTTTGGGCTGTTTATTTATATATGGGTTTTTGTTCTTGCCCGCTGCAACTTCGTTGTCGCTCCACATGCGTTTCCTTCTGATGTTACTTTCAGTTTACGGTGCGTCGTTTTACCAAGTGTTGCTGAGTTGGAGGTGCGTCTTATAGCCAAGTGCACCTCATCACCGAAAATCCTACGGTACTTTCACGTGGAAAGCTCTCTCTATTTTTTTTGCCAAACAAGATGACAGCTTCTCATGTATCCAACAAGAAATAGTCTTCACTAAAGCTGCCCCCGTATTTTAATTTTTGCGTAGGTATGGTTGTAAATATTAAAATACTGAAGACATTGAGAGCTGAGTTAATCTTTTGTCTCACGACTGAGTCACAAAGATCAGGGGTACCCAACTAGCCAAATCAACCAAAAGCTGTAGAAAGGCATTTTTAAGTGTCTTGTGGCGTTTGGAGTCTGTTAAAAGTGATGTTTTCATAACCTAGAAAAAGTTCATCTGTTCGGATTCCCTAGCTGAAAGTTTACAGCGCTTACCAGTCACACGCGCCCTCCAACGATTTTTTCCCATTTTCGAAAACAAAGTTTTGGTGGACGTCAATCAAATGTTTTCATGACAATCTAGTCGTCGTTTCGTGTCAGTTTCGCGGCCATGTTCAATCGTCGTTGTGATCAGGTATAAATCGCTCAGTTATTACTGACAAAGTCGTTTCCAATTTAATTCGTTGAGATGGAGGATTATAATGTGGAGACAACATGGTCAGCCTTGAATCCCATAGCATGCAGAAACACTTTTTGAGAGTAAAACGTTTGTGAAGAAGGCGATTCAATTGTCCGTAAACACTGGAGCCGTAAGCGATTCGCGAATGAGAAGATCAAAGAAACGAAAAATATCAGGTAGCTGAAAACGTTGGCCTCAGAAAATGAGTCGACTTGTGTGGAAATTGACTTTTTGTCAGCTTTTTACGGATGTAGATTATTTTAGCCGCAGAAATTCTTGTCATTCGTTATGCTATAAGATAATCCAGAGCTCTATCTTGACGGGTTGCAAGCGTGGTTGGAGTACGAGAGAGGTGAGGCGTATGCAATGCAAACCCTCAGCAGAACTATACGACAAATGGGATTGACAGTAAAAAAGGTACTGAAAGCCGCAAGAGATTAGCAGTCAAATTTTTGTAGTTCATCCTTTAATAAAAGTTATTTATTTAGTTCTCAATTTGTTGTGGTTGCCGTACACTGTTCGTAAATTTGTAGCCTCAAATCATTGCCCGTGAGCGAGACGAACGAAAAGGCACAGAGTTCAGAAGATTTTCTTCTCAGTTTCAACCAGAACAGTTTCTGTTTATCAACGAGTCAAGTAAAGATGAAAGAGAAACTTACCGTCGATTGCATCTACCCGTGAACGCACGCGCCCGAAATTCTTCTTTAGTGGAAGATCCGTCTGGTAACAAAAAGAGAAAAATCGCTATTTAAACCGGCCAGGACACTCAAGGGAGCTTTCAGCTAAAGGTAAGTGAGCTTTTCTTTAGAGTATTTCGAATTTTTAGACACTTTTTGAACCATGAATATAGGTGTAAGAATAATGGCTCCAAAGCGTTTATGATAGCAGGCGAACAGGCCAGAAGCACCGCAAAATAGACCAGTTATTGAGCAACACAACAAACACATAGTTATATTAAATTGAAACAATATTTATTTTTGAACTTTTACATCAATATTTTGACTATATTCAGAACATTAAGCTTGTAATTACACATACAGTATGTCTGGGCTGCCTGTGCGCATCATGGCGAGGCGGAAAGATCACTGCGAAGCTTCCTGAATGATTTGGAGATCGAGCTCCTTTTTCTCCCAGTGTATTCACCGGACCTGAATCCTATTGAGGAGGTATTTTCCAAGCTGAAGTATTTGTTGAAGTACAGATACCGGGAACTAGTATGGGAAAACTTGGAATACGCAGTGTTGAGAGCGGTTGGGGATATAACAGCGGCCGACATGTACGGCTACTACAAGCATGTAGGATATTTTATTTGAGCGATAAAATGGTAATTTGGCACATATACTTCTACGATGATATTATTGCCCTGGACGTGTGAGAAATAGAGTGAAATATTCTAGTCGCTTAGTCAGAACTGTAGTTGCCCACGATTTGTTAACGTTTGAATCCCTCGCCGCCTTGTACAAGTATGATTACAAGACTTACATATTTGAAAGAAATTTGTTTAAGTGATTAAGCTTACGTTATATTTCGGCGGTTTTCCCCCCAAATTTTGCTCTGTAATTATCACAATATGTAATGCGAAAAGCCAAAAGTAAAAAGGCCTGTAGACCAACACAATTCCGAATGTATTTGTTGAGAATTATTCCGACAAAGGATTTTTACAAAGTCCTTTTCTCAGGAAAGGTCCGATGTCTGCATCCCTTTGTATGAAAACCTTCCTAAATGATCAAACATTTTCATCAAACGTCGTGTTGAAAGAATATCTTTGACTGTTTAGCCGGCTTTCTCAACTTTGCATTTAAATGGTTTTTCATGTTTGATCCAGATCAAACACTTTTATCCAACATTTCAGGTTATCAACAAATGCTTGATAGTTTAGCCAATCCAGCTAACGAACAAAGTGTACACATCAGGAAAAAGCAACAAAATGAACCACAAAATTAACGTCGAAATTTCACCCATAACACGCAAAAATCGTTGTGCGCACTCACTTTGTTTGTTGAGTGGTCAAACATTGTTTGTCCATTGAGCCACCCAACGTTGTGTTTAGCCCTATCAAATAATTACAATACAATATTGTTTTACAGTTCGTTTCGATTTATTGAATTTACCTGAGAAGACGGTAAGTGACCAGTTGCTAAGTTTGTGCATAAACGATGTAAGATCTTACACATGCGAAAACATGACAGTAAATCTGCAATTTTGAGAACAAATGAACTTTGTTTAAAACATCCTAACATTTGACGCATTAACGGGGTTAACGGGGGAAAACGCAATATCAACAAGTCAGAAACTAGCTGTCATCTAAAAATAACAGCAAAATTATTAACGGTAAAATAGAGCACACAGGCTAGGCACAAAACAAAGACAAACAAAGTATTTGCTGCATAAATGGAGAAAAACGGAATGTCAACATGTCAGAGTCAAACTAGCTGGAATCGCTCGCTGTCATCTTACAATAACAGTAAAATAGAGCACACAAGCTACAGGTAAAATACCACACAAAGTCAAAGTTTCATTCACTCCTTTGACGACTTGATGGACAGCAAAATATTGGCCGCTTCCTTTGTTTGTTCTGTGTGATCTCCATTACCAACGCGCGTGCAACCTAGAGATAACTGTTTAGCCATGCAAAGTTGTTCTTCCTCTTCCTCAGGTGTATTTGGTGACAACCAGAAGCCGGTAGAGCTAGTAGATTTTTGCCTATCAAGGAAAGTTATCCCGTAGCTTTCCAACCGTACTCTGGTTTGCGAGCAAGGTGCAGCAGTCGAGCACTTCGCGGCTGCGTCGCGTTCTAGAAGATTTCCAAGTCCGAGGCGCTTGTCGTTCTCAAGGGACGTCTTTCTCTCAAGGAGAGATTTCACAATTTCTCGTCGAGGCGGTCCACTGCCCTTCAATGATTTCTTTACAAACGCAATGTTCTGTTGAATTTTCAACCAATTTCTTGAATTCTTTTGGACATATTCTTCAGGGTATTCTTCAAGTAACATGTCTTCTAGCAGTTTGTTTACAGACCCATGCACTCTATCAAAAGCTGCTTCCCGAGACCTTAGTTCTTGTTCAAGTTTAGTTACTGATGTTTCTAATGCTTTTATTTTGTTCTTCTGCTCTTGGAGCTTCATCTTTTCGTCAGGATGTCGAGGTAGTTCACCACAGAAAAATACCGACTCGCACTTTTCCATCTGACAACTGCAAACAGTATGATTGCGGTAATGGCAATTACTACATCGTTGGCCGGAAAGATTATTCTCTGAAGCAGCCTCCTTGATTCTTCGGTAACAGTCCTCAAGCACTTTTCGTTTATCAGCCGCTTCGGCAAGTTCTTCCTCTATAGCGTGGCGTTTTTCTTCGATGAATCTTTCTCCAGGAGACAGTAA
>JAEMWC010001107.1:80000-125000 GCA_016490735.1 Pachyseris speciosa | reverse complement strand
TATTGCATCCCAGAGATATTGGATGCTGAAAAGTGCTTCGTTTTGGCTGTGATATTCGTAGAGCGGTCGGGTCAATTGTCGGGAATTTGTCGGAATTAACAGTAGTGACGTCACTATTGGCGAGCTGAAAAATTGCGCGAACATTAAAAACTACAAGTGAGTCTTGAAATTAGTGTCGTTTTTTTAGCGGAAAGCACCGTGTTTTGTGCTGCAATAAACTGCAGCAACAATTCCAAGTGTAAAGTAAGTACTTTCAAGTTTCCACATGACCCAAAACTACGGAGGAAATTGCTAATAAGACTGATGAGGGAATCGCTTGTGCAGACCATTTTACATTTCACACCACACATCTTCAAACAAAATCTCGTGGCAAGGAGTTCGCTAGTTCCAGCTTTCAAGCCACGAAGACTGACTTGAAAGATGATGCCGTAC
Organism: Pachyseris speciosa; assembly: GCA_016490735.1. Taxonomy (NCBI): domain Eukaryota; kingdom Metazoa; phylum Cnidaria; class Anthozoa; order Scleractinia; family Pachyseridae; genus Pachyseris; species Pachyseris speciosa. The sequence goes on along the minus strand of JAEMWC010001107.1, from coordinate 124,568 downwards.
CAACTTTTTTAAAGAATAAAAACGTGGAATCCGAAACAAAAATCGGCCAGAAAAGAAGCAACACCGACAACAATTCTAGACCGCCGATAACGGGACGACTTCAAGCGGCAATTCCTAATGTATTCGCTCAGCGTTTGCAAAACGGCAGAAAGTTAGCAGTAGGCATTTTCCATCTTGTTTGAAATAGCTGGAAGTAGAGTGATCCTTTTGCTCTCTCTGATAATTAGATCTTATATTAAGTTTGCTGGGATGTGAAGAGCTGAGACGTCCGTGCAAACCTTTGATATTCTGATAAGTGGCGTACAAATCGAATTTACGTAATGAACAGTAGCCGTAAATATATTTGGCCAGAGCCTTTTACTTCGCATCCTTTCAGAAAAGTAAGCGCTTGTTAACATTCAAGGAGGATGATCTTACTGGTTGGATAATAATATCCTAGAAAGCGGAGTAACTGAGCGTCCTCTTCACACGGCAACCTGGACGGGAGTTTGACCTCACGGGAACAAGTTGTCTCAGATTTATAAGCCGAAAGCCAGGCAATTGCTCCAAATTGAAAATTAATTATGTCGCCTTAGCTTGCCATATATCGGCAAGCAAAACTTCAATTCAACTTGTTCAAAAATGGTAATGCGAGATAAAAGAACATCGCGAGTATTTTCAAAACAAAGCCGTCTGTTTGCATATCGGACGTGCTTAAAAGCAGGTGCTCTGTAATGTGATACTTAAGTTATAGTGCTAACATCGCAAACACCTCCATTGCGAGATATGGAAACTGATGTTTTTTTTAAAAGAAATTAAACAAACCTTTGTCCATCCATCCATTTTTGTGCACTGACATTTGTGGTCAGTTACTCGAGCGTTCTCGTCGCTAGTGTTTACGCTACTGAATAATCAAGGTGAATCAGTTTTTATAGTTTTATTCGCCCTCGCATGTGACAATTTCGCTCGAATCGAATCAGGATGCAACGTTCTTGTTTTATTTACAAACATTTGGTTATTTCGTAGGTCACAAGTACATAAACTTAATAAAATGTGTTCCCTCTACTTTTTTGGCTGTTTATTTATGCACGGTTTTTTGTTCTTGTTTACTACAACTTCGTTGCCGCTCCACATGTATTTCTAGTCCTTCTGATGTTACTTTCAGTTTATGGTGCGTCTTTTTACCAAGTGTTGCTGAGTTTGGGGTGTGTTTTATAGCCGAGTGCACCTTATAACCGAAAAACTACGGTACTTTTACGTGGAAAGCTCTCTCTTAATTTTCCTTTTTTATTTATTTTATTTTATTTTTTTTTACCAAAAACAAGATAACAGCTTCTCATGTATCCAATAGGTATATTGCCTTTTGGCAACATATCTGTATGTACTGACAGAAAAGAGGAAAAACGTACTCAATCTATATATAATACCATAGAGGGTGATAAAGGGGGGGTCTTGATCACGTTTCACGGGAAATAAAACGGCTGTTTCACATTTCACGGACAATAAAATGGGGACTTCACGTTTCACGAGAAAAAAAAGCGATTTTCTTAGGGAGTGTACGTAATGTGGCGGGGGGGGGAGGGGTGGCGTGGATTTGGGCTGGACTAACTATGCAATAGTTAAATAGGATACCATTGGCCCTCCACTTATGTCTTGAAAATAAAGCATGGCCCTTCACAGACAGTCAGAGTAAAAAGGAGGCCACCCCCCCCCCAAAAAAAAATAACGTTGTAAGTTTCCTTTTGCCTATTTTCTATTGTTTTCGAAAATTTATTCATTCGAAACTGTACAGTAAAGGAAACCCATGAACCCATAACGTTTGAGACGTTTGAATTGAGAGTAAAAATGCTGTTTGTTAAATGGATGACCCTCCCCCTAAGGATGATTTTTTTTTCGGTGACCCTCCCCCAAATTACTCCAGCCCACACTCCCACATGATAAAACATACAATCCCTTACTTTGGTCAGACGAAGAACTACAGTCAAAGCACTCACTTGTCTGATGTGTTTTTTAAAAAAAAAACTAGTGAACAGTACACGGCCACAGCTTTTGTTAATATCTTTGCTATTCGACCGGTTTCCTCTGATCACACAGACTTCATCAGGGATTGTAACGAGATTGGTGAAAGAACATGTTTTTTTACTAAATGTTTACAGTACAATGCAAGTTTAAATTAGGGTGTGAACAGCGAAAAAACAACCAGAAACAAACAAATGCACACAGGATATAAGGTAAGAATGTGCTTGCAGTTATTGTTTAATTTTGGGGCTCATGATTTAACGTGGCAAACATTGAAAAACAGACCTTCTCCTTGTGGATTAAGGATTTCTTGTTACTGTCTGCCATATAACTCATCAAAACAGTTACGTTTGGTAGAATCTCGCAACCTTCAGAGGCTGTTTTTATTGATGAGCAAAGCTATCCCAGACAGGTTTCCATGGCAATCACGGCCCAGGGTCAAGAATGACATTTCAGATTGCAATGGAACGCAGTATAGTTTGTACTGTACGATATGGCATCTATTGTTATAATTTCTCTCAAAATTAAAGAAACATGAAACAAAATCACAGTTCACAGTCAATTAAACACCCGATTCTCATTTGACAGACAATTGAAGGCCTTGGAGCATAACCATCCTATGTCGAATTTTGGGTTGTTTTCGATTTTGCCTGGATTTGCCCGAATTGTTGCATGTAAACTGCAATTCGGTTGAAAGAAGATGTAATGCAACTTGCAAACCACTCCCATGGAAGGTTGGTTTCTTGGTGTACGTAAGAAAAAATGCATTTCTGGATTCTGGATGAATCAGTCAAAAAAATACCATACAATGTGTTTCCATCGAATTGCAGTTCACATGCAGAAATTCAGACAAATCCAAGCAAAATCGAAAAACGACTCAAAATTCGACATAGGATGGTTATGCTCCGAGGCCTTCAATTATAATCAAAAATCACGGATCACGGTTATTACCACAATCACATTTCACGAGGAAAAAAATGGCCATTTCACATTTCACGGGAAATTAAAAAGACAATTCACGGCTCACGAAAATACCCTTTAACCACCCTCACCATACTCTCAAACCTTGGGTGACAAAATTTTCACAACCTTTTTCCTCATTTGGTTCATAAAATTCTTAGTGGCATGAATTATATACCCTCTGGAGCTACATAATATTTCATTTTACAGTCAAAGGACATAATAATTTATCATCTAAGTATTTTTAATCCTAAAGGAATGCTTGATTTGTTTTGGCAGCAGTTTTGGTGGTATGACAAATACATGTATCTGTACAAATGGTGCAAGTAACCACACCTAGATTGGATGGAGTTTATGGGACATCATGCAAGTTATTGCAAGTAGTGTGATGATACAGAATATATACCAAATGGAAAACTTTCAGGGAGGTTGTTAATGACCATGAGATGTTTAGCATCAGTGTACAGCCCACCCATTCACAAGCTTGCTCATTTCTAGACCAAAATTATGACTATGCTCTTTTCCGTGGCCATTTTGATACTGACTTACACCAATTGTAGGTGAACTCCTTACATGACAATCCCACATAATTCATGCATTACCCAAAATCAGAAACCTTTTCCAGACACACATACGTATGTTGGTGATGGTCTGACAAAAAATATGACAATGTTTACAAGCATACACATATATCCCCATTTAGTGGCTCATTATAAATCGGGCCTTCATTCTCTAGATACTGCTTATAAGTTATCTAAATAACAGCTGCACACAGCAGTAAAATTCTCATTCTCAGTAATACAGGACATGGAATGTGGTATCTTATCAGATGACGTTGAGATTTCACGACAGCAGACACTTTCCTGCCCAGTTTGCATGGGCACAGTTTCCAGAAATGCACCTGCATTTTAAGTGCAAGTCAAGATTGTAAAGAAAAGTAAACATTTCATTAAAAAAGGCATATAAGATTTAATCACTGGCATTTTGTCAATCCACGGATACCCCTGTTACAACGATTGTACATGTTATCTAGCCTTTGGGATTGTTCACGCAGTGTCATCGGAATGAAATCGGACTCACAAAAACAGCTGCATGGAAATTATGGGATTGCATAACAATAAACAGTGAAAATGTACAAAAAACACAGGGAGCAGATAAAATGCGTGAAATAAAAGCGAACAGCATGCAGTTGTCATTTTATGGCCACCTTTTCATAGTATGGTGAATATTAATATAGAAGAAACGCGGATCAAAACAACAGCAGCGCATGGAAGAAGTATGGCTTCACAGTATACATCGAAAATACAATTAAACACCACAGAGAACAAAGCAAATGCTTCAAGGGCGATTCCAACGTATTTATTGACCATTCTACGGCGATCTTTTACAGTATATTGAGTAAACAAATGCTCACCAATCCACTTGACCGATTCGGTCCTTGTTTACATCGTATTCTTTGCAGTCAGACGAGTCATCGGAGGTTTCAGCATACGATTCCGTTGCCATTAATCAGTGCATTAATTGGTTCATAAAAAAAACCACATGTTCGACTTCCTCGGCCTTTTTCGAAGAGAGAACGAAAGGTTAAAACAAAGAACTTTTCGACAGATCGCAAAGAATAAGTATAGCTCCTCATCCACTCGCCAATAGTGACGTCACAACAACACGTGCTTGTTTCCATTCCTTCCATGTCAAGCGCGCGGCCATTTCAGAAACGTTTTCGTTTGTTCTTCGGATATTTCCGTACTCCCTGTTGTTTTACTCCCTTAAAAGCTCAGAGAGGACAATTTCTACGTGATTTTGTATTCCAGTAGTCCTTTTTAGTGTTCGGTCACTTTGAAATGACACAAAGAAAAGTTTTCGAAATTTTGGTTCATTTGACCTTTAAGTCTTTTTTAAATGAAATGTTTACTATTCTTTACAATCTTTCCTTGAGCTTAAAATACGGCTGCATTTGTGGAAACTGTGTGCCCATGCAAACTGGGCAGGAAAGTGTCTGCTGTCGTGAAATCTCAGCAATGAAGGCATCTGATAAGATACCACATTCAGTGTCCTTTATTACTGAGAATGAGAATTTTACTGCTGTGTGCACAAATGCAGCTGTTATTTAGATAACTTATAACCAGTATCTAAAGAATGAAGGCCCGATTGATAATGAGCCACTAAATGGGTATGTATATGTATGCTTGTAAACGTTGTCATATTTTCTGTCAGCCCATCACCAACATAAGTATGTGTGTCTGGAAAAAGTTTCTGATTTTATGTAATGCATGAATTATGTGGGATTGTTGTAAGGAGGTCACCTACAGTTGGTTTATGTCAGTATCAAAATGGCAAGGGAAAGAGCATAGTCATAATGTGGTCTAGAAAATGAGCAAGCTTGTGAATGGGTGGGCTGCACACTGAGGCTAAACATCTGGGCCGGGTTGCTCGAAAGCCGATTAACCCTAATTCAAGATTAAAAATTAACCAAGGAGTTTATTTCTCTATCCAGAAACGTTGTTCAATGCTGATATTCTGTAAAATTTTAGATTAGAGGACGTCAATCCTGAAAGGCAAAAAGCAGCAAAAGAAACTCTCATACAAAAGGTTAAAAACTGCAAGCAAAGTTTACGCTAATCCTGGATTAAGTTAATCGGCTTTCGAACAACCGGGCCCTGATCTCATGGCCATTACCAACCTCCCTGAAAGTTTTCCATTTGGTATATATTCTTTTATTACACCTTTATGTATTATTTCACTACTTGCAATAACTTGCATGGTGTACATTTAACATAATTCATTGTCCCATAAACTCCATCCAATCTAGATGTGGTTACTTGTACCATTTGTACAGATACATATATTTATCATACCACCAAAACTGCTGCCAAAACAAATCAAGTATTCCTTTAGGATAAAAACACTTAGATGATAAATTATTATGTCCTTTGACTGTAAAATGAAATATTTTATACCTCCAGAGGGTATATAACTCATGCCACTAAGAATTTTATGAACCAAATGAGGATAAAGTTTGTGAAAATTTTGTCACCCAAGGTTTCAGAGTATGTTTTTCTGTCAGTACATACAGATATGTTGCCAAAAGGCAATATACCTATTGGATACATGAGAAGCTGTCATCTTGTTTGGTAAAAACAAATAGAGAGAGGTTTCCACATGAAAATACCGTAGTTTTTCGGTTATAACGCGCACTCGGCTATAAAACGCACCCCCAACTCAGCAACATTTGGTAAAAAGACGCACCATAAACTGAAAGTAACTTTAGAAGGAAATACATGTAGAGCGAGAACGAAGTTGTAGTAAACAAGAACAAAAATCCGTGGGTAAATATACAGCCAAAAAAGTAGAGGGAACACATTTTATCAAGTTTATTTACTTGTGACCTACGAAATAACCAAACGTTTGTAAACAAAACAAGAACGTTGCATCCTGATTCGATTCAAGCGAAATTGTCACATGCGCGAGCGAATAAAACTAAAGCTGATTCACCTTGATTATTCAATAGCGTAAATTGTCAAACAATAGCGACGGGTAACGCTCGAGGTAACTGACCACAAATGTCCGTGCACAAAAATGGATGGATGGACGAAGGTTTGTTTAATTTCTTTTAGAAAAAAAAACAGTTTACATTTCTCGCAATGGAAGTGTTTGCGATGTTAGCACTATAACTTAAGTATCACATTACAGAGCACCTGCTTTTAAGCACGCCCGATATGCTAAAACGGCTTTGTTTTGAAAATACTCGCGATGTTCTTTTATCTCGCATTACCAGTTTTGAACAAGTTGAATTGAAGTTCTGCTTGCCGATATATCGTAAACTAAGGCGACAAAATTAATTTTCAATTTGGAGCAATTGCCTCAGTAGCTTTCGGCTTATAAATCTGAGACAACTGACAGGAGTCCTGTGAGGTAAAACTCCCATCTAGGTTAGCATAGGAAGAGGACACACAGTTACTCCGCTTTCTAGGATATTATCCAACCACTAAGATCATCCTCCTCGAATGTAAACAAGCGCTTACTTTGCCGAAAGGATGCGAAGTAAAAGGCTCTGGCCAAATATATTTACGGCTACTGTACATACGTAAATTCGATTTGTACGCCACTGATAAGGATGTCAATGGTTTGCACGGACGTCTCAGCTCTTCACATCCCAGCAAACTTAATACAAGATCAAATTACGAGAGAGAACAAAAGGATCACTCTGCATCCAGCTATTTCAAACAAGATGGAAAATGTCTACTTCTAACTTTCTGCGTTTTGCAAACGCTGAACGAAAAGATTAGGAATTGCCGCTTGAAGTCGTCCTGTTATTCGGCGGGCTAGAATTGTTGTCGGTTTTGCTTCTTTTCTGGCCAATTTTTGTTTCGGATTCCACGTTTTTATTCTTGAAAAAAGTTGGCACGGCATCATCTTTCAAGTAAGTTCTCGTGGCTTTAAAGCTGGAACGAACGAACTCCTTGCCACGAGATTTTGTTTGAAGCTGTGTGGTGTGAAATGTAAAATGGTCTCCACAAGCGATTCCCTCTTCAGTCTTATGAGCCATTCCTTCCGTAGTTTTGGGTCATGAGGAAACTTGAAAATACTTACTTTACACTTGGAATTGTTGCTGCAGTTTATTGCAGCACAAAACACAATGCTTTCCGCTAAGAAAACGACACTAATTTCAAGACTCACTTGTAGTTTTTAATGTTCCCGCAATTTTTCAGCTCGCCAACAGTGACGTCACGACTGTTAATTCCGACAAATTCCCGACAATTGACCCGACCGCTCTACGAATACGAAAGCCAAAACGAAGCACTTTTCAGCATCCAATATCTCTGGGATACAATACCCGATCACTCTGAAACTCCAGAATATGTTTATTTCTTACTTAAGCTACAAAATTCAATAAAAATTGACATCAGAAAAAAACTTTGAAATTTCGGTTCATTTGACCTTTAAATGAAACCCCGTTAGGTTATTGTCATGGATACATTTGATTGACGTCCACCAAAACTTAGTTTTCGATTAAGGAAAAAGCCGTCGGAGAGCGCGTGTGACTGGTGACCGCTGCAATTACCCGAAAATGTTAGGGAACAAAATCTTCCTTTGAGAAAATGCAAGCTGAAATGAACTTTCCACGAGCTTTCTAGGGAACTATTTTCTTTCCGAAAATGCTAGCTGTCGTTTTTGACTGCCAAAAACGGCAATTACGATCTTTCCGAAAATCTAAAGGGCTATGATTTCCCAATTCCGAATATTTTAGGCCACGTTTTAGTTACGAAAATCCGAGTGCACTCTTTAACCGACGCCGAAGACCCAAGGCGAATTACCCTCCACCGAACAGATATCTACCTAAAGTTGTCGTTGGGTGCTCCTGAAAGATGTGGATCGCGACGTTTCGACCGCTACACTGCTGGTCTTCTCGCCTGATGAAGACCAGCAGTATAGCGGTCGAAACGTCGCGATCCACATCTTTGTGACTCAATGGTGAGACAAAAGATTAACTCAGCTATCATTTGAAACCACGATGACGAACACCTTTCATAATACTGAAGACATTGTTGCTCATTTTTGTGTTGTTGTTAGTGAAATAAAGCAGTTCTGTAAATTTCATGTGGAAGAAGTATTTTTCTCCAGTACATCAATGGCAGAAACGATGTTTGATTTAGTTTCATTGTTCGGGCAACACTAAACCAATTGGAATCTGGTTACCGGTTACCGGTTCCCGTTTCGAAGATTTCAGTTACCGGTTACCGATTCCATTTTTTGCATCCAAATTTCATTTCCGCAAGCCAAAACACCGAAATATCAAGACAAAAGATATAATACTACCCTTCTTTCGGTCATGTTAGTAAATAGAAGAGCTGACACAGAATATATTACTAACAGTAACGCACTCTACTTTGCGAATGTCATTCCCTGTCCGCAAAGGTTCGTTTTACTAGAAAAGCAAGTTTGTACCCTTATAACGTCTAGGAAAATAATTCAAAAAAAATATCTCTCTCTTAACATCATAGTCAAGTATTTGCTTGTATCATCGCACAGTACGCGATTCCCATCGCAACAATTCTTGTAACAATAAACGTTTTCAAACTTTGACTTCAACGTCAAACAGAAGTTGCTGTTCTTTACATCGCAAGAAACGGCATGTTCATCGCAATAACAATTAGTGATTTATTACGTAATGAAAACGACACCAGAGTTACGTCCACTTCCGGTTTTACTATTTCAAACCCTACTTTATCGTTCCATAACTTCAGTTTGGACTGAAATCTCGCAGCAAAATAAATAGCATCTTTACCTCGCAAGGTGATCTACTCATCGCAATAGTAACAGACTCCATTGCATTGGTCGTAGTGAAGCAATCTTCCATTTAAATCTAGACCTTATGGCACGTGACCATCGCCAAGCGCCTCCTTCAAAACGTTATAACTAACTGCGCATTTTATGAAGTAAATGACAGGCCTGCACGGACTCCTTCAGTGTGGTTTTTGCGGTTGCCTCGCATAAGAGCCTTAAAAGAAATATTAAATTTTCGCTCTGACGAGTGTATCTTAAAGAGATTTACCTCTTTTGTATGATATTATCGGAGTTTTAGGATATATCGTTCTCAGCAGTGGCTGATTTTGTATAAAACTCCAGAGTTCCATCAGTATCTCTTTAAGGTTTCTAACTCCTGAGTGGTACGTGGTGACAAAAGGCAAAAGTCTCTCGTGATCTTCAGTTTTTCTTTTGTTTAAGAGCCGATGGTCTAGAGGCAAAGTTGACCCCTGACAGACACCTTTCTATTATTGGTTTTGGATAGCCGCGCGCTCTCAAGCGTTGTTTGAATTTCAAAAGGCTCTCTTCAAATGTTGTTTTCGAAGAGTTAGTTCTAAGCAGTCTTATTGCTTCGCCTTTAATGAAACCATTTTTCACGCCTGGGGGTGGCATGAGTAGAAGTGTGTATATTGAAAGGTTTCAGTCGGCTTGTGGTGGGTTTTAATGTCTAGGATGGATTCGTTTTTGAATCTTTCCCCTTTAAACACCACTGTATCGAGGAAAGTGATCTCGTTCTCTGATACTTCGGCCGTGAATTTGATGGTTGGGTGGAATTTATTAGCTTGTTCAATAAAATGATCCACGTTTGTTTTGCCGCAGTCCCAAAGGGAGAAGATATCGTCGATATATCTTTTCCATACTTTCGGCTTGGTATCGCTTTGTTGTATTATCTTTATCTCAATTTCAGCCATGAAAATGTTGGCAAATGACACTGCCATTTTTGTTCCCATGGCCGTTCCATGTGTTTGGAGATAGTTCTCCCCATTGAACTGGAACGAGTTTTCTTTCAAGATTAAAACAAGCATTTCCCTAAGGAAGCGTGTTGGGATCGGTGGGTTGTGGTTATGGAACTTTTCGTATGCCTTTCATACTGTGTTCGTTCCTTCTTCTTGTGGTATATTTGTGTACAAGCTAGAGACGTCCATTGATACTAAAATTGTATCTTGGCCTATCTTTGTTTTTTCTATGAAATTGATAAAGTCCGTTGTATCCTTAATAAAGGAGTGTTGTTGTTGTGCGATAGGCTGGAGCAGTGTATCCACAAATGAGGATATTCGCTCGGTGGGGCCGTCACAACCCGAGATGATGGGTCTTCCAACCGGTATAGGCTTGTGTATTTTAGTAAGTGTATAGAATATGGGTATTCTAGGCGGATCGGGAGTTTGTGAAAGCCATTTTTTAGTGATGACGTCAATGTGCTTGCCCTGATGTAGTCGGTTAATGAGGTCATTAACCTTTTCCTGTGTGCTTTTCACCATCGGTGTTTTTAGAGGCGTATAGTGTTCTCTATTGTCGAGTTGCACCTTAGCCTCATGTATTTTCTCTGTTTTATTCATGATGACTGTTGTAGTTCCTTTGTCGGCTTTTTTGAAGTTTAAAGCGGGGTTGTTTTTCAACTCCGTTAGAGCTTTGACCTCGTTGCGTGACAGGTTATTTTTGGGCTTAGCTATCGGGATTTCAGCAAGTTGTATCTTGACATTTTCCAAGTAGCTCTCAAGGGCAACAGAGGGTTGAACCTGTGGCATCCAATTTGACTTAACATGGAAAGGATGTGGTTCTTTGTTTTGCCCGTGAAAAATGTATTGGAGTCTCATTCGTCTTGCGAATTGTTCAAAATCTCGCAAGAGTTCCCGCCTAATTTTAGTTTCTTTAGTTGCGGGCGTGGGAATGAATTTGAGACCCTTCGACAGCACGCTAACTTGGTTGTCAGTTAGATGATGGCTTGATAGGTTTCTAAGGAATTTTTCATTAATCTCCCTTTCTCTGGCTAAACGCCTGTTTTTCAAGGTGTTTCTACGCCTTTTGCGCCTTTTGTTTTTTGCAATGTGTTGGTTGCTGTTGTTGTGATTACCATTGGTAGAGTCAGAGAACAGACTGTTATAACAATCATCCTTTTTATTTTTAAGGACATGTGTACAGACAATTTCTTTCAAGTCAGAAATTTTTTTCTGTAAATCGGCTAGGTTAACATTGTTGTTGTTTACAATGTGATTCGCCGAATGCGTTTCGTTGAGAGGATGCCTACTTACAATTTTATGTTTTCGAGCCGCAAAATCTGGATTAGCCTTAAACTTCCTCTTCTGGCTTTCAAGCTTTCGTTTGTGGAAGAGAGTTAGTGCGTTGACTAAACTCTGTTCAGCTTTGAGTTTGATGTCTCTCAGTTCTTTAGCAAAAATATCGTCCGGCGTTATGTTTGGCTTTGCCGAGTATTGCAAAGACTTCGGACATGTGCGATTTGCTATGTGTTTCTCTAGCTTTTCGATAGAGAGTTCAGTCTTGGCTATTTTAGTCTCCACAGTCTTTTGATCTGTGAATCTCCTCTTTAAACCTCGTTTGGAGAAGCCTGGCTTTTGAGGACCATTGTTGCTGTGTTTGTTTGGCGGGCTCTTTGGATTGCCATTGCACCGGAGTGGTCTTGGTTGTGATGGTGGAGGGCTGTTCTCCGTGTCATTTATTCCGTCCAACGGAATGTCGAGCATATCATGGTCATTCAAACTCTCGTTGCCCGTATCGTAACGAAACTCTGGCGTAGCTGGTGGTGAAAAGTTGATTTCATCGTTTTCACCAGAACTTGGTTCAAGGTATTGTGCCATTGAGTCGTCAACGTGAGACATGCTGCAACTGTTATGAGAGGCTACAACAGTACCGACGGTTTCGACTCTTCGCGAGTCTCTTCAGCTGTTGTTTGAATGTGCTGTTGCAAATTGTTTCAGGGAAACGTAGAGGAGTTATCTCAATTCCGTTCCCCACAGGCCACAGGCCACAGGCCACAGGTTCAACCCTCTGTTGCCCTTGAGAGCTACTTGGAAAATGTCAAGATACAACTTGCTGAAATCCCGATAGCTAAGCCCAAAAATAACCTGTCACGCAACGAGGTCAAAGCTCTAACGGAGTTGAAAAACAACCCCGCTTTAAACCTCAAAAAAGCCGACAAAGGAACTACAACAGTCATCATGAATAAAACAGAGAAAATACATGAGGCTAAGGTGCAACTCGACAATAGAGAACACTATACGCCTCTAAAAACACCGATGGTGAAAAGCACACAGGAAAAGGTTAATGACCTCATTAACCGACTACATCAGGGCAAGCACATTGACGTCATCACTAAAAAATGGCTTTCACAAACTCCCGATCCGCCTAGAATACCCATATTCTATACACTTACTAAAATACACAAGCCTATACCGGTTGGAAGACCCATCATCTCGGGTTGTGACGGCCCCACCGAGCGAATATCCTCATTTGTGGATACACTGCTCCAGCCTATCGCACAACAACAACACTCCTTTATTAAGGATACAACGGACTTTATCAATTTCATAGAAAAAACAAAGATAGGCCAAGATACAATTTTAGTATCAATGGACGTCTCTAGCTTGTACACAAATATACCACAAGAAGAAGGAACGAACACAGTATGCAAGGCATACGAAAAGTTCCATAACCACAACCCACCGATCCCAACACGCTTCCTTAGGGAAATGCTTGTTTTAATCTTGAAAGAAAACTCGTTCCAGTTCAATGGGGAGAACTATCTCCAAACACATGGAACGGCCATGGGAACAAAAATGGCAGTGTCATTTGCCAACATTTTCATGGCTGAAATTGAGATAAAGATAATACAACAAAGCGATACCAAGCCGAAAGTATGGAAAAGATATATCGACGATATCTTCTCCCTTTGGGACTGCGGCAAAACAAACGTGGATCATTTTATTGAACAAGCTAATAAATTCCACCCAACCATCAAATTCACGGCCGAAGTATCAGAGAACGAGATCACTTTCCTCGATACAGTGGTGTTTAAAGGGGAAAGATTCAAAAACGAATCCATCCTAGACATTAAAACCCACCACAAGCCGACTGAAACCTTTCAATATACACACTTCTACTCATGCCACCCCCAGGCGTGAAAAATGGTTTCATTAAAGGCGAAGCAATAAGACTGCTTAGAACTAACTCTTCGAAAACAACATTTGAAGAGAGCCTTTTGAAATTCAAACAACGCTTGAGAGCGCGCGGCTATCCAAAACCAATAATAGAAAGGTGTCTGTCAGGGGTCAACTTTGCCTCTAGACCATCGGCTCTTAAACAAAAGAAAAACTGAAGATCACGAGAGACTTTTGCCTTTTGTCACCACGTACCACTCAGGAGTTAGAAACCTTAAAGAGATACTGATGGAACTCTGGAGTTTTATACAAAATCAGCCACTGCTGAGAACGATATATCCTAAAACTCCGATAATATCATACAAAAGAGGTAAATCTCTTTAAGATACACTCGTCAGAGCGAAAATTTAATATTTCTTTTAAGGCTCTTATGCGAGGCAACCGCAAAAACCACACTGAAGGAGTCCGTGCAGGCCTGTCATTTACTTCATAAAATGCGCAGTAAGTTATAACGTTTTGAAGGAGGCGCTTGGCGATGGTCACGTGCCATAAGGTCTAGATTTAAATGGAAGATTGCTTCACTACGACCAATGCAATGGAGTCTGTTACTATTGCGATGAGTAGATCACCTTGCGAGGTAAAGATGCTATTTATTTTGCTGCGAGGTTTCAGTCCAAACTGAAGTTATGGAACGATAAAGTAGGGTTTGAAATAGTAAAACCGGAAGTGGACGTAACTCTGGTGTCGTTTTCATTACGTAATAAATCACTAATTGTTATTGCGATGAACATGCCGTTTCTTGCGATGTAAAGAACAGCAACTTCTGTTTGACGTTGAAGTCAAAGTTTGAAAACGTTTATTGTTACAAGAATTGTTGCGATGGGAATCGCGTACTGTGCGATGATACAAGCAAATACTTGACTATGATGTTAAGAGAGAGATATTTTTTTTGAATTATTTTCCTAGACGTTATAAGGGTACAAACTTGCTTTTCTAGTAAAACGAACCTTTGCGGACAGGGAATGACATTCGCAAAGTAGAGTGCGTTACTGTTAGTAATATATTCTGTGTCAGCTCTTCTATTTACTAACATGACCGAAAGAAGGGTAGTATTATATCTTTTGTCTTGATATTTCGGTGTTTTGGCTTGCGGAAATGAAATTTGGATGCAAAAAATGGAATCGGTAACCGGTAACTGAAATCTTCGAATCGGTAACCGGTAACCGGTAACCAGATTCCAATTGGTAACACTAATCTGTGGAACTGCAGACCGCGGAACCTGCGGAACCTGCGGAACCGCCGGAACCTATATTTTTTGTAATAAAATAAAAAAAAATTAAAATAGTAATAACGAAAATGTCTACGAGTAGTTTAGTTCTCAAAAACAACAGAGAAAGAAAAAAAAAGAAAAGAAAAATAAAAAGGGAGAAGGCAAACAAAAATGATAGCGTACAACAAGGGGTATTTTTTGTCGGTCACCAATCCAAGTTCTAACCCGGCCGGATTGGGCTCGGAAACGCTACTCCGCCTAGCTGAACTAGTTTTAACACTCAACTGTTTTGCTTTCGCTGACAACTATTACAAGCAAATTAATGGTGTAGCGATGGACACAAAAATGGGACCTAGCTACGCCAATCTTTTTGTAGGGTACGTCGAGTACCAATTCTTCAATCAGTACAACGGTCCTAAACCTGAACTCTACGGTCGCTACATTGACGACTGTATCGGCGCAATTTCGTCTAGCAAGGAGGAAATCAATCAATTTATAACCGCCGTTAATTCCTTTCATCCGGCTCTCAAATATACCTGGGAAATTTCGGAAATTTCCCTGGCCTTTCTTGATATCAAAGTTTTTATCAGCGGCAACGGTTTATGTACCAGTGTGCACTACAAACCCACCGATTCTCACAGTTATTTGTTGTATTCATCTTCACATCCATCTCATGTCAAAAACGCCATTCCCTATTCTCAATTTCTTAGATTTCGACGTCTATGTAGTGATGACTCTGATTTTTCCAACAAATCAGAGGAAATGTGCCATTTCTTCGAGAAACGTGGCTATTCTGATTCTGTAGTTCAATCGGGCCATCACCGCGCTCAGCAGATTGATCAACAGTCAGCACTACAGACGTCACAAAAGGAAAAGAATGACAGAATTCCATTCACCCTCACATTTCACCCGCATAATAACCCAGTTAAAGCCATAATTCTTAATAACTTTAAGATACTGCAAAATGATCCAGTAACTGCTAGAATCTTTTCGGAACCACCGCTGATTTCATTCAAACGCGACAAAAATGTAGCTAACTTTCTAGTTAAAAGCGCATTCAAAACGACTGAACAACCTGGTACTTTTAAATGCGCGCGCTCGCGATGCAAAAGTTGTCCTTTCATTCAAAACACTGACAAAATATCGGGCCCTAAGCGATCTGTTAAGATCACTGGTCGTTTCACGTGTACCTCCGCAAATGTTATCTATTGCATAACCTGCACATTATGCAAAAAGTTATACATCGGCGAAACAGGAAGACGACTAGGTGACCGATTCTGAGAACATCTTCGTGATGTTGAGAAAGATGACAAAGACGCATCCAAACCTGTCGCTCGGCATTTTAATCTCCCTAACCATTCCAAACAACACATGTCGATCTCCGGTCTTTCCCTACATCAAGGTACCACGGAAAGCCGTAAAAACCTCGAGCAGAAACTGATCTTTGAAATTGGCACTCTTAATCCCCACGGTATCAACGAGCGCTTTTCATTCAATTAATTTATTCCTGTTTTTCACGTTACCATGTTAACACCAATAGCGTAGCTCCATTTTCTGTATATAAACCATACACAACCCAACATTCCTCGATTCGCTCCGACGAAGGGCTAACGCTCGAAACGTCAGCTAATCGAATCCCTGTACGGTGGTCAATTTACATTATCAACTCCGTTGATAAACCAAATTTTCGTGTTTCACTCCCCCACCGACGCAGCACCACAGTTTCTTTAGAAACTAATCCCCTTTATTCACTCGGATTGGGCGATCGGACGACGATCGGCGATCGGACGACGAGCACGATTTAAATACAGGCTTTGTTCGAGTAACAAGGGTAACACATCAAGGGTGAAACCAAAACTGATTACACATACATACTGGGGTCAAACTGATAAAAGGTCTTTCCTAACCTGTTAATTTTCTCTAGGCTTGACATTGCCACATCACTTTTGAACATAAATAGCTGAAGATGCTGTCAACAATTCACATGCCATGTGCGTGACTTGAAGCAAAGCCCAAGTTCCCTACCTTTCCTTGGTTAGATCAATCACTTCAGGCTTGGAGTTCTTCATCCTGTTTCAAGTAAGTTCAGAGGCATTCAGTCTATTTGTGAAATGCAACCGACGTAACTCAGCAAACGACTGTTGTACTTACCCAGCATTGAGATGGAAGCGCCATTCGGCCATTTTGGTGGCACTACAGTACCACGTGACTATGATACCGGAAATAAGAAATTGACCGGAAACTTAAACGGAACACTTGTTGCTAATGTTTGTTTGTGTGAATTTTAGAATTTCTGGTAATTTCTCGCTTATCATTTCGCTTTTTTCAACTTACGCGAACCATTTATACTTTGTATTGTCTGCGCGTGATACCACAAGGAAAGCGTGCTCGTCGTCCGATCGCCGAAGTTAAGCCCAATCCGGCCAGGTTAGAACTTGGATGGGTGACCGACAAAAAATACCCCTTGTTGTACGCTATCGTTTTTGTTTGCCTTCCCCTTTTTATTTATTTTTTCTTTCTCTGTTGTTTTTAAGAACTAAACCACTCGTAGACATTTTTATTATTACTATTTTTAATTTTTTTTTTACATTTTATTACAAAAAATATAGGTTCCGCACGTTCCACAGCTTCCGCGGTCTACAAATTTCGCGGATTAGTGTCTGACCCTCATTGTTCAACAGTTGAGATTTAGATTGCTGTACTGTTTTGTTTCCGCGGTTTCCGCCGGGTTTGTTTACGTATATATCAAGTAATATGAAATTCCGTGAATTAAGACACACAGAAAAACAGACAATAAGCTTCCCTGCATAAAAAAAATATTCAGATAAGCCTGAGTTTATGCTGAAAAGTAAACGAGTTCAATGTAATTTTTTGCCTCGCGTAAATCTACGCGAAGACGAAGCAAGCGGACAATTAACTTGAATGGAACTGAGCATGTTTTTCGCAAATTTGCTAGACGTTGCTTGAAATACAAAAAATCGGTGAATTAAATATAAATTACGGTATAAATTCACATTTAAACCTGTACTTTTTTGAAAGATAGACTCCCAGAAGCGCTCAAACATTTCGGAAAAGGTCTATAATTCTTGTGATGATTCGCAGTGAAAGCGTATGTCTCTTCGCCACCATTTACCCTCGAAGAGGGATTTCTTCGCTATGAGCTAACCGATTTCCATTGTTCAACCTGTCGAGTGTCCCGTGGATCTTGCTATTTTGATTTACAGTTTTAAAAAGCTGTCTTTTCCTTCTGAGCGGCATACTCGACTCCTAGCAGCCATTTGAATGTAAAAGCAAGAATGTTACCCGGCATCAGGTGCTTCCCATAATACAAACACATTTCTTACATTTTTGAAATTCCTTGTATATATTTACGCGGGGACTCCTAGAGTGCCTCCTCGGGTTTTGGCCTCTGGGCCAAAACCCTGCGGGAGCAATAAGTATATTGCCTTTTGGCAACATATCTGTATGTACTGACAGAAAAGAACATACTCAATCTATATAAACCATACTCTGAAACCTTACGTGACAAAAATTTCCATAACCTTTTCCTCATTTGGTACATAAAATTCTTAGTGGCATGAATTATATACCCTCTGGAGGTATATAATATTTCATTTTACAGTCAAAGGACATAATAATTTCTCATAGGTGTTTTTGTCCTAAAGGAATGCTTGATTTGTTTTAGCAGCAGTTTATGGTGGTATGATAAATACATGTATCTGTACCAAATGGTACAAGTAGCCACATGTAGATTGGATGGAGTTTATGAGACAATGTGTTATGTTAAATGTACATCATGCAAGTTATTGCAAGTAGTGTAATGATACGTAATGGTATAATAAAATAATATATACTAAATGGAAAACTTTCAGGGAGGTTGTTAATGGCCATGAAATGTTTAAATGTTCAATGTCTAGGCCACCCATTCACAACCTTGCTCATTTCTAGACCAACTTATCACTATGCTCTTTTCCCTGGTCATTTCGATACTGACATAAAACAACTCAACTGTAGGTGAACTCCTTACAACAATCCCACATAATTAATGCATTACCCAAAATCAGAAACCTTTTCCAGACACTCATACTTATGTTGGTGATGGGCTAACAAAAAATATGACAATGTTTACAGACATACATATACATACTCATTTAGTGCCTTTATTTTCTAGATACTGGTTATAAGTTATCTAAATAACGGCTGCATTTGTGCACACAGCAGTAAAATTCTCATTCTCAGTAATACAGGACATGGAATGTGACAGCAGACACTTTCATGGGCACACAGTTTCCACAAATGCACCCGCACTTTAAGCTCAAGTCAAGATTGTAAACAAAAGTAAACAATTTATTAAAAAAGCATATAAGACTGTCCCCTGTTACAACGACTGTACATATTATCTAGCCTTTGGGATTGTTCACGCAGTGTCACCGGAATGAAATCGGACTCACAAAAACGGGTTAACCTAAAACATGGAATCCGGAATCCGGAATCCGGAAACCGGAGGCCGGAGGCCGGAAGCCGGAAGCCGGAAGCCGGAAGCCGGAAGCCGGAAGCCGGAATACGAAATATGAAATCCGGAATACGGAATGTAAAGAAGTTTGGTAGAAATTTTTGACAAAGGTTGAAGTCGCCTGGGTAATGGCTAGTGTAAAATCTCGCAGATCAGCTCTTTAAGTTGCATTTCATGATCCTGCATACGGTCTTTCTTAATAGTTATCCCTATATCCCTCCACATCGACTCAACTGGAAAGAACAAACCAAGTCCCAGACTAAGACTTCACTCCTGTCACCTACCTCCTCCTGTAAGACATCTATCGTCTTCTTCGGTTCTTTTAACCCTCTTATTAATTATTAATTCCAGTTTCTAGATTCCGTATTCCGGATTCCAGATTCCGGATTCTGGATTCTGGATTCCGAATTCCGGATTCCATGTTTTAGGTAAACCCCACAAAAACAGCTGCATGGAAATTATGGTACTGCATAACAATAAACAGTGAAAATGTACAAAAAACACAGAGAGCAGATAAAATGCGTGAAATGAAAGTGAACAGTATGCAGTTGTAATTCTACGGCGACCTTTTCATAGTATGGTGAACATTAATAAAGGAGAACCACAGATCAAAACAACAGCAGCACGTGGAGGTATGGCTTCACAGTATTCATCGACAATACAATTAAACACCACAGAGAACAAAGCGAATGCTTCAAGGGCGATTCCAACGTATTTATTGACCATTCTACGGCGGCCTTTTACAATATAATTATAGTGAACAAACGCTCATCAATCCATTTGACCGATTCGGTCTTCGTTTACATCGTATTCTTTGCAGCCAGACAACTCATCGGAGGTTCCATACGATTCCGTTGCCATTGGCTCATACTAGTACGACTCCACGTTGAAAACCACATGTTCAGCTTCCTCGGCCTTTTTCGAAGACAGAACGAAAGGTTAAAACGAAGAACTCTTCGACAGATCGCACGGAATGACAACCTCGTTCCCAGGGTCCTCTCTCTTCCTCCCCGGAGGAAAAGAGAGGACCCTGGGAACGAGGTTGCAGCCATTGATCGCCAATAGTGACGTCACAACAGCACATGCTTGTTCCCATTCCCTCCATGTCAAGCGCGCGGCCATTTCAGAAACGTTTTCGTTTGTATTTCAGATATTTCCGTACTCCCAGTTGTTTTACTCCCTTAAAAGCTCAGATATGACAAATTCTACGTGATTTTGTATTCAAGTAGTCCTTCTTAGTGTTCGTTGAATGGGAAATGACACGAAGCAAAGGTTTCGAAATTTTGGTTTATTTGACCTTTAAGTAACATAGCGCTCCGACTTGAGCCTCTTCACGCTACTAATTTAGTTCTCCTCTCTTTCTCCTGTCAGAGTCATTTTGAGCATTTCTTTCTGCTCTTCATTTGGAGAACTTAGCAGAGCAAATGCAGGCCGATCCATGGCTATAACGCGTCCCTGACGCGTTCACTCTTTACCATCCCGCTTGCCGTGTGATCGTTTTTTCCGCCTTGTCTGGACCATTCGGTGCACCAATGAGTCACGTCGCTCCTCTCTGGAAACCGACATTCTGTGTTGAAAAATACCGTCTGTTCTTTTATCAACAATATATGAAAGGAATAAATAAAGTTAAATGAATAAAACTGAGCAAATCGTGTTTTTTACTGACAAAAAATTATCTTTTATACATTTGCTTTTTTCAGGTACGCCCGTGCGTACGGTGCGTCCAGGTAGCTACGCCCCTCCATCTATGAAGAAAAATAAAAGGAGGAAAAACTGCGGATATTCTTCACAGGTCCGAAACGCAAAGCACACTCTTACTGTTCAGAAGTTTTGCCTTTTTTACACAATAGTTTCTCCTAAGCTTGGAGTTTGCGGTTCATTTATATTTAATGTTAAAGGATACAGAAATGGTCAACTAGTTTTCAGTCATACATTGAACCGCTGACTATCAATGATACAAGAAAATCCTGCTATTGAATAATGATTCCATTGGCCGGGACTAAAAAGCAGTACAAAAGTGTCTGTATAAATGGCAAAGTTAAAAAGCACAACATCAGGTCTACTTGTTATTTTTTTTTTCAGTTGTACACTGATGATGTGTAGGCTGTGATGATGTCCTTTCAAAACTCAGTTTGTGCTTGCTTGAAAGTGCAAACGAATCAAGTAGGATGGCTGTTTATAGCACTGGTTTTATCATTTTTAAGCCATGTTTATCCATAAGGGTTTTTCTGCAAGGATTTTTGGTAACCAGAATCCATGATGAGGTTGCTGCGCACAAAATGTACCAGACAGGTTTTCCTAATTGCAGAGAAATGGGAAGTTCTACCCGGAATAACAATACTGCCACATAAAGCGGCTGCCAAGGTGCCCTTCAGGCAGGCACAGTTTGTCAGGCCGACAGTGCAATTCACACTGCGGGAACTTTTTTTATTGACTTCTTCTTTGCATGATTTTTTTTCAGCTACCTTCCTTGCATATTTTTTTGTATTTCCCCGTCGCCGCCTCGCACCTCTCACACCCACCCCATCACTTTTCTAATGGTCCGTCCCTAATGGTCAGCAATCTCACTTATATCGTCACGTTTTCGCGACTGACCGTGAAAGTTTCAAAGGCAAATTTACCGCGAGAGTCACCACACACTTTGGATTGTTTTATAACAATAGAATCGAATGGATTAACGCTATAGTTTGCCCGTGCGCCAAGTCGCGAAACCCTCCCTTTAACCTGGGTTAGCGCTAACTATGCTTCGAGTAACTGGGCCCGTTCAGGTGAACGTTCAGGGTTTTACTTCGAGAGCTTTTTCGTTACTCTGTGGCTTTACTAGATCATTTACTAAAAAACTTGTTTTAAACCCTTTTTGTGAAGAATGTGGAGACTGTTTAGCGCCGTGTCTTTGTTTTCTGATTGATTGCCTACCTTCCGGAAAACCAATTCACCTAATTGGTCCCTAAGCTTTTAGTACCACGAAAAAAATTCGAGAGGCTTATTTATTTTAAGCATGTTTGGGGAGAAGGTGGTGGTGGTGGTGGTGGGGGCGGGGAGGGGGTGGATAGAGAGAGGGGGCTAATTTGAGAGGGGGACTTATTTAATGTAGTGAGACGCATTACCGGTAGCAAAGAGGAGGAAGAAACAGACTCTAAAATAATACGCTTCCCTACTTCCTGTTGGGGTCGTCTGGCCAAAGAGAACTAACTTTACTACAAGACAACCATAACCGGATCAGTCCACATGAAGTGTTGCAGTCGTGATTAATAACTAATAGAGTCTAGAGTGGTTTTCAATTGAATGTCGAAAGTAATTTTACAATAAATGTCAAAATTCTCGCGCGCTGATTGGCTAATTTTTATCATCAATAAGATTACAGACGAATGAAATTTTAATTTATGCGAAAATCTGTACAAGATGAAGTAAAGGCGATACGCAGGACTTATAACAGTTCTAACATTCCAGCTTCTATCGAAAAAAACCTTTACTAGACTTCTTGTTTTACAAAAGTTTCGCCAGAAACAAAAAAGTCGTAAACTGTTCATTGGACATCGACGTACCTTCTGTTAAGTTTCCCGCCTGGTGCTCTGAACATGAACTAAACAAAAAACTTGCTCGGAATGACTGCGGAACAGCCAGACGAAAGTCTTCGACGCTTTTGGGACAAGGCACGGACTTAAACATAAACGTTAAAGTAAGGCAAAACAAAGTAACAAAGTAAGGCCTTTTCATGTGTTGGTGTTAAAATCTGGAATGGGATACCAACTAGACTAAAAAACTTATCCAAAAACTCTTTTAAAAAAACTATAAGAACAAAACTCATTGAAATACTAGAATCTGAAAACACATATGTCGAGATAGATACCTTAATTAACATGATGAAAAACTAAATTTCCGACTAGAGTCAAGTTTTAGTCTCTAGCTTTCCCCTTTTGATTCTACCTAGACAGTAATATTTACATGTTGTTAAGCGATTTTTGATTCTGTTTAATGTAATCGGAAGACGAATCAGTAATAATATTAATAATAATATAAATATTTATAATAGTAATATTTAAGGACTGGTCCGCCTCGATTAGCTGTAGAACTATTTGCGGCCCAGTCCACCAAGAATTATCGACTTGTAAAAGAGTTGAAATAAACTTGAACTTAAACCAAAATCAATCGGGATTTTCACGCGAGCTTTTTCCTGCGCTTTGCGCCGGCTGCATGTAATTACTTTGTATTATGATTTGCTCATTGCACTGTTTCAGTCTGTTGTGATTGGCTGGAGTAATTGCTTTGGTTTTGGTTCTACGACACACAATTTAAATTCGCTCGATCATTAATTCATAGTCTGTTATTTGAAGCTTACAAATTGATTTATTTTCTTCCTGCACAACTCGCCTCGACTAGCTTACGCTATATGTGAGTTGTACATGTGCTTCTTTTAATTGTTAAATATTAAGAAAATTTATTGTTGTTGTTATAAATCAATCAATCAATTACTTAATTAATTAATTAATTAAGAATAAGGGGGTAGGGGAGGAGGCTTAAAAGAGAGGGGGACTTAAAAACGTCCTTCCTCTGAAAAAGGGGGGTTATTAGAGAAGGGGCCTTATTTGAGACGGGGGATAAATAGAGGATTTACGGCAAATGATTTACTAAACTCTCAGACTGACAACAAACTTATCAGCTTTTAATTCTCAATTTAAAATCGTTTCTTCATTGGACTCATCTAGCGGGCAGAGGGGCGGACGTCCGGAAGAATAAAGAGCGGAAGAATAAGCAGGGAGGGTGACCCAAGTGCTAGGGTTACCCTGGCAGGAGGGTCACCCTCCCTACATTTCTTCCTTTTTCATCATGACAACCTGAACGCCATCATGACTGACCGAGTACAACGTGGGGCGATGTAATCTTTCTTCTCTCTCAGAAACGGAAAATATTTCTAGTGCAAGGTCGGTAGATCCTTTCATATTTCTAGCTTCTTCTGGACCGAGTCATGGGTCAAATCAAATGACCGAACTGGACCAGGGCCGTGTTTGACAATGGCAACTTGTCGTTGTCTAGCAATAAGGTAACAATTAACAGCATTCCATAACACTAGAAAGCAGCAATAACAGGCAGTACAGACAGGAGAATCAAAGTACTTGGCAGAACTTTTTTTGTTGTCGGCCATTTTGTATGCGATTAATTATAAGTAGTCCCGGGTGGTAGGGTAACCCTACCTATGAAATTTTGCTTGTAAACCTGGGCTATCTTTGACCCTTCTGCTAGGGCAACTCTAGCAGTAGCAGAAGATTTTGACCCCTCTACTTTCCAGCACTTTTATTTTGATGAATGATTATACTACCAATATTTCTACATTGTTACCTTAATAGTGGTATCAAAGAAATAACCAGTCATTGGTGAACAAGTTATGAATCTGTTTTCGACATAATAGCTTACCATAACAACACTCTGACCTGTTGAAAACATCCCAAATTAATAGCTTTAAACGATAATAATTCAAAAGCTAGCTCGGTGACCTCCATTTTTTATCGTTGGGAAATAAATAACACAATAAAATACAACTTAAAAAGTGTAGGAGCAGATTCAGAACCACTGTAAATTTTCGAAACTTCAAGGTGACTCTGAATCTCCTTCTATATTCTTTTTTTAATTTTGCAAAATATTGGATCTTGACATACTTATTACTTTTCAACAATATAAATTGGGGGTAACCGAGCTCGTTTTTTTAGTTGTTTTCTCTTTAAGCCAAAATTAGTGGTCTTTTAAACAGTTTATAGTGTTACCACGGTAACCTATTGGGAGAAATAAAGTTCACAACTTGTTTACCAATGATTGGACATTTGTTTGATGCCACCAGAAAAGTAACAGCTTGTAACAATTGGCAGTAACAATCCATCAAAGTACTGGAAACTGGCGAGAGCCGCCTAAGTTATGACAACCAAACTCATTGTAACAGGGAAATTTAAATACAAAAACAGCAGATCATACAAAGCCCGTTTGCGAAACACTGAAATATTGTTCGCAAGGTTTGCGACAAAACTTTAAATACGACTGAATGTTTTCATTATTCAATGTCAATTTTCCTCCAATTGTTGAAAAGTGGAGATTCTTTACACATCAGCTTAAACGTGAGATTCGAAATTTGCCGGACAAAACAGCAGTTAGCAAGCTAAAGATCAGAATGTAAGGCAAACCATTTACAACCTTAAATCCCTAAAAAGCCTTTCCATCATTTTCAATGCCAGTTTGCTTACAGAGTGAACACCGCTTCTGATAAACGTTTATGTGTAGAGTTGTTTTGACAAAACAGTAAAACGTGTAGGATTTTGTTGACAACAGCAAATGGGCAGGCTTTTGGTCCATAACAGCTGGAGTAACATCAAAACAGTGCCCAACAATTGTTAGCGTTTATTGTTAGGCAAACCATTTACAACCTCAAAGCCATGAAAAGCCTTCCCATCATTAATTTTTCAATGCCAGTTTGCTTAGAGAGTAACACTGCTTCTGATGACAGTATATGTGTAGAGATGTTTTGACAACAGTAAATGTGTAGGGTTTTATTGACAACAGCAAACGGGCAGGCTTTTGGTCCATATTGGGCAGAGTAACAAGTAAACAGTGTCCAATAGTTACCGTTTCTTTAATTGCTTTTGTTTCATTAGATGTGCTTCAAAGAAGCTTTAACTAACATAAAACCTCTCATGGGAAATACAATGGAAATATTACAATATTTACCAGTGTACGTGATAACTTCCAGATATAGAGTATATGTTTTTAAATTCATGTTCAAGAAAATGGTTATCCTTTGTCAAACAAAACATTCAAGTTTTTATGGCAAAAACTGAACTAAAGTGTCCTTACTGAATGGATACTGCTACACTTCTTGCAAAATATCACAATCTACTTTCTAAGTAATGATAGCTTGACGCAACAGTTTTAAGAACAAAGCTTACTGCTAAAGCTTGTCCTCGTTTATGTAATACATAAAATATGAGTGGGAGACCTTTATGGGCATTTAAAACGGCGAGCCGCAGGCGAGCCATTTTAAAGCCCATAAAGGTTGGACGCGAATATTTTGTCTTACTTGTGAAATGAAACAATAGATTGTGTTTGTAGTGTTTGTAATGTTAGTAGAGATCTGTATGAAAGTTAATGCATACCAATTAGCGGTGCAGGACTCTTTTATGAAAGTTAATGATTTTTATTGGGGTTTAGAGAGGTATACATGTGACTCAAATAGTACCCGTAGATTGGTCGTTATGAATTATTAATGAATTTTACAACAATTATTATTAATCTATACAATGACGTTTAAGAATGCATGCACTGAATTCCGTATTTACTTTTTGTATCAAGGAAGTTTGCAGATGCCTTCAAATGGAACTGAATAACAAACCAACTCTGACTATATCTGTACTGATGTTTCCGCTGTCGTTGTATCCTTCACCTTATAATAGTCTTTGGATTCATCCAGTTTGTTGAAATCAAAGTATTCCACCTTCTCCAGCAACATCTCTTCCACTCGTTCAACAAGATCATTAAAGCTTGGCCGTTCATTAGCAGTTTCCCTCCAACACTTTGTCATCAAGGCGTAACTGGGAGGGAAATCAAAAACAGTAACTTCTCTCTATCCTGCACAGCTAAATAGTGATACAATATAAAGGTGCACAACTTTCAAGCTTAGACCCAAGCTACTATTACTAAGTAGTAGCCCTAATCTTTTCTTTCACTATCAACAATTCATAGTCTTTCGACATTTCAACTTTTTCTGGAAAATTCAGTATGTAGTTCATATGACTGTGTCCCATTTTGTTGGCTTTAGGTTTATACATGTTTTTCGGTTAAGAATGGTGTGTGAAAGTAATGTTCAGGGGACCCAACGACAAG
Organism: Pachyseris speciosa; assembly: GCA_016490735.1. NCBI lineage: Eukaryota > Metazoa > Cnidaria > Anthozoa > Scleractinia > Pachyseridae > Pachyseris > Pachyseris speciosa. The sequence continues at coordinate 97,546 of JAEMWC010001107.1, read as the reverse complement.
TTTCGGTAGATATCTGTTCGGAGGAGGGTATTTCGCCTTAGGCTTTTGGCGTCTATGAAAGAGTGCACTTGGATTTTCGTGACTAAAACGTGGCCTAAAAAAATCGCAATGGGGCAATCATACTCCCTAAGATTGTCGGAAAGGTCATGTTTGCAGTCAAAAACGTCACCTAGCATTTTCGGAAAAATAGTTCCCTAGAAAGTCCGTGGAAAGTTCATTTCTGCTAGCACTTTCTCAGAGGAACATTTTGTTCCCTACCATTTTCGGGCAAGTACAATTTCAGCTAAATTCTCCTAGCTGACCATGCAAAACATCATTTTAAGCAAACTTCCAACACAACAATGTACTTAAAAATGCCTTTCTACAGCTTTTGGTTGATTTGGCTCGTTGGGTGCCCCGAATATTGGCGTGAATTTTGTCCTCGAGTTATGTTAGTGTTGATGGTGGGTGGGGAGGGTGTTGGCTAATGGACAGTACATGACTGTCTAACGTAAATGGAACATTACAATCTTCCTGTTTGTTTTTGTAGCTGTAGGTAACGTTTTGTTTGGCCCATTTTACAGTTGCAACCTTAGTGACATGGCCTTTATGAATGTCAAGACTAAGCTGGACATGATTAGCTTGTTTTGATACAGACCTCACTGCTTTTCTCATGTAAATCTTGTTGTTCATATGGTGGCTAGTCCACATTTGCATGAGAAAGACAGAGAGGTTTGTATCAAAACAAGGTCACCTCCAGCCTTATTTCCATTCATAGGCCAGGTCACTGAGCATACTACTGCCAAATGGGCTGTTCGGCTTTGGAGAAATACTACTAAGACAAGGCTTGAAAAATGTGTTTCTGATTCTTTCGATTGTTAAAACCATTGAAATATTAGTCTGTGACAAGCTCTCTAATGGGGTCTCACAAATATGGTGCAAACAGCGAGAGGATTGTGGCAGGGACAGGGGCAGGGTGAGTAAACACTGCTCCAACTCTCTCGCAGCTCACTTCACTCGCCACTCACCCCCGAAATAAATCTTTCATGAGACCTCAATAGGGGACTAGCCTGTGTGCAACAAAGGACATAAGAGACGTCTTCACGCAGGCTGACGGAGAGCTTGCTCCCAGGCTATTAAAGCATTTAAGGTGATCCCATCATGAATTCACTAATATCATTTTGCATGGTGTGCACTGTGCCTCTTTCTCTTGTTTTGAAGTAACACAAGAACCCATGCTGTCTCGTGGGGGTACTCATTACTTAGAATCACTACCGTGACAGGAGACATAATAAACTCAAACTTACAAAGACTCTGGACAGATATCAGGCCTTTCCATCCGGTAGCCTTTCTTAAGACGCTTTAATATCTCCGTGTGATTTAGCAGTGGGTACGGCGAGCCACCTGGAATTAGTCAATGTCATCGTGTAACAACATTTCTTCAATTCTGTTTAAAAACATATGCGAACTTTAAAAAAAAAAAGGCTCGCACTATGTTCCAAGGCAGGTAACCAAAATGCTGTGACATTCACTGAACATAATTTAAACAAAAAAACTACTTTTTTCATTATCTATTAAAGACAAAGGAGGTCTTAAGTGCTTAACAGGAGGAGAGAAAATTAATACAAGACGAGCTGAAATGAAGACAATTATGCACAAAGAAACGATAATTAAATAAGAAAAAAATTATTCAACGAAATGGATTTGGAAAGCAGTCGGTAGTTGAGGTTAAAAATCTGCCGCTTTTCATGTCCTTGCCAATAAGTCTTCTGTTAAGTCTCAAGCAGACTACTGCGAAACAGCTTAAAAAATCTTTTGAAAAATGAGTGGAAACAACTTCCGGCCAAAATCAAGGACTCTGTATGGAGAGGAATATCGTACTCGGTGATATGATCTTGTATCCAGAATATTGTTATGTCGTAACCGGTAACGTTATATCGTAGCCAGAATGCCATTATGTTGTAACCGGTGACCTTATATTGTAGCCAGATGTCATTATGTTGCACCCAGTGATCTTATATTGTAACCAGAATGCCATTATGTCGTAACCGATAACGTCATATCGTAGCCAGATGCCATTATGTTGCACCCGGTGACCTTATATTGTAACCAGAATGCCATTATATCGTAACCGGTAACCTTATATTGTAACCAGAATGCCATTATGTTGCACCCGGTGATCTTATATTTTAACCAGAATGCCATTATGTCGTAACTGGTAACGTTATATCGTAGCCAGAAGCCATTTTCCTGCATTATGTCGTACCTGATAATCGTAACCAGAGTTCCATGATGTCGTAACCGGTAACGTTATATCTTAACCAGATGCCATTATCCTGCATTATGTCGTACCCGATAATGTTATATCGTAACCAGAATGACATCATGCCGTAACCAGTAACATCATATCGTAGCCCAGATGCCATTATCCTGTATTATGTCGTACCTGATGTTATATCGTAACGAGAATGCTATTTTACCTTTGTTTTCCGTACATGGTGCAGATAACCACGCATGCTTTTGTAGCCACAACTTGGAAATTCCTGTATGATATTTCTGACAATATCATCTAACTCTTGCGCCATAAGAATAGCATATGTATGACGGATCGATAGGCCATTTTCTTCCAACCTATACTGTTTTCACACTTACGCAGAGCATTTTGGCTATGTCAGTTGCCTTAAATCCATTCTCAAGAAAGTATTCCAGCTGTTTAAAGGAAATATCAGATTTAGGCCTACCATTTAAACCTGTTTTTATTTCTGTAGGCGAAGGTGTGAAACTCATCATTATCCGTTTATCAATTTTTGATGGCATCCTTGCTGCTTCTCGAAATGCATGAGAACTGAATCATCTAAAGTACCCCAAGCCTCAACAACAGAGTACAAATCCAGTCGATCTTGTATCTTGCGTAGTCGATGTTGCTGCTGTAATCCATACTTCCTAACTTATTTATCGCATTAACACGGCTTTAAAGTTTTCAGTGACAAACTCAAGAGGTGATTGATACTGACCTTCCATATTTTGCACTCAAAGCTTATAAAGCTGAAAAGTAAAATGAACGAGTTTTGTGTGTTTGAGACCGCTCCTCCAGGGAGCTGAAGCAAAGGCGTTTTTGAACTATGTAGTGCAACCGGAAGTGGACGTTTCTCATGCATATTCATTCACAGTGATTGTGCGAAAATTTTCAAGTAAATCGTCTCTATAAGAGTAAAGAGACTTAGTAATATAAATGTGGTAGCGCCAAGGCAAGTAAAAAGAGAAAACGCCTCGCTTCCGGTTTCTCTTTGTAGCTAAAAAAAAAAAAAAAAATTGGTGCTTAATAACTTTGCTACATTGAAGGAAAATCCTGAACAGGAAATACGTCCTTACATGTAGGCTTTCACTCGTTCGTTATTTTCACGGACTTATAAACCTACAATAAGCTGTAACAGAAGTTATATGCCTCTGGCTGTAGTGAGCAGTTTAAAATATGCATCAACTTAACTTACTTAAAGCTTAAAATTACCTTAAGTTTTCTGAGGCCCGGTTGTTTCCACCGTTTCCCTGCCTGTCTTCGCTGTTTTAGTTCCTGGGGATATGTGGTCAAACTGTCTGGGCGTATTTCGTATAAAAGTTTCCCTTGTTTTGAATAGAACATCGACAAGATGCCAAAAAGATGCCTTTTCTCACATGGAAATAATGTCACGTGACATACATTTCGCGCCATTTTTAAACAAAATGGAATGCCGCTGACCATATTTCAAGTGTGAATAACATAAAGATACGACAAAGCATAACCGATTACGACATATATAATAGCATTCTCGTTACGATATGACATTATCAGGTGCGACAAAAATGCAGCATAATGGCATCTGGGCTACGATATAACGTTACCGGTTACGACATAATGGCATTCTGGTTACAATATAAGGTCACCGGGTGCAACATAATGGCACCTGGCTACGATATAACGTTACCGGTTACGACATAATGGCATTCTGGTTACAATATGAGGTCACCGGGTGCAACATAATGGCATCTGGCTACGATATGACGTTACCGGTTACGACATAATGGCATCTGGTTCCAATATAAGGTCACCCGGTGCAACATAATGGCATCTGGCTACGATATAACTTTACCGGTTACGAGATAACAATACTGTGGATACGAGATCACATCACCGAGTACGACATAACAGCATACCGGGTACGATAAGACAGTAAACCGGCAAATACAATACAATACATCATACGGTACGATCCAATAACATTTTTGTCCGATATTCCCCTCCACAACTCTGCTTGGAGAGTTGCTGGGATATGAATGGCAAATACTATCCAGAGTTTGAGCAGCTAACTACCAGAGGGAACAAAAAAAAATCAATAGACTGCTTTGGTAGAGACTGAAAATATTACCAAGAGTTCCAATTTCCCACATGACAACTCCGTAAGACCAGCTGAAATTAACAGAGAGGAATCAAAGTATAAGAGTCTTATTATAACAGCAAAGTCAGATTACCTTGATTTCATAAGTCTGGGTCACTAAGAAGGCTCGCAAAAGAGATTTGATGGGCCAAACTTACTCCATTTATGCCTCTACTGGTAGCAATTAATCAGTTTAATTGATTTATGTATTTTCTTTCTCGAAGATATTAGCTCAATAGAGCTACTCTGATAATTCGAGTTGAAATAAAGTGTATGTATGTAGGTATGTGCTAATCACGCAGGTCATTTCATTGGTTCACGTTCCATTTTGCAGCAGCTGGAAGAAACCCTTACTGAAGAAATACTTCAAAGAAAAACTTGATAGGTAGATTGGCTCGAGCATATGGAACCATTTCATATATAATTTATGGCAAATTCACACAATTTCAAAGGACACGGACTCAAAATGTTCTTCGAGTTGTCGTTTTCAAGCTCATAATTTGTATCCTCAAGTAACAGCTTTGTGCATGTACCCTTTCAGCTATATCTTTTTTTCCTTCCGAACAATTTTTATGTTAATTTTTTAACTTTTAGAGGATAATTTGTACGCCAAATTTATGCAATAAAAAAATATAGGTTACCATGCTCAATTCTTTGTAACACCACGAGAAAGGGAAAATTACGGCTGACAAAGCCGCCGACCGGTTAGCTCAGTGGTTGAGCACCGGACTACCGGGGAGGTCGCGGGTTCAAACCCCGGCCGGACCAACACTCAGGGTCTTTAAATAATTGAGGAGAAAGTGCTGCCTTTGTAATGACATCTACAAACGGTTAGACTTTCTAGTCTTCTCGGATAAGGACGATAAACCGTAGGCCCCGTCTCACAACTCTTCATAATTCTCTGATTCTGTGGGACGTAAAAGAACCACAAGGGACGTAAGAAAACTCTGGCAGTGACCATCCCTAGTGTCTGTCTTAATTTGATATTGATATTACGGGGGCACTCAGAACTCAACTTCATTAATTGTAAACTGCGTTATAAGCAGTCTGACAAAGTCCCCCGGCCAGTGTTGTAATGCGCATTTGAATATTGCATAGAAAATGCGCAATATAAATGTGATATATTATTATTATTATTACAAAGTTCAATGTGAAGACAAATGCACCATGTTTCTGATGTGCACGCATGAGGGCACGCAAAATAATGCCATAAATTATGAGCAGTAAGGATGCGCCATGCAATTGTGAGGAATCATTATAAGTATCCCTTTCTGAAAAAATAATGTTGGCAAAGGTTGGAAAAGGGGGATTCCAAAATTTTGATGAAAGTTCCGTCTATAATTTCAAGAGCGTGATAGGGGGTGAAGGGGATCCCAACTGGGGCTCAAAAATCACTGAAAACTAATCCTGTTGCTGCTGGTTATGCATTTTGTTTCACTTTGATATCACTATAAAGATAACAAGGTAATTATATTGTGTTGAAACAGTTTGCCACCCCTCTCGTTCAACATCCGCGTTCAACAGGGTGCAGCAAAATCGAACGGACGTTGAAGCAAATGTTGAAGCCGTTTGCCCGGGCCTTTGGTAATAATATATCACAATACAGGAGCTGAAAAGTTCTGGACACTAGTGTTATCCTCCTTAAATTTGTCTCATTAATATTACGTTTTTAGCAGCTTTTAAAACATATTTTCCAGTCGCACCCTCACAAAATGAAATGTACTATTGTGTATAGAGAGAGTGAAAATAGAGGGAATAAGTTAAGAAATATAATTGGTATGTGAAAAGAAAATTATTGACCACCATGCATTCAGAAGAGTTAGATCCATGCAACATTATTGAGGGCGATACATTTCTTGCCACATTTTCCATGGCACGTGTGCTCCATGTATGATATGTGGCATGACACAACCTCGTACCCAGGGTCTTCGTTCCCTTGACCAGCGGTCGGGAAACGAGCGACCCTGGAAAGATCCGATTTGAAAGTCCGAAAATATTGGACTTCTAGCTGAACTGCGCATGCTTAGGGTTCAGAGAGTTTGTAAGAGTTCTGTTTAATTTCCGTTTATTTGAATCGTTTGAAAAAGCCAATCAGTCTCTCATTTCATCAAGCCTGCGCAGTGCAGAAGGAAGACTCGAGGGACGAGAATGGCATGACATTACGACTCACATGACATGCACAGTGGGAGTGTGCCAAACCAATTGGGAAGAATGATATAATACATACACATCGCTCTTGACACTGAAGATCTCTTCAAAGATTGACTCAGGAGCCATCCACTTGATTGGCAGTTTCTTCTGCTTTTTGCCTTCATACACCTCACTGTGCAACTGTCTCATCAAACCGAAGTCGCCAATCTTGAGCTTTTTACCGTGTCCCACGAGAATGTTCCTTGCTGCTAGATCCCTGTGCACAAGGCCCTTCTCAGAAAGGTATCTCTGTAAAATAACCCAAAAGTACTGGTGTTTATGTTGTGGTATGAAATTTGCTTTGGTATGAAATAATATGATATTTATTTCCATTGTCTCCTAACCCTAATTTATTCATAGTAGACAAAGGACATAATTTTCATACTGGTATGAAATAATTTCATACCAAAGTAAATTTCATACCATAACATTTACACCATCTAGAGCAAAGTATTAAGTTATGAGAAGGATTTATTTCCAAATGACAGCCATCTTGGGTTGTCTGCCATCTTGTGTTCCTTGATGCTCCAAATGCTCAGAAGACCACAAAAAGAGACTAAAATATAATCAAGACCTGTAGAAAAGCACTGAAATAATATGGAAACATTACAGTCATAGTACGACTGATGACCATTTTCTGTAGCCTCCTTCGCAGACATCTTTGGGCTCATCATGCGTTCCTTGCCCACTAACGTCTGCTGAACTGAACTGCCACTTCCGTTCGTCGACGGTTAGCCTTTGTTTTGAAGAAACCAATAACGAGCTGCGTAAGAATGGAAATCGACACCTGATTCACGTGCATCGTCTGTGAAAATAATCCAGGGGGTATCCAGGGGTCGAAGTCCTACTTTCCATAAATTGGAAAACGAACGATGATTGGCTAACCGCCGCGAACGGAAGTGGTAGTTCAGTTCAGCAGACGTTCGTGGGCAAGGAATGCGTGACGAGCCCAAAGACGTCTGTGAAGGAGGCTACATTTTCTGGTTCTTTAAGAACAACAATTAATGTTGCTTTTGCTGGAAAACCCAGCTGTGATCAACTTGAGCTTGCCAAAGAACAATGACTCATCGCACCCAATTGTTCTCAAAATATTTCCCAGAGAGGTTCCAAATTTTGATGGCACTTGCTCACATATTAAAAGAAAAGTTATAAACGTCCAAAGACTGCAAGACTACAGCCTGACCCCAACCCCCAGAGGAGACATATTTAACAATCAGTCAATACACGACTACAACCAGTCAACATTTTATTTCCAGGTGCACTAATCTCTTCATCAAAAACAAACGAAACGGTTTATCCCATTGAAGTGCTCCATTGAGAGAATTTTTGAAATTTGTCTCTTCAAGTCATCGAGTTGCCAATGGTTGACAGTAATTTGTCATATTGTAACCAATAACAGGTATCATAGCAATCCCAGCAATGGGTCATTTATGAAGAGGTGCACACTCACGTTCCTTGACAGCTGATTCCACATTTTTATTTGGCGGTTTACAACAGTGGCCGGGGGACTAAACAGATTGCTTGTGCAGTTTACAATTTATGAAGTAACTAATGAGTGCTCCTGTAACGTGAATATTGAATTAGGACAGACACTAGGGGTGGTCACAGCCAGAGTTTTGTTACGTCCCTAGTGGTTCTTTTTCTGTGAGTCAGATTAAGTGAAACGCACTGTGAGACTGGACCTATGGTTTATCATCCTTATCCAAGAAGACTAAAAAGTCTAACCATTTTTAGACTATGTCATTACAAAAGTACCACTTTCTCCTCAACTATTTAAAGACCCCGAGTGCTGGTCCGGCAGGTTTTTGAACCCGCAACCTCCCGCATGGTAGTCCGGTGCTCTACCAATTGAGCTAACCGTTAAAAACTTCATAATTTTGTGAAATACAGATTAGTGCATGCTGACCATCTGAAAACTTACCACTGGACTGTTAAAAATAATGCCTTGGAAATGCTTTCTAGCTGACCTGACTCATGGTTTTAAATGGAGGCTGTATATGGAATTAGATTGGATAATATACTTTCACTATATCTAGTGGCTTAGATGCCTCCAAAACAACCTATACGGAAGTTACATATCTGTGATTTACGTACCATCCCTTTTGCAATCTGCCATGCAAATTTCAGAACGTCAAGCGACTCAAATGAGTCACAATCTTTATCACATTCATCATTGCTTGTCTGTGTAGGAGCTTCTGCATCTTCAGCTGGGTTTGATTCCGAAAATACAATCAATGGTATTGTACAGGTATGTTCATTGTTGTCATCAACATCCTCTTGCTCTTGTTCAGAAGTGGAGGGACGGGTGTTTTCATACAACACCTCTGTTTTCTGTCCCTCTGCTTCCTTAACTTCCTAAATGAAAGAAAATCAACAACTCAGAACATAAAGCACGCCACTCACTTATCTGGTAATTACCGTGGCCGAGGGTTACCACTGAAGATCAAAACTGAAAAGTTGAAAGTGACTTTCCACTTGCTATTGTCAACTACCCACTTCTCAGTTTTGAAGTTGCCACTTGCAGTTGGGATTTACGACTTGAGAGTTGTTGTTTACCGCTCTCGAGTTAAGATTTACAACGTGCGACTTGTTGCATACCAATTGCGAGTTGAGACTTGTAATTTGCGACTTGTTGATTACTACTCACGAGTTAAGACTTTCGACTTAGACTTGGACCACCCCTTCCTTCCCCTTCAATTTCTTTGATAATTGAGAAAACACTAACAGTAGCCTGGCACTAGGGTACTTCAAGACAAGGTGCGAGTAATGGCGGACAAAGGTAACCGGCAAACATTGTAAGGTTACATTAATTTGCAATGACTTCTTAGCTTTTAGAACACTCCTAAGATTCTGGTCGGATAATGAAATAAAAGCGCTATGAATGAAATCTTCTTCCACAAGATATAGTTGAATGATACAATCATGGTTTCCCTGCTAGCAGAGGCCTCTTTTCCTTGTATTGTATTATTTAACAGTCTCTGTTGAGCATGCGCTGCGGTTTCTTAGCGACCGAACTATCATGTGATGCTTTTAGCACATGATCAAATGACAAGCAATACTAGGAGCACGTGTTTTAAAACCTTCATCCATTACCGTAGACGGCGCCTTAATCAAAGACCGTTTCGACCCATAACAAGTCTCTTTTCCCCTGCACACTGAATACAAGGAAAAGAGGCCTCTGCTAGTAGGGAAATCATGGTATTCAATGGGTGAGTCACTTTAATTTTTTTTGTATAATTTTGAAATCAAAAACGATACACTTACAGAACGGCAAACTTCAATATTAAAGTCCTGGTCGCACTCGCCTGCAAGCAAGCTCTCTATTGGGGTCTCACACGAGATTAATTTTGGTCGCGAGTCGCGAGCGAAGCAAGCGGTGAGAGGATTGGAGCGGGGGTGAGAGAAGGAGAGCTTGCCGTGATGACTGAAAATTTTTCATTTCCACTTCGCCTGGGCGAAGGGAAATGCCATTGGCTGAAAAATGACATACCATCAATCAATTATGATTGATGACAGCCTCGCTTGACCTGCCACAAATTTTAAACACGAGCGCGTTCCTGGGGGCATGTGAAAATATCGGAATTCACTACGAAAATGAAAGCCGAGCGAGGGCGCGAAAAGCTCTTAGCTTTTTCCTTCCGTGAAGGATTTCTGTCGACTCTGTCGTTCTTTTAAAGTTGACAAAGTTCAATGTGGAAGCGAGGCCCATTGCATTGGAGAAGAAAATTTGTTTCAACCGGCTCGGCTCGGCTCGATGATCGGTGTTGTCCTCGCAAAGCTTTGCACGACTTCGGCGTAGTTTATTTATGGTGAAATAGTCCTCTGCATATACAAACGGATCAGTTGCTTCGCAGTATATTAACGGCGAAATATTCCTTTGTATATGTATGAAATGGTTCAGTTACTTCGCAGTTTGTTAAATGTGAACTATTCCTCTGGAATATGTTATGTTAATGACACAGTTTCTGTGGAGTTCATTAACTGTATTCTTCTGTTTGTTTGAATGGATCAGTTACTTCGCAGTTTATAATTAAATGCGAAATATTATTTTTCTTCTCAAAAAACAACAAGGAAAATTTTTACCGCTTCTTTTCCGAAATACAAGCATCCAGCTGCGCTACTTGGAACTGTTTGCATGGCTTGATTGTAAAACGGTTATAGAATGTCATACTTCCGGTGGAATTTAATCCATCTCCTTACTGCGCTGTAGTTTCCAGGGAGGATATGAAAATTCTTCAGTCATCGCGGCAGGCTCTCCTTCCCGATCCCCAATCCTCTCGCGCTCAAAACAAATCTCGCACGAGACCCCAATAGAGAGCTTGCTCACAGGCTATGGTTCCACCTGATTTGTGCTCCACCCAGTAGGGCCACCCCTCCTGGTTCCCCTTAGTTCCTAGTACTAGGGGATATGGGCCCATCCCCGGAGACCGATCAGGACTCCTGTCCAAGGTGGCTACCCCCGGTACCACTCGATCTTTTCTTCCCCAAGGAGAGCTTCTCTCCTGGTCGCCTTACCCCTAGATTTAAGCGCTTCCCTGCACTAGAATATTGCCCATTACTTCTTGAGTGCTTTCTGTGTGATATCTGTGTGAACCTTTATGCGAAACTACTGCCAATTGAAAAAGTGTATTAATTAACTTAAGCCTAATAAGATTATTTGCCAACATTTTGATACAACACAACTACCTGGAATCTTAGCTTATGCACCGAAAAAAAAAAACAGAAAAATAGATAGGTCTTCCCGACAGCACAAATTCAACTAAACTCTGCTTTTTGTTGAAATCCCTTTCCAGACAGTTAAAAATACGGTATTCGTGTTCATCATCGGACAGCCAAAAAAAAAAATGGAAAACTCAAAAACAGAATAGGCTAGTTCTAGTTGTTACAACTTAGTATCAGTAACGTTCAGGTCTTCCTGCGATCTAGCGATCGAGTTTTCAGTCTTGATTTGTCCACGCATTTCGGAGAAAAAAGTCATTTCCCGAAACGAAGAGAACAATGGCATCTCTTTCTATGGTAATGCTAATGGTAATGGTAATGGCTTTATATACCGCATATAACACATCAAAGTAGGCAACAGGTACCCCTTTCGGGCGAAGCCTCCCCGCAGAGGCCATTATAAGGAGTGGCCCCCATCTCCCCCGGGCACGGACGCTGAGGGCCCAGTTGCTCGAAGCATGGTTTCCGCTAACCCTGGTTAAATACTATGACAACCTATAGGTTTTAATACATCTTAACCAGTGGTTAGTGCTAACCATGCTTCGAGCAACTCAGCCCAGAGGACTAAATTCCCCTCAAAGCCATCTTGAATCCCACAAACCGTGAAACGATGTTTCTTCATTCTACGTGAAACAGACAATCTAACGTAAGGTGGCCGATAATACTTTATGTCGGGAGATTTGTAGCTATTTGTTGTCGCAAATTAATTCTTCGATTGCCACCTTGAGATGTGATGATACACAGAAAAAAGAAATGGTGCTAAAGCTAAGAAGACACTTCAAATTAATGTAACTTTACAATGTTTGCCGATTACCTTTGTCGCCTTAGTGCCAGACTCGTGTAGTGTTTTCTCGGTTATCAAAGAAATTGAAGGGGAGGGGAGGAGTGGTCTGAGTCTAAGTCTTAAGTCTTACAAGTCTCAACTCGCAAGTCGTAAATCCCAACTGCAAGTGGCAACTTCAAAATGGAGAAGTTGGTAGCTGACAATAGCAAGTGGAAAGTCACTTTCAAATTCTCAGTTTTGATTTTCAATGGCCACCCTCAGCCGCGGTAGGTAATATTACTAAGATTTTCTTCACTAACTGGCATATCAGCTTTTTAATTGGACATGAGATACAATTTGCAGTCAGCACTACATTTCTATTTTAAGCACAAATAATGAAAAATAATAGTTTTCTTGCAACATCTTGAAAAGTAAACAATACAAACTTAAGGTAATTCGTATGTCAAAAGCTCCAGTTTGTCAGTATCTTCTTGGATTAATTTGATTGGTTAGCTCTGCTTAAGGAGGACAGTGTGCACAGCTTGGTACAGCAATTGCTGATTGACTGCCTAAGAAATACACAGTGTCAGCTGAGGTGACATGCATGACACTTGCAATCCATACCATGCCGACTTGAAAGGTGACACAAATCCTGGACTACATGTATGTATTACCTTAATTTGATAATTACCAGTATATTTCATTGTCGTTGTTTTTGCCATCGCAAACACATGTGGTCAATAAGTAAACATTTTTATTTCTAGTTAAGGCTTTAGAGATTTTTTATTATGGACATGAACTACTAAAAATAATATAGATACAAATTTCATTTAACATTTGTACAATGTACCTGATCATCAGTTCTGTTCTGTTCCCTTGTTCCTGCATACCATTCCTCATTTTTGGCAACCAGGCCCGCTCCCAGGGTAGAACCACTTAACTGTAAAAGTATAACCAAAACACGTGAATAAAATATTATTGCAACTTGAACTTGTCATTAAAGAAATGCAACCTTGAGTTTCAGCTTTGTAATGTCTACCTTAAAGTTGTGAATTAGAAGTAGTTCTGTATATTGTAAATCTGTCATATTGTCATCAGCTAAGTAGAAAATCAGTTTTATTAATACATTCAGGTGAAATGCAGGTAAAAATAACTTCATAAAACTTTAGTTAAATAATTACATTGCATTTCATTCCTTTGTTGGGCAGTCTTTGTTCTAGTCAATTTAAATATATATACTGGCACGTTCAGGGGATATGCAAGGGCATGAATTGGGATTTCTCTGTCAATTTCTTGAAAACTTTGGTGCATCACCTGGTTATAGTGATGGGGTCCGGCTGTGTCAACGATCTTTAGGGCTACTGTTTAGGCTTGGTTTCCTCTTAATTATGTTAACTTTAATCAGTTATATCGGTTAAAGAGGGCAAATAAAGGACCTCCCATGGCCCTTCAGAAAAATGGTTCGGTGTTGGACCGATCTGGCACCATTGTGTTATTGTACAGATCTTGGAGATGTCCACTGAAGTCATATTAGGAAGTCCAACGATACCTTTGAAGCTACTTTTTCTCCTTACGAAAGGTACGTCTTTTAGTGGGGGCGGGGGGGGGGGAGTCATGGCCCTCCCACTTCCTGGAATGGATGAATGCATGACCCTTCACAAACACCCACACTAAAACATGTGACCCTCCCCCACCTATTCAAGAGTTCCTTCAAGACAAAAATAACCGGAAGTGTTGCTCACATAACTGATTTCTGGTCGCTCCATCTGCGCACAAGGTAGGTTATCATGTGGCGTATGATTGTAAGGTGAAAACTTGAAGATGGGGAAGGATATACGAGGAATAGATGAGGGAAATGTGCTTGTGGTGAATGTGATGATTTCATGATGTCAGATGGAGCAACTTGTCGTTATTGTGGCTGTTTGGTGACTCGCCATTCTAGAAAGGACGTCCGCTCCTTCTCTGATCCTGTTTTGAGGCATCATGAATACGGCATGTTGTGTGCCAGAACAAGTGGCAATGCAAGTCCAGAGAATTGAAAAGATGAAGATCTAGGGCGGTTCCCAAACCCAAAGGGCGAATATACTAAATTTTCCAATAGTATATTATTCTGCCAAAATTCTACCTGTCCTTTTGGACTACTTGTCCCTTCAAGGAACGCTTTCGTCGCTGTTTCATGACTGAAAGAAAGCGCCACAGGGAAGTTCGGGAGGCTTTGAAAGCAATAAATCACAAGTTGGCTTTTCTAACTTCTGATAATCCAGCGGCTGCCGAGAGATTCATGGAGGGAAATTTTAGCACAAAAAGCCATGACGCTACTACAGTCAAAACAACATTGATGACGTTTCGAAGTTGAAGGTCAAAATCGATGAGCTGAATACGAAAGTAACTGAAGATGACAATGCGCTTTTTGGTTCAAACGGTCATCATGTTAAATCTGGAGACTGTCGCCGAAACCATGGAGCTGATGGAGAAGGCTCGAGATAAAGTCTAGTCAATTTTCCCATTGAAACAGGGAAACGCTTTAAAACGGAAGCCACGAAAGCGAAAACAGAACGGCCACAAAGAGCAAGAAAAGGAGAAGACTGCACCATAGAGAAAATGAGGAGGCAATTAAGAAATAAGGGAGTCGACTTAAAGGAGCACTGTCACCGGGATTTTTGCTGTTTTTGGTTCAATTCTGCCAAATTTACTGCCTTTTATCTGTTATCGTGCAAAAAATGCTTGTACAGAATCAACAAGATGAATTCCAATGAAATTTTAGCAAGAAGAGCTACCCATAATAATTTTTTTGGTGATTTTCCAATGCATAGCTTGAAATTTTGAAAAAAATGGCAAGTTTTTTCAAATTGCAATCCATTTCCATCCTTGTCATCTTACATGGAATACAGATGTTTATAGTGTCAATGCAGTACTACAGTCTTTGGCAACAAAAGTAGACCATTATTTTAAGGTTTCTACTGATGCATTGGCAGTTTTAAGCTTTTTAAAGTGATGGTACAATAGCGTGACACTGCCCCTTTAAATAGAAGTGGCATGGAGTAATTTTTTCTTTCCGAAAAAAGTGTGTCCCTCCCCTGGCAACGAACAAAACAGGTTTTTTTTTGTAAAAATTTTACTGACGACCCTCCCCTCCGAACCCCCAGCTCAACCCCCACCCCCCCCCCTTCCCAATAAAAACGTACCTTCCCTAAAGTCGCCTAAAATCATCATAGGAGTAAGTGGCAAAAAATCAACTAGTGGGTCACCCAAACTTCCCTTCTCTTTGCCAAAGCTGCACCAAAATCGCCTAACTAATTGTCGACTCTGGGTCCCAGAGTAGGCCTACACTGTATAACTTAATCATTGCTGAGTAATAACAAATACTGTTACCTGACTTCTCTTGCGCCTTAGCCAGTGAAGCAAGTCTCCATGTGGAATGTACTCAATGATCAGAAGCAGTGGTGTCGTTGTGGTCCAACAGCCAAGAAAACTTAGGACATTTGGGTGCTTTCCCACTTGCTTCATTAGTTCTATCTCATCCAGAAACTCCTTTTTCTGTTCTTCATTGGCATTTCCTTCAAAACAAACAAGAGCAGGTTATGAAATTTTGTCACCAACACAGATTTGCAAAACTGCTAGTTTCTATTAGAATTGAAAGGGCATTGTACATGTACCTATTAGAATAATTTAATCAAATGAAATATTTACTTATAAACATTACTACCTTGACACGAAGAATATCTAAGTATAGGCAAAGTAAAAGAAAACGAGCATTTAGTTGGCTCAAGTGTCTCGGATTCAAAGACCAGTTTCTATCATGTATATCACAAATTATCATGCTCAAGAAAAGAGGCTACACGTAAGAAGGAACGAAAGAATGGAGGCTAAAAAACTAATATTTGAAACTTCAAAAGAGCGGTTTAAATATTGTAATGTTAAGTATGGAGTTCTTCTTTTTCATAACCTTCTCTGAATGGTCTGTAATCTGGCAAAGAGATATCTCAAACACAGTCCTCACTCACCATGCAATTCTTTCACCGCAACAAACTGAACCTTTTGTTTTGATTTGTCCAGGCCTTTTCTAACAGGAAAGTAGTCCAATCCATCTGTTAGCTTGGATTTGTTGACCTTTCCAAAAGCTCCCTGGCCCAATTCTTCTATAAATTCAGTTCTCATTGGGGGGATTTCAGAAGCATCCAAAAGTTGAATGTCCTTGGCAGTCCTGATAGGAGTAAGGACAAACGATGGATTCTTTTAATCACCATAGTAACATACAGTTTGTAGAACCAGAACATCCTTGCAGCCATTGACAACCAAGAAGTAAGATCCTACATTTACTTAGACAATTTGTTCTGTAAGGTGTAATCCCGCAAAAGCATGCGCCTGTCTTCTGACAATATAGATTATGAACAAGTGATGTAGTACCTTGTTCAGATCAATCATTTCAATGTGAGCTTACCAGTAAGCAATTTATTAGTTTAGTATATTTCCACTCTAGCATCCTACTTTGGCTTAATCTCATATGCAGATCCTATTTGTGATTGAAATGTAGGATCTGGTAAAGTTTGATACAAGCCCATTTTTCATTGGCTATCTGAAGAAAATCGTATCTGTTTTCTGATTGGTTACTTGGTTGTTCAGTCTTCTCTCAGCCTTCACGCCTTTATGCAAACTAATGAAGTCGGCAGTTTTGAGTAGATGGCGATTGTGTGGTGTGAAGCCAGTTAAAAAGTCTTATTTCTTCTCTGAAAAAGGGCATTCCATTCAGTTAACCAAAAACTATTTCAAAACTTTGCAAGATTTCCGTGAAAGAGGATGACGGATTGCCAAGATTTTGTTGCAGGAGTTGTCACGACAAGTCATTCTGGTTACAAAAAACATAAACATTTTCAGCTATTTGCATCAACAAGCAAAAGTCACTAGAAACACAGCTTAGCAAAAAAAAAAGCAAACCCAGCTGTGGATTTACACCCATTAGTTCTGAAAAGGCAACCAAACAAGTGTGCGCAAAAACAAGGGCGTGCTCGACAGCCAGAAAAGGTTTAAGTTAATGACTGTGTTCCTCAGTCTGATTGCAGAGTCATCCTACAACTATTACAGTTCAGGAAGATGATCGCTAGTTGTTCATGTCGTTGGTTTCTTTGCGTAATCAAATAATAATAATAATAATAATAATAATAATAATAATAATAATAATAATAATAATGATAATATAGGTTCTTATTAAGCGCATTTCTGTATCCCAATGCGCTTTACATCATGATAAGAAAGGTAGCCTATGTGACACATCATAAATTAAGCATTGTAAACTTAAGCATAATAATCAATAGAAAACTTTCCTAAATAAAAATGTTTGAGTTTTGTCTTAAATAAAGCAACACTTTCTGCATTTTTGACATATTCAGCATTCCATAATTGAGGTGCTGCAGTAGAAAATGAACATCCTCCGTATGTTTTGGATTTTATGGCTGGGGTGCATAATAGCGAACGGGATGACGATC